>JAQNBH010000011.1:35007123-35377123 GCA_028752905.1 Cladorhizidae sp. MBARI D1340-BT2 | reverse complement strand
AGAAAAGAAATCGAGATTTTTTTCATTAAGGTTTGTTAATGATATCTGGATATTAATTTTGTCATGATAACAAAGCAATGACATCATCACCTAGAATTTTTGTAACATCAATAATTTTCAGGCAATTCAAAAAGCCAATTATGCCAACAAACCTATGGATGCAATAGTTTTGCTCAGCAGATCAAGAGTGTAGTATCGTCCCTAAGCTATAACCTAACTAGGAATCCTGTAATATGATTCTTATTCCAAAAATCTAAGGCAATTGTGATCAGTCGATAATGTGAACTTTACTCCTGTGAGGTAAACTGAGAAGTGTTTGACTGCTTTGACGATAGCCAAACATTCTATTTCCACCACAGCAAACTTCCTCTCACTTGTAAGCAATTTCCCGGGAAAGAACGCCGCTGGGTGGTCTCATTCATCCTCGTTCGCCTGGCTGAGGATAGCTCCTATGCATCCATCTGATGCATCCATCTGTAGATCAAATTGATTCCCAAAGTCTGGTCCCTGTAAGACTGGTTCTGCGGTCAGAGCATTTTTCAGTGTTAGGAAGGCTGTTTCATGCTTGTCGGTCCAGTTCACCTTGTCAGGTAGATGCTTTCGAGTGAGGTAAGTGAGAGTTGTGGCCATTGTTGCAAAGTGGAGATTAAACTGCCTATAATATCCGGCTAGGCCAAGGAAAGCTCGAATATCGTTCTTTCGCCGGGGTGTCTTGAATTCCTTCACTACTTGGATTTTGGCTTATTCTGGTCTGACTTTGTCCATAGCCAACAATGTGACCAAGGTAGGGGCATTCAAACATAGCAAATGTGCATATAGCCGGTTTAAGCATCAATCCAGCATTGCCGATCCTCGTCAGGGTGCAGTCGATGTGTTGGAGATGATCTTGCCATGTTGCACTGAAAACAACCACACCTTCGAGATAGGCTGCAACATATGTAGTTATGTCTCCATAGATCTGGTTTATCATGTGTTGAAAAACTCCTGGAGTGCCCACGAGACCGAACGGCATGCTCTTGCAAACTTCCTGTATGATGTGACAAATGCTGTTTTGTCTCTGGAGGTGGCTTCCACAGGCATTTGCCAATAACCCTTTGTGAGATAAAGGGTTGTGATGAATGATACCCCAGCCAACCCATCTATCAGCTCGTCTATCCGAGGCATGGGAAAAGAGTTGGGGCATGTCACTGCATTCACTTTCCTGAAATACAGGCAAAGTCGAGGGAGCCGTCAGCCCGTAGCATCTGTTCGATCTCTGCCCTGACTAATTCCTTCCTGGCATGGGGAAGGCAGTATGGCGAGGAGTGGATGGGTGTTGTGTTTTCCCTGTCGATGTTGATAATCGTCTGTGTCGTCCTTTCTGGATGGTTGGTAAAGAGTTTGGTGTGCTTATCCAAAAGCTGGGATATATGTGATCGCTGGTCATCGTTCAGTTCGAGGTTGATGCGGAGTGTCTGTGGTCTCTTATTGGCACTCCAGGTCAGAATATCTACTTCTTCCGTCCGGTCCGACTTCTCTATTTCCAACATGCAAATGACTGATGTAGCCTCCCACTTGGCCATCATGTTTGTGTGGTAAGTGCCAGATTGGGTAGCAGTGACTGTCCATTCTGATCCTCTAAGTGGCTCCCGAGATTTTCTCTACTACTGGAAAAAGGCCCTTGCCACTTTTCCAAGAGTTTGTTAGTGAATGAGGGTAGCAGTAGCAAAACCATATCTCCCACCTGGAAAGATCGGTCGTTGGCCGATCGTTCATAGAGTACCTTCATCTTATCCTTGGCTATCAATGCCAAGTGGGTGGCAGTGTCTCTCACTGCTTCCAACCATCGGTAGGTCCCCTGAAGGTAGTAGAGCGTGCTCTCTGGTAGTGATTGAGGTTCCTCCCATTCCTCTCGCACTTTGTCCAGTGGTCCTCTGAGGTTCCATCCATACAGCAATTCAAATGGTGAATAACCGGTTGCTTCCTGGCGGCTGCTCCAGTATGCAAACAAAATGAATGGCAGCATCTTGTCCCATTGTTAGTTGAACAACCCCATCACCTTGCAAAGCTTATGCTTCAGTGTGCCATTCAGGCGTTCTACCATCCCATCAGTCTGGTTGTGGTAGGCCGACCTTGTACAATTCATGTATCAGGCTACTGTTGAAGTTGGCTCCCCGATCAGTTAGGGAATTTTGTTGGGAAAACTGACTCTGGCGAATAAGTCCCACAGAGCTTCAGCCATATCTTCGCTGGTAACTGTTCGTAGCGGAAATGCTTCAGGAAAACGAGTCCCGTAATCGCATACAGTTAGAATAAAACTATTTCCTATATGTGTAACTGGCAGTGGTCCAACAGCATCCATTGCTATTCTAGAGAATGGTTTCCTCATTACCGGCATGGGGACCAGTTGTAGTTTCCGTACTTCTGTCAATGACACCTTCTGGCAGACTTAGCAATGCTGCACAGCTGGGCCATGTCGGTTTGGATACCTGGCCAGAAGAAACATCAATTGTGCCGGTTGTCTTTTTTCTTCCAAGGTGGCCATCCCATGAAACCTGTTGTGCCATTCGTAGGATCGTTTCCCTATATAGTTGTGGTCGGACCATCTGGAACACCTCCTGTCCTGTCTTTGCTTGTTTCCAACTTCTATACGGGAACCCCTGCTTACTGAAAAAGGGTTGGCCTGGTCTGTTGTATTGTTGTTTGCAGTATTCTAGCGATCATCTAGCTGGGCCTCTAGTAGCTGAGCTGGTCCTCCATTGATAGGTATGTGTTGGCCCCAGACTCTGCACTGCTTCTTTTGTTCCGATCTTCTCTCCTTCCGTGTCTCCATTTAGGACTTAAATATCATCCAGGTCTGGCCGGTCCATCTCTGGCTGGAGGTCTTCCTCTTCCTCTAAACACTCTCTGTGCTGATTCCCCTCTCATCTGGCTTGTTGTTGTCTATTGTAATGTGCCCATTCACCTCCTCCTCTGAATCTTCCAAGACCACTGCATATGATATGGGTCAGGGGCTCTGCCACAGTAAGCATTGTGGGTCCATCATTGGGATGAGTGTGGTGATGTTGGGGATGTCTAGCCCCACAAAAAATCATACTTGAACTTGTTGTTTGCTGCTACCATCATGGTGTGTTTCCTATATTCCATCATGATGGTGATTTCTGGGAGGGGTAGATTGTATGTGTGATCATGTGCCCCTGTAATTGCAATGGTGTCACCTGTGTATGACTCTTTCCATACCCACCGAGGGTGGACCAGTGTCTTCATTGTTCTGGTATCAAGAATCATCTGCTTCACTGAAGTGCCATCGATGGTACCGGGGAGTGATAAAAGCTCAACACTGTTAAATGTGTAAGCCACCATGGATGTGAACTTCTTGGGGGAGTTTGCCGCTATGTGGCCAAATTCATGGCAGCTAAAACACCTCGGTCCAAGGGTTGGGTCGAAGGCCAGTGGGTGTGGTGGTCTGCCCTCTGGCATTGGTTTACCTTCTCCTAGTCTGGTCTTCTCCTGTTTGTTGTGCTCATGCCAGTGCCTCAGTCTGGGTCGGTCTCCTACGGGCTGTCTGAGAAGAGGTAGTCTAGTCCATGGTCACCTGGACTCCTCCATTTGGGCTGGATGTAACGATATTTCTCAATCAGGCTCCCTACTTCGGCTGGTGTTGTCGGTGCTCGCTCGCTGACCAAGAACTCTGCCTTGGTGTCTGTCAGTGCTTGGATGGTCCGCTCCACTGCTATCATGTTATGCAGGTCTTGTCTGGTTGTGGCACCTTTCATGTATTTGGCTAGCAGACTGTCCACACATTTGGCCAGCTCCAGTCCAGACTCTCCTTGTAGTAGCTAAGACCATCACACCGGATTTTTGCAGCTGAATAATCAACTCCTCAATTTTATATCACTCTCACAAATGTTTACTAGGATGTGGTTATATATATATATGTGTGTGTGTTACCTGAAGTCAACCTGGTTACGATTCAGTCTTGATAATGTTGAGTTGTCATGGCCAACACTTGGACATTACCCTTACATTTAACATTAATTGTCAGGGCTTGTCATTTAACATTAATTTAGTCCAACATTATTGGACCAAACCAAAATAAATCCATATAATTACCTTTTCTGCCAAAACTTCACTACCCAATGCAACACACATTCACCCACCATCATAATACCCATCTTCCACATGTTTTCCTAACAGCCACAATTCATTCAATACCAAGTCTTCAATAGTAATGGCTACCCACTGTGCAGCCACACAATTCTGCGCACCTTGTCACAAGCACTTCCTGAATCATCTCAGATTCCTTGTAAATGACCAAGAGATGGGCCACAGTCTCCCTTACTCCACTATCACATATTATACATACAGCTCTCAACAGGTTAACATTCTTCATCTCTCCTTGTCTGCCAAGAATCCTGATGAATTAGTCCTCAGTCTGAACATAAATATCAGATTCCCTTACCCTCTTACTGACCTCACATACCTCCCCACCGCTGCATCATTCTTTGCTAACTTGTATATACCACTTCGGACTACTCATAGCATTTATTTCTACCTCTCAGACTTCTCATTTCTTGCCTTAATCTTTTCCTTCGACCTCCGAACTGACCCAACATGATTACTTAGCTCATATTTTCTCTTCATAGCTTCATATCCTTCCCTCAACTCTATTCCTCCATCCTCACTTAGTTTCTTCACCAATCAGCAATCTGCTATCACCTTTAATCTGTTAACAAATAACACCTATATATCGTCCTTCCTCTCTTCAAAGTTCTTCCACACGGATCTCCCTTCACCACCACTCTTGCTATGGTACTGCTAGCCCCCACCACAATCTCCTGCTCACTCTCATCTGTGCTGCCTCCTACCTCTTACATGCAGTATGTCTTCCTGTCTACCATACATCAGCTGCATACTCCATACCAATTCTCACTAGAAGCTCTGAAAGATCTTCCTCTATCCATTTCCACCTCTCAATTCAGTCTGCCCATCTATGTAACTTTACTGATCAACTTTTCTGCCTTCTTCACCAACTTTTGTAACTGGAAATTACTCATAATTTCTTGCAAACTACAGTCACAAGCGTTTGAACTCTTCCACCTCTTCCATTATCTTCTCAACAATTTTCCAACTCATTCCAACTTCATTCTGAACCCAACTACTACAATCTTGATACTCTCGATAACCAACTTAAATTAACTTGCTCAATGTTTGGCTAGATGCTCAAGCCTTTTAATCTGTCATTGTTCCTAATTGTTCCTGATGAAGGCTAGAGCAACCAGCTGAAATGTCAAGTGAGTCAATTTATGTGGACTATCGAAAAATGCATTCTATCTGTACTATGTCAATTGAGAGTTTGTTGAGAGTCAATAGGACCCTTTACCAGATAGCAGCAGAATCAAGCCAGAAAACAAATAACCCCCCCCCCCGTCCCCCACCTACATGCCCCTACATGCCCTCCAAAACCACCTCCGCATAGGTGCTCATACCAATAAATAAATTTGCTGCACTGACAGGTGAGAATAGGCCACATGGCTGACAGGAGAGGTTGGTGGACATATAACCTTGCTCTTCCTACTATTATTACCTTAATTTACCTCAACATAGATTATAACCATCCCAAAGTCTTCTGCATCCATGAGTTCTCACAACAACATCCCCTTAACTTATTACATAAACGAGCTCCTAACTCCTCCAATATATCGATTAGCTCTATGTTAACAGTAGTGGAGACAGAGGGTACCCCTTCATTCAACACAGTCCTTGTCATTACCTCACTATACAACCGCTCACACACCCTCACAAAATTCTCTTCTACACCATACTGCCTCATATTATGCCACATTCCCTCCCTCCATACACTATCATAAGCCTTGCTGACATCCAAGAAAGCCAAGTATGATGTTTTATTCTCCCTTTTCTTCACTTCATACATACCTCTCAGTTGTGATTCCAGTATTTGTAAAGGGTATACGGAGCTAAATAAAGTGTAATATTATGCATCACTTAGACAAAATGAGAGAGTGCAGATAAGCATAGTGTTGTTTTAAAAAAGATGAAGAAGGGCGGTAAGTAAGTCTCTGAAACTCAGATTAGCATTACTCAAAAATGCAGTAAAGCTAAAAAGTCTAATTTATCTCCAAAAATGGAAAATACTGTATCTGTAATTTTATTTTATTCTAAAGGGTTGTTGAATATCATCCTGCTTGGGTAACAGCTAGCATAATTATAAACCAATAACAGCACCATAATTACTAATGTTCTTTCTAGAAATCTGTATCTATTAGGACTACATCTTAATTTGTTAATTTGTGCAATGAGTGCAAATTACATGCATCAAAAAGTGGTACAAAAAGCAGTTTGGCCCAAGCTGCACCAGCCTAAACACTTCACTCCCTATAGCTTAGCTGAAAACCAGGAGAGAAAAATAATGAAATATAATGGGCTTAGTTCTAGCATTATACTACTGTACTGTCTCAAGGACATTCACAGAGTTTCGATGTTGCAGTTCACGCACATACATTTGGAAGCCATGATTTAATTATGCAGGATTTCTGTTTGCTATATGGCTAATGCCACTTTACTATTCTTAAATCAAACTGCAGCTTATTGTATTTTCATTCTAAAGAGTTTATTCTTGAAAAACGCTAGAGATAAAAACTAGTAGTAACAAATGCAATGCATCAAATGGTGTGTGGAGAAAGAGAAAAGAAATAATTTTAGCCTGATGCCCTTTTGGAGAAAACTTGAAATCCTATCTCTAGCCATTGTTTCTAGCTCTAGCATGGTGTCTAATAAACTATGCTCAAAATAATTATTATAATGCTTGGATTCTGGTATGGAGAAATAGCTAATATATATTCCTTACAGATTCTGAACCGGTAACCTCCAAGTTCGCCAAGACAATTATTTTCAGTTAGCAAATCAGTTTTATTTGAAGCAATATCACTAGGGAATGCTGATCAACTGAGCAGCTATGCTAGAATAAAACTCCAACTATCAGCTATTAACAATGCAGCACATTCTCACATTTCTTAGTTCTCACGCAGTTTTCTTTCCAACTTTGAATCTGCTTCTATTTTCTTGATTTAACTCTTCACTGTTATGGCTATTCCCAGATTACAAAGCCCACCTTATCCGTTGATATTTTTATGGATATATTTATAGAGCATTTACAGATAAATGAATTGGTAAATAGATAGATATACCATGCATGGCAATATTGAGGGCTTGCAGCACTCGTAAGCAATGCGCTCTGCCAATAATGGTGATATCATCAAGATGATGTAATGTTTTAAAGAACATCTGTGTATGTTTGCCTTTGTGCCCTTTATACATTGCTGCAGTTTTGATTACAGGAAGCTCAAATTTAGCACAAAGGTGTACTTTTACACTTGGATGAACATGAGTATTGTTGCATTAGGTAACATGTAACTACAGACTAACTGTAAGCCATTATAACCTAAAACCATTCCAAACATCGACTATTAAATACCTGTGCATGCGTTTTTCACATTCGCGATGATAAGTACAAAAAATTGGAAAACGATTTGGCACATACATTCAACACATGAAGCAATATATGGCCTCCATATGTGTGGGTATGAACAGCAACATCATAACTCATAACTGCTGTAGAAATAAAGGGTGGCCCAGTGCAACAAACCAGGTAAAACAAATAAAATGAAAATGGTGAGTTAGAAAGAAGAAAACATGCCGTAGAAACTTTGGAACTTAGGAGAGCTAGACTATTAAAAAAAACTTTTTACCTCAAACATGTGTATACACATGGGTTAATTACATGGAGCAATTAATAGTCTCCACATAAGCTTGTATGAACTGCCCCATACATTGCCACATTACTTCATTCGACATCCAATTTTACCTGGAACATGATTTGATACTTTCCATGCCCATATTCCCTTCTTCATTCTCTTCCTTCCCATCTTGATTTTATCTTTCCTCTACATTTTCACATTTAGGTTTTAGTGTGGTTCCTCCACCTGTTGTTAGAATACCACTAGGAGGCAGCTATGAAGTTAAGTGTCAAATAAAAAATGGTGATTATATTACTTGGTTCAAGGATTACAACGCAGTTCGTAATTTGCTCCCAGGAGTATGCAACTGCAAAACTTATGGAATTTATGCTTCAAATGATAGAAGTGCACGACTTCTGTTCAAGAATTTCCACCCAGGAAATGCTGGTAATTACTATTGTGGTTATGCAATTGGAACAGGTGTTTATGAAAGGTGCCAATTTCAAGTCATTCTTGAAGGAAGTTTGAATTATGCAGTTGGTAAGTAGGGCAGGGGGAAAATAAGCACCAGATGATAAGATACTGCCAATGAGCTATGGTTAGATGACACCAGAATCCAGCAATTGTAAAGATTTATCTTTAAATCAGCTTTTTGTTTTTTTAAGCCAATATTTCAACTGAAATATTTCGGTGTTCATCAGGGAAAATCCGTTGCCAGCTTCAAAAGCAAAAAGCTGATTTATATGTCAGCTGAGTGTAATCATACAAGTTCTTATATAGATAACAAATCCTTATTTAAAAAACAAGCCAAGGATATACTTACAATAAACAGTGACATTACTGGTATTTCAAAATGGTTAACATCAAACTGTCAAAATGTTAGCTCATACATTGGCTAAACACATGCATGCACACATGCATGCACACACTGATGTGCACTCATGTGCTTTTCATTCCATTGTTGAAGTACTTTGATGTTCCAATTAGTCAATGTTTTGCGAGATGTATTTTCATTGTTAATTCAACCATGAAAACTATTTCAACAGAGAAAACAATCCCGAACTACAGGCATGTGGCAGGTTGACTACAGGCATGTGGCAGGAAACTCACATTTGTATATTCTAACCCATCTTTGGTTATATCTGTTTCCAAAAATACACACCTTATTCCTAAAAAGAGCAATAGAATCAATAGCTTCTTTTTTGTGGAAGGAAGTACCATAACTTTCTTATCATGATTTGTTAAGTTAGAAGATAGCTATATCTGTGCTTAATACATGCTTAAAATGTTAGGCAGTTTTGAGCCAGGGGCATATAAAATAGTGGAGGTCCTACGCATGGATTCTGACCTTATAACACTCATATAAATTTCGAACATTTGTGCGTGGTAGCTTGTTAACAGCTCTATGCAATAAAACTCTAGATTTGTGATTACTAAGTGGTGTTCATTTGGATAGTAGGAAGTCAATTATAAATCATCTGGTTTCCAGTGCCTGTATATTACCATACAATGTTTTAGTTTTAGATTGCATAGAGAAAAACATGGGCTTTTAGATGACATAAAATGTTTGAGATAAAAGTGAAACATGATTTAGTTATCTTCAGAGCCCCCAAAAAATTAAAATTTACATGATCTTGAAGTTGTGGTATATTTACAACTTTTTAATGCATGTCTAAGCAAGATTTTTTATCTTTTCTTCTTCTATTTACGTCTTGATCTTCAATCGTGCCAAGGGAACTAGTGCAATCTGTGTATGTTTGTTGGCAACTTTAATATCTTTCAGGGCTTGCATGGATGCGCTCTTGCATAGTTCTTTCAGATGACATAAAAAGTTGAACAAAAACATGATAGAGTTACCTTCACAGCAAAAAAAAAGTTGAAAATAGCTACATGACCTTAAATTCTAAAGTGCTTGCCAAAATGCTTCTGGACATGTCCTACGCACTCATGTTCATGATGGTATGGTCTTTTCCATAAGGCCCTGTGTTTTCATTCACTCCATTGATATGGGTCACTGTCTTTGCAGCACCATCACTTATAACAACTTAAAATAACAACAGATACATGGTACCGATATGAAAAGTGATCTTGAGAATGGAGTGCATATTCTCTTCGGCCCATGCATCTCTATGGCAGGTGAGGATCCTGACTAGTTGGCATTGCAGGCATCTTCTGGCCTTCCCACTATTAATTATATTCCTCTGAGTCCTTATCCCACCTCTGGTGAGTCACACATTGTGGACAGCTTTTTGAAAGCAAGCACTCGTCCACCTTCCCAGGAGACCACCATCAGCAAACCATAGCGAGCTATGTCACTTTGCCATGACCAATTACTGTCAAGCGTAAGTCACACCAATAACCTCACAGGTTCGATGTCATGGAGATCTGTAGCGGCAAAGAAATAACTCCTCGAAGCTTCCTCTGCAAAAAACACTTGGAGCTGTATTATTATGGGTGGCTCATCATGATATTAA
Source organism: Cladorhizidae sp. MBARI D1340-BT2 (assembly GCA_028752905.1). Taxonomy (NCBI): domain Eukaryota; kingdom Metazoa; phylum Porifera; class Demospongiae; order Poecilosclerida; family Cladorhizidae; species Cladorhizidae sp. MBARI D1340-BT2. The sequence goes on along the minus strand of JAQNBH010000011.1, from coordinate 35,366,913 downwards.
CATCTTGAGATGGTCACACCCAATACCAATCCAAACCATCCTCAGACTATGGGGGTCTAAAAAATGTTCTTCTTGCCACAACCAGGTTATATCTGGAAAATCTTTGAACATGCACCCTTACTGAATGTCAGATCTTCATGGACATCTAGTGGAAATCCACAGGCAAAGAAAGCAAACCCCATTATCGGTGGCTCGAAGCAACTGAATATTGATCAAGCTGTACTCAGCTGGATAATGTTCAGGCTTGTAGCCCAATGACTCTTCTAGCCTCTGATCTGCTTTATATGTAGGCCCCTGAGAGGACCAGCTTCTTCTCACTGCAGTTGGCAAAGTCGGCACAGGTGCAGTCAATTCCGTGCTGAGCTGGTGTCCCCTCACTGATAAGTGCTGAATATCATAATAGACTCACACGATTTAGTAGGTTATATATCAATAGGTAAGGAACTGGGAACTAAATATATGATTCAGACAAACTAGCACTAAGAAGGGTCATTTTTGCATGGACAATAATCTTCAACCAAATGCTGAACTAGTGTTGATGTGATGTGATAATGTGATATCATCACAATTGATAATCTGCATCTTGCAGTACTCTTCAAGTGCAGTAGATGGTGCACACTACAGGGTGCACACTCTGTAGTTGTAATAAATAGTCATAGTAAACTACACACATGCACACCAAAGTAGGTGTGCACATTCACAATGCTTGCACATTTTCTTTGTCAGGCACTGATTTTCTGTGAATTTTATCAGTTAGCAACTTCCTTTTGGTCAGAGCAGTACTTTTCCTTCAGTATATTTATTGTTACTGCTCTCTTGCTGCAGGCCTAACAACAACAGCTCTTTGCATTATGCTTCTGTTTAGAGGTAGAAGCATGATAAAATCTAGCCATAATATTACTGCCGAGTGCATGTAAAATAAATTGATAACTGAAGAACTTCAGCATCATCAATTATTTCCTTTGTGGATCCCCTGTCAGGATGAAATTGTCCAATTGGTCTTTAGCTTCTTCTCAAAAATAATTATCAATTGGTTATATATTGTTAATAAGCAAGGTTTACAGGACCAGCTCAATGCCTATCATAACATCTGATCACAAGCAAGAAGAAATAAGGCAGTTGCATCGAACCATAACATATAATATACATAGTTAGAACAAACAATCAATTAGTAGCTATTGCATTATGACACTCATAAGTTAAATAGCTGCACAGTTGTCTAAGAATACCGCGAACTGACAGAAAATCAAAATGGACCATCCAGCTTGGATTGCGGGATCCTTTGTTCAACACTGTTCATCAGGTCTGTCAAAGAATGATGTCACTTGTCAAATCATCATGAATAAATGATTAGTCTACGATCATTGAAACAACCTTTTCCTGTCTGCAAACACTCTTTTTGGAAAAATGAACTGAATTTTTTATGTGGGTAAAAAGGCTTCATGGTTATACAAAAAGCTCTGGTCCTGCAAAGTTGATGAGACCATGTTTAAGCAGCAGTATTAGCTATATGCATTGGAGGTTTATTACACATGTGTACTGGACAACTTTATAATCATAATTCAAAAGATCAGCTCCAAAACTAGATTAACAGTACTTTAGCTTCTATACAGGAATGCAGGCAATTTGTCACTTGGTTATGAAATGCCATCACTTCCTGCCATCCACTATTCTGAATATTGACCTCATTGTAACAGTACTGTAAAAATGTGTGTGTATATAGCTGGACTGTTGAAAAGTTCATTTGAAATTACACTTTTATAATAGAAGTGGTGCTTGTCGAAACACCTCATGAGGTAGAGTTATAAACAGAGTGTTACAATAATATCCTTAGAATCAAGGAAGCTGTATTCATCTGTTGCATTGTTTTACTTTGATTTAAATGAAACATCTTTACTTTCAGCGCAAAAATTGAGAAGAAAAAAATCCGGTACAAGTTCTGGAACATCTCCAATGCCATGGTTCCTCTTGTTAGCTATATACATGCATGTATGGTACATCATGAATTATTTATCCACCTACTCATGAGCACTGAACCATTATATTTAAATATTGAAGATGAATTATAATAGAATCATACAGGATTATAAAAGAGGACAAATTATATACATGAATATAACGATTATTGTGATAATGTTATCATGTAATATTTAATCTCAATATTAATATTCAGCATTACAGCTTAAATTTAGGTAACACTAATCCAACATTATGTGGAAATTATGGTGACAGATTCGTGACAAACTTCTTCTTTATTACATCCCCTTTGCCATGTACCATAACTAATATCCTCCCCTGTTCATTGTGGAGGCTGTGGTCCCGAGTTACCAGGTCTAGAAAACAGCTTTCTAAACTATTATATTTATGCAAACATACAGCGTGGATTAAATATTGTGGACAAAATATCTTGGATAGGTACTGATGTGAGATTGAGTGAGTGAGTAGAATTTTGAATGATTTGCATTTACTATAGATAGCAGCATGCAGTAAAGTGGAGTTCAGATAGACTTGAGCCATTGGAAATTTCTGATTGGCACTCATGAAAGATGGTGTATGGGTCATTGTGAATGGAACTGAAAATCCTCCTGAAGCGGGTGAGTCCGACTAAGATTGTTAAGGGAACATGCACTTGCATTGATTGTATTGTCAATTAAACCTTCATTGTTGTACTTGATTGGAGACCCTAACAAATCTATTACGGTATGGAAGAGTTGGCAGACCAGTTTTAGAAAAAAACATGGGCCATTAATAGATGTGGATGAAGGCCTCTCTACTCTAGGCTCTCTGATCTTCTCTCTCTAACAAGTAGGTTTTTTATGACAGTCATATCTGGTCAATCATATTGGGATAAAACTTCTATATTTTCAGTTTAAAGATCAGTAGAATTGTGATCCTATTTTTCAATAGGGTGTACCCCAGCCCCCAGTATAGGGTGACAAAATGCAGCAGTAATGCTAGTCACCCTATACTGGGGGCATGGGCCAACAAACTCGAGCTAAGGTGCAAACTTTATTTATTGTGTTTAGAGGAGGAAAAATCTGTTCAGGAGCATATCAGAATTATGACCGGAAGTATTTGAAGCACTTACAGTGATCGATGACCCCATCACAAAGGAGGATCGAGTTGTCTACATCTTAGCAAGCCTACTTTATTCTTTTAACAGGCTGGTAACAGCTCTTCAGGCAAAAGCAGATGTACCTGAAATGGAAGTCATTATGGAAAGGTCGCTAAATGAGGAGCGAAAAATCATGGATAAAGATGGCAAATGCAGATCAACCAATGCAATGACCGCTCGCCTCAAGAGCAAAGGTCTAAAATGCTATTACTGTGGAAGAATTGTGCATATCAAATGTAACTGTTGCAATCTGGTGGCTTTTGAAAGGAAAGCCAAATCAGATCACAAAGAGTGGAAAGGCCGGAAATGAAAGGCCAATAAAGTTCCATCAAACAAGAAGATGACAGCAGCTCAGTGAGTGATTTTGATGCCCTTGTGATTAGTCATGCTCTGTCAGCTAGTGAAAGTGAAACAACTAACTGGATTGTGGATTCTGGAGCAATGTGCCATATGTGCAATGATGAGAAATTTTTCATTATGTTTCAAAACCTGAAGGCACCACAAGTTATACTTGGAGATAGATATGCTTTGGAGGCAATTGGGCGAGGAACTGTCTCATTGGAAATGAAATTGCCAGCTGGGAAAACAAGAAAGTGTAAGCTGCATGATGAACTTTATATACCAAAGCTGTCTTACACCCCCTTGAGTGTGTCTAAGGCACAGAAGCTAGAAAGATGATGCAGTTTAATGAAGACAGATATCTGATAATTGGTGAAAATCAGAGAGTTGTTGCTGTGGCAACCAGATTAAGAAATCTCTACTATCTCAATTGCAAAGATCGAAGGAGAAAACACTCAATTTACATCGGTGTTTATATTTATGACATCATACTTACTGGAAGCAGTGACAAGAAAATAATGTTATTCTGCTTGCCATGGAGAGGGTGGAAATTAGTGAACCTCTTTGATGCAAGGGTGTAGGAACTGATGGCCGCTACACTTTTAACCCCCCCCCCCCCCCCCCCCCCAAATAATTGCTTTTGCTTTTGTGCGCACATGCGCACACCCACGTAGTTGTGTGCAGCTGCTCTGTTGACTTGTAAGTTTTTTCTCCTTTTCAACTGAAATGAGTACAGAACCTGAAGCTAGCGCTGTCGTGCCAATTGAACCACATCAGACCCAAAGATTTCAGTTTCCAAAGAGAGAACTTGGAAAGAAATGTGTGGTAAAGAGAAGTTTCCAGCCCTCATGGTTCCTCAGGTGGCCTTGGATACACTGCATGGAGGGCACAGATACAGTGATGTGCATCACTTTCTTGCTTGGCAAGGTAAGATTAATAGCTAGTTAATTTATCTAGCTAAGATTTGTGACACTCTGTGGTATAGATGTGTGCTGATAGTGTGAATATAATTTATGTTTGATTTATTTTTGCAGGTCTCCTATTCAGAGGATGTGGAGATGAGTCTGACTCGAACTTCATTCAGCTTTTGAAATTAAGAAGTGAAGATGACAGACAAATTATCAATCTGTTGGATAAAAAAACTGACTGCTCCAGACATGCAAAATGAAGGAAAAAAAAAAATATCTCAGATGGTCTCAAGAGAAATTGCAGTAGAGCTCCAGTCAGCCCCTTTTTTGACCATTATGGTTGAACCAATGTTTCAAATAAAGAGCAAGTAGTCATATGTTTTTGATGGGTAGACAAGAAACTAGAGGCACATGAAGAGTTTGTTGGTCTTTCTCAAGTGGAGTCAACTGGAGCCAACATGCTGCACTCCATTATATGTGATGTCTTGTTGAGATTAAACATTACCACAAAGAAACTCAGAGGCCAGTGTTGTGATGGTGCTTCATCCATGTCTGGAACACGAAGTGGAGTAGCCAAAAGAATCTGTGACAAAGAACCGAGAGCACTTTTTACTCACTGCTATGGACATGTCCTCAATCTTGTGATTGTAGATACTGTGTAAACTTGTAAATTCATGAGGAATGCTCTGGATTCTTCATAAAAGATCATTAAGCTTGTAAAGAAATCACTGGGAAGGGATGCAATGCTTCAAAAACTAGCTGACATGACTGTTTGTACATTGCAATCAATACGAAAATGATGCCAGCTTTGATTTCTTTTGTCAATGGGCACAGCAGAAGAGGAGTTTCCAGCAACTATTGAAGATACATCAATGAATAAAATCAAGATTTGGGTACAGGATTTACTCAAAACTTGAAGAGCTTATTGTTAAGGCTGCTAACCAAGATGACTTTGGAGAAGAACTTGCTTTTATCAGTGATTTTTTATAAAGATGACTTCAATGAAGGGCAGCTGAGAATGCAGTTGAGTGTGCAATCAGGTAGTATTTCTGATGACACCAATCGACATGATCTTTGTTCAGTCCTCCAATTTCTCAGAGAGCTGACTGATTCATGAGCATTGATGTCTTAAGTGTGTATCCTGGCTACATTATTTGTTGTCATGCCAGCCACCAATGCTTCCAGTGAACGTTCATTTAGCAGTTTACGGCGGGTGAAGTCATACTTAAGATCTACGATGACCCAGACTCATCTTAACAGTGTTTAATGAGCACAAAGATCGCACTGATCGATTGAGTTTAGTAGAGATTGGCAATGAATTTATCAGAGAATCTAGTCACCGAGAAAACATCTTTGGTAAATTTAAACAAACTGAGTGTAAAATATGAGATACAACTAATATGCGATGTAATGCATCAACTATATTATATCTTATGGAAAACATTAACAATAATTATAGTAATGGCACTTCAAGCATCCTCAAGGGATGGGTCCTGGCCTGTAGTGTGCCCATCATTGCAGCAAGTTCCCTCTAACTGATTGACATTAGGTAAGGTATGACAATGACTTCTTTGGCATGCATGAAGTTTTTTGTACAAAATTGTCCAAACCACACCCACATTTGTAAAAACAAACCCTGGTGTGGCAAGGCGAAAAAATTGACAGGGCCTCTACACTTAATAATTGCTTCCTACGCCCCTGTGAAGTGAAGTAGTGGACCAAATATGACCACATTCAATCCAAATCCAAGATTGTTAACCCACAACTTGAAAGTTGGGATTGTGTGGCCTCCTACCTTACTTTCTATATAGATAGCAGTAGTTAACTTCCAGGCATCTACTAATTTTAATTAACTCCATTTCTCTTTGTGAGAGATCACATGGACATGTGCTATCTGTGACAACTCAAAGATAGTCACTGTATAGTGACTGGGAAACTGGTGGATTACACAGAAATTGCCACATTATATATATCTAACATCATATTCATGCGGGACAATACAAAGATTTCCTGCTCAAAGTTGAGTCCAAGCTTTGCCTTGGGCATGGTTTTCTCATAGATATATAGAAGTTTATCAATGCAGTATTAACATCAGATTAAACCGTGTTCACAAAAAAAATTGTTTCATCCCCCATTCTAATTCACTTTTTCCCCTCCAGGTTTTCAACTAAGTTATGGCAGCGAAGCAGTCAGGCTGATTCAGCTTTGGAAATACTGCTTTTTGTACTACTCTTTGTGTTGCAAGCAAAATGTTGAAACAAAAAAATAATAAGCGGGGAAGGATTAGCAATTGAGAAGAGAGCACAGTGAGTGAAAAGCAGAGAGTAGTAAGAGAACTAGTGTGATAAAGTTGGTCCAAGTACTGATAAAGCTGGTTCCACTAGGAGAACAAACTTACTAAGTTCTGTATTCAAGCAGTAAGGCTCTTAAATTTGACCTTACCATCGTTACTGATCCCAATGTAATGTGTGCTACCAGGTTATTGATGAAAACTTTCAGATTGGAGCTGGAAATAGCTGGATCCAGTGCATCTGTACAGAAGACTTCATGAAGATCGTATGCTCATTGGATCATTGATAAGAATGGCAAAGAAAAGTTATCTCCCCCCCCCCCCCCCCAGTATTTAGCTTGTAAATCGACAACTTTAGTGATCATTACAAAACAAACATGTGCTGGTTAAAAAAAAATTTAACACTTTTGGCATGAAAAATTGACCTTTTGATCTATTCAATATGAAACCTGCATTCCTTTCTAGAAACTGAGTTAGGGGGCAGAGTTTGTATATTTGAATTTCAATGAAGACCCTTATGCCTGGTCGCTTAATGCACCATAGTTACCTGCTCAATTCTCTAGCTCATATTTAGCCAGTATAGTAAATGAAATCAAATAAGATTACTATCATCCAAGAAAGAAGTTTTTATGACCTTCTGAAGCTAACAACAGTGAAATGCAGTTGGTGACTTATGTTACCTTTTCAGCTGCATTGACCTAAGGCTTTTTTTCAATAGTGACAGTGTTGTTTTGTTATTAGGGTCAGCCAAAGTTCAGCAACAGCCTCCTTCAAGGACCTGATATAGTCAACTCCAAAATTACATACCATGTTTAATAGCACATTAAGCAGTTCGATTGTGATATTGGTCATGACCTTCACCCATGCTCATCTGCTGCAATTGAAATACAGATAAGTTGTCAGTGTACTTTAGAAGATTTGTTGTCTTTGTACTAAAGTTTTTCAACTGTAAACAAGTTATGTAAAAAAAGATCTTTAAAGATAGATTTTATGGGGGTTTTTCACAGTTTTTATGTTGATTAGGTCTTCCAGTTCACTACCTAAGCATAGAATTTAAACTACTCTGGAAAAAATTTTAGAGCTAATAGTGGACAAATACACCACTTAGGTAAGTAGCACTACCACTGCTGCACAGAGACTGAGTTACTCATTGCTAGTCCAGTAGTAATCTCACAAACTTCTCTCCCCTTATTAACAATGCTTGCATAAGTAAGGTAAGGTGTAGTTATAGTTAAGTGAGACTGCACTGCTAGCATGAGAAGACAATAGTCCAAAAGTCATAGCCTGTTGGTAGCTAAATTACAAGACAAATAGTGGGACTACCTTTAAATTATCTTTTGTCTTATAAAATAATGATAGCAGTTGGTCTGTCTTTAGAGAAAGTTTGCGGATTTTATTTATGACCTTTTACTGGAGGTGGTCTTTAAGTGAAAGCTATTCTATCAAACGCTCAGACAATAGTATGACCATATTTCTGTATCATAATATTACAACACTAAATATATTAGTCACGCCATACCAGGCTGGTTTGAAATATTGTTATAACCTTAGCTAGCACAGATTTATGACTCCGACTTCACGAAGTCCACATAAAACACAGAAGATGGTCAGAGTCAGGTGCAATAGCAGATATAGGCAATAAGCTGTTTAATATTGGGCCCACTGAGATGTTTAGTGGTTTTGTATAGTTCCTACAGCAAATTTGTAAATGGTTTGTTCACAAACCAATAATTATTTGGCATGCTAGCTGGATATGAATTTTCAACCAGTTGAATTCAAATTAATGGATGCAATTAGGTTGTCCTGACATTTAGAGCTTGAAGTAAAACTGTCATGTTATTTGTGACTTGTACTAGAACAAACAACAAAACAAATTTAGATTTTATTATTCCTGGAGTTCTTGAGTACCAGACGAAATGGAGGGAGAAGCGACAGATACATATACAATGCCCGAATTAATCACAAAACTCGCCAATCACTACATCTCAAGGATGAGACTGCATAGCAAATGGTGTACCATCCAGTAGCCAGGTATCCCCAAGCATAACAGAAACATCATGATGTATATCAACTTTATTTCTGAATTTGATAAGGTTTGTATATCTTTTGGGTATCTTGTTGCATATAGACCACAACATGACAGCCGTATTGAGACATTGGAGCCCATTGCAGCATATTTAGCACAGTTTAGAGTCACGCACTGCTTCTTTATGATTATGGCTTTTAAGTTATTGCAATCCACTTCCCCGCAAAGACCTTATTAGGTCAAACACCAACCAGGTAACAATGATAACTGGATCTAACAAGGTCAAACTGCACACGAAGAACACCAATGTGAGGTATTGTGAGGTATTTTCCTGGATCCATGTAAGAACAAAGATTTTGTACAATCTCCATGTTTTCATGGTCAGTGTTTCAAATACAAGTGTTTGCCCAAAACCAGACAGAAAGAAAGGTTCTTCAGAGATTGATCTGTATATTACATAAGGTGATGACAAAAGACTTCATGACAAATTGGGTATTTGTCATTAGGTTAAACATGTAGATTCAGTTGATATAATAACCCTTTTCAATAATCAACTTGAAATAATTGTACTCTCTCAACATTTCAATTAGATGCTCTAGGCTTCATCAGAAGTACAATTTCAAGTTGATCATTGAGAAAGTTATTGATTAAGATTCTCTATTTCCTCTATAGAGACTTCCCTGGGTAATGCAGGGAGAGACTTGTAATCCCATTTTGTTCCATCATCTGCTACATCAGAGAATAGTTTTGTGTTGTTCAAAATAATGCTCATGTCTGAATACTGGACTCATACAAAAACGATATTGATTCAGGACATTTATCCTGCTCGTTGGTGACCGCTTCCTGATAAAACAGCTCATGGAATAGCAAAGCTCATATATTCCTGATATGCATGCATTGTTCTGATGTTTAAAGGTGATATGTGGACATGGGTATCCATCCATTCTGATCACTGATCAGAGTCAGGAATTCGCCAATGAATTTTCAGATAAATTGCACTAGTGTCTACCATCATCAGGTGCCAGGTGCTTATATCTGTTACAGTAGAGCTCCTCAACCTGCACACACAAAAATGCTAAAATCACTACATTAACACAGTCATGAAAGAAGGACACCTCTCTATCAAATCATTCTGTATTGAGTGGTTCCACTGTATACTGCTAAAAATGAAAATGATCATCACCAGGATTGTGAATTTCCCCTCATAATAAAGCTTTAAGAGAGCAGTTAGCTAAACACTCTCATGGTGTCTAGCCAATGTAATTGATGACAATGAGCATAACTGTGATGAACAAACCAGATACTTTTTTGATTGGATATTGTGTATCCAGGCAACCAACCATTAAATATTCTCTGTAATAAATATGCTCTACCGGCAACAATTGGACTTCCCCCATTCCTCCTCCCCCACCTCGGGTACTAGGGCAGCTCAACTAGGGTCAGTGTAAATGTAATTAATATTAGCATGCACCAGGAGCTGCCATGTGTATTGCTGTCTGCCAAACATTAGTGAATTCGGCTACAGCTGAAAGGACATTTTAAACCTTTAAGAAGATTTGCTCATGTCTATGGTCTATTATAAACAATGGCCTACTCATCCGTTTACATATTCGTGGGACTTGATCTCAGTTAACCAAAAAAATTGTAGCAAAATGTGTTGAATGAAAAAAGGACTTTGGCAATTATTATTAACATTTCTCACTTTGTATGCATTTATTATTGTGTTATTTCTCGATGTGTATGTATCATTGTTAAGGTAGTAATTTAATAATAGTAATGGATGACATACTCCCATGCATTTTTGTGCTGTCTTGCCCTTGAAGAAAGTAGCTCTTTTTCTTAAAGCATACTTGCCATCCTTGACAAGATAGCTTATATATTCAAAATCTGGCTAAACTAAAAAATCCGCGTTCTTTTGATTAAGTCATTTCTGCATGGCTGTCAATAGCAACACACTACATGTGCATGCATTGGAGGGTTCCCTCATTCTAAATTGGGGCCCCATTTTAATATGAAATTGGTCTCAGGTGCAATATTATGGGGTCCTAAACTTTAATGACACGGGTATCCCAGGGAATTTGGCATCACCACTTTCAGATTCTGCACTCCTGTACAGAATACCTTCAAATATTTGGCATCCCATGCAATACTCGATCAGGGAATATGGCAGTAACGATAAAAAACTGAGCTAGAGCTAGGTAAGGCTATGGCTACTGATCAATGTTATATGTGCTAACCATTCCAGGAATTGGTCAAGGTTCTCCAAGTGTTGTTTGAGCTTGATCCTCTCACCAGGATGTCATCCAAGTATATGGATACTCCTTGAAATCTCGGTAGAATCTCCATGGTCCATTGAAAAAATGCTGGTGCCGATGCCACTCTGCACAGTAACTTATAAAGAGCTTGATGGGTGTCAATGATAAGAAATCTTTGGAACTTTCAGCTAGTCTGCAAAGAAAACCCTCATTGTTTGCAAAAAAAAACATGTAGAGTCCTTAAACTTACAAACAGCTGATAAGTGAGGGTATCCATAATGATGGCAAGTCAGTTTCTTCTGGTCTGAAAGGTTCTTATAGTCGAAATCTCTTCTGATAAAATGTACTCCTGTGCATTGATCAGTAGAACTCATGTTAGAACTATTATTGAAGGTTTTTGTGTTTGCTTCAGCAGCCTCGACTGCCTTTGCTGCAGCAAGTTAGTTTAAATAGAGTATTATTCTCCCCACAAACAATATGGTCATAAATTATCTCATTCAATTTGGTCCCCATAACTGGGGTATTTACCCAGCTTTCATAGTACAGCAATAAAAGATGCAATAGTCTCTTTGGAACCTCTGACCCTAGTGTTGAACTGAAATTTTGTAACGATAATGGACAGCATAGGGTTATATATAAAAATTCTTGACCTCACCAACTTCACCCACACCAGTAGAGTGGAGGTAAAAAGGTTGTTAATCTTGCAGAAAGTTGTAGCCACACAGGTAGTCAGTATAGAATAGACTTCTATTTCAGGCTCTGTTACTCCATTTGCTATTCAAGGTGGTACTTCAACTGCAAAATGTAAGAGCTCCAGGGTTGTTAGCTGCTATTGAAGGTGATAGCACACCGTAAATGGCCATAGGTTGAAAGTTTTATCCTTGTTGCCATGCCTGGTAGTATTGCACAACAGAAAAAGAGCATATCTCAAAGCCAAGTGATCAAAGTTCATGTGGCAAAGGAATGTGGCTTCACATTGGCCATTCTGGGCTGGTGATCTACATAACTTAAACCAAAAAAATTCCAGTGAAAGTAGATCTTCAGCCATATTCAGACTAGCAGATCTTACCCTAATTTACGAGGAGAAACTTGAACAGCTGGTTGTAAAGTTGCCATATTTCCATTCAAACAGACCTAAAGTAGCATAAATTCCGAGCTGGAATCACATAGGAAAGAACAAGATATATGGCTTGCCTTCTGCAATGATATAGTCCTTGTTTTATCACAAGCATCCTACTATTGTAAAGCTATTATCCTTTCTAAATCTGCTAACATCCTGCGCAAGAAGTTAATTGACCACAAATCCATAACTTCCATGAAGGGTGTATTGATGATTCGAGTTCACCAATACTTCTCCAGTTTGTGTACATGATTGAAAATAGTGTTGACATTAATTCAGAGTTAAGATTCTGAGCTTCTAAAACAGACTTTGCTATGGCACAGTTCCTGCAGTACACCTGCTAAGTGAGGTAGAGTACAGAGAAGAAGTGGCACCTCAATGTCATTCCAGAGACTATTCCCCCTATACTCATAGGAACATCCATGTTTTCAATATAAAGCAAGGACTAGGAAGAGGCATCTGGTTGAAATACCCATGACAATGGCATCAGCCTTCCTATGACTGAGTTCTAGAAATTTCACCACAGCTGGAGATGCAGCAGTCACAAAATGATAGAGTATGGAGTAGTGTGCCTACCAACTTTAAGATAAGGGTTATTCACAACATCAGCTATGGAAAACATAGATCATAACCCGAATAAGACAACAGCAAGCACATCATTTCAAGGCACCAACATTTCCATCTTCCAATATCTATCTGCAGAGACATGCATGAAGCATAGAAGGTAAGGTGAGCCCTGTTCCAAAACTTCCTGAATATTTATGAATATACCACCAGCTTACTTCACAAAGAAACCCCCAATTGTCCTTCATCCCAAGCTTCAAGTTTGTCTTTGCCAGGCCCTAGCTTGTCAAGACCACACCTAATAACAGAGTATGAATGCTTGAGAAGTGACCCTCACTGAAAAACTCTCAGTGTAACATGGGTAACCCACCATGCATCACAGAAGAGAAGCAAACAGTTTGAAGCATCATTTTTGCCACTATTTCATGATCAAGCTCATTCTATTCACATTATAACGGATGTGGTAAAAAAGGTCAGAGACGCAGTAGCATTATTAAATCCAGGACAAATAGCGACCTGTTATTGCTGCAGACTTGTCACCATATACACTAGCCAAGCAGATAGAGTGGCACTGGCTGGTGAAGACAAATTTGTGTGGAGAATTGCGCATTGAGCTGATAACAGCACTGACGTAAGTATTGGAAAACTCTCTGTCCCCACGTACATCAAAAACATTTGACCAGAGTAAATCCTAGCTATACAATAGAATAGATTTCTGCCAAGTATTTGTCATCAGGCTTTTTGAAGTCTGAAACAAGATTAAGTGTGGAAAGGAGTCAAAAGGCAGGTGATATGAACTAGCAAGACACTGAAAAACTGGCATAGCAACTTGCATGATGCCAAAAACAAGACAGAATTCCTTGCTGACATAATTGTTGATAAACACACAGCAAACATGATCTTCATGACTAAGGAAGAGCTTGCACTTAGTGGTCAAATGATTAGCTTAGACCATGTGGCTTAAGCAAGCATTAAGAGGCAGATAGACATATATTTATACATGCATGCAGTAATGGAAGGCAACAATGTATTTATGATCAAAATGACACAGATCTTGTAGTTATTATAATATTTACTCTGTCTAAGAACATGGCTTGCAGAAATTGTGTAGTGCCTTTTGTCAAGGAACACTCATCTGACATGGATTCCAATGTATAACAAGGTTTCTACAAAGACAAGTGGAATCCTTTTCTTCCATGCCTTTAGTGATTGTAATGTTGTATCTACATTCTGTAAAGGAAAGAAGAATGTCTGCAATGAGTTATCAAGTAGCTATACTCAAACAACTTGGTAAGAATCTTTGAGAAAGTTGTAATCACAATGTATGATAGGTCCAGCAAACGAGCTGCAGTGTTGACAACCTTTTCCAACTCTTGTGCTTTACTGAATCGAGAGACAAATTTGTCGCTGCAAGTCAGTGGAACTGTTGGAGTCTTCTGGTAGTAAAAATTGTAAACTTTTGGAGCTCATGTTATGGAAGAGGGAGAATTAAGATGAAGATAGAAGATCCTTGATGACAAATTTGATGAGTTTCCTAGAGGCTGCCAGTTTACTGCCTTAGCAAAGCATATTTTTTTGCCAAAACTGCTGCATAAGATGCTAAGAAGCTGTCAAAGTGAGCTTTTTTTGTTTGTTTTTGTGTGTGTGTATGCATGCCTCTTTGATGTCTACCATTTTGAAATAGGAGTCAAACCAATGTTGCTAGAATATATAACAATGAATTCTTTTCACAGTAACATTTGCTCTACAGCAGAAGATCTTGATATCCAAGCATCTGAACCTTGACCCACTCAACATCTATGTTGGTGATCCTGCCCTAGCATTGGGCCCTAAGCATAGCCCCAGCTGCCTATCCATAGCTCTCCATGCGCTCTAACTATAGCCATATGCCCTATCGATTGCCCTGAGCCTATGCCTAGCTCAGAGACATAGCCCTATCTCTCACCAATCGCTTTCCCTAACCCTGTACCATAATCAAAGCTTTGGGACTAGCATATATCCCTGCCCTGAGTCATACCCTGTAAACTCTAGATGCACATCAACACACACTCTCAAATGTCATTGATGCAGAAATGTCTAAGCAAGAAGTCAGAGTAATAGGTTCAGAGTCCAAGATCACTTCAGAGTCACAGCGGGGTTGCCATTGTTATCTAAGTTCCAGAGTGGTTTACGTCGACAATATGGTGCCAAAAATTGAGCTAAATTCACACTTTTATTTCCAGCAAAACTAATCGTCACGCTCTTGCTTCATGATGATGTCATACCCTGCTGAATGCTACCATATTAGGTAAAGCATCAGACTGTCTTGTCATCTGGGGAGTGTTAGTTAGTAGGCTTCATATGATATGCTGTGCCATCATTAGTCTGCAGTGTGAGGAGGAAATATACCAGAGAGAAGATGGCATCAAAACACACATTAATATAATACCATGTACTTATCATCACCATCCACAGGGACGTAGGAAGATGACTTTTAATGGGGGGGGGCCAATAATATTGTGGAAATTTACAGCTACACTCTTTTTACACCCTTTCTATAATAAGTATGCATTTTTAGATAAGCCTGTTCCATAGAACTATAATGAGCTTAGAATGCAATAATTTTAATCAAATCTTCCGAAGTAGTTCATTCTGCATTTATTAACAGGCACAAAAGTCCTAGCTATTTCAATTGAATCTGATCTGTTCGTTTTTGGTGTACATATGTCAGGATATGTCAGGTATAATCTTAATAGTTTGTCTACTTCCTGAAGCATGCCTTCATTCATAGTAGCAGAAATGGTTCTTATACTGGTTACTTTTGTAATAGTAGTCGTAGTTCCTGAAAATGCTGTCCTGATAACAACAGGAATCATCAAAAGTTGTATTTCAATCTCTCTAGGTCAATATCTTCTATCAAATAAGCACTTAATGCAGCCGATATCACTGTAGCATTGTTTCCATCGGCAAAACCAAGAAGAAGTGATTCAATATTTTGTATAGTGTCAAGATCTTTCGGATAAAAACGCCTTTCAACCTCTCCTGCAGTTAACTCAGTCACTTCAAAATACATAATATGATGCTACCTTTCTTTAGGATTTGCATATATATGTGGGCTTCCACCATCATCAAATTATCTGGGCATCTTCCTTCTTCGTGGAAGAGTTGGTGTTGCTGTGAAGTCCTTGGAATCATAAAGAACCTGATCAAAAATGAATCAAACTTTTCCTCGCTTCTCAGGGATTGCATATAAGAAACAAGGCATTTAGCTCCCTTTATGGCCTCTCGAACTGTAATGTCTTGTACCTGCAAATTGGTTGAGAATTGATCAGATGCTGAAAATACCAGATAAGCTAGTTTGAGGCCATAATAGTTATCAAAATTATCCATTTTGGTTGCCATTCCACTTGCTTTTGCAGCATATTCATCGTACCCCTGACTGATCTCCTCCAAAGCATTTTGTAAGGTATCGTAGTTCTTTAAAATACTTGCATGCCTCACAAACATGTACGGCACAAGTTTCTTAATTTAGGAGATAGTTGACAAGTGTTAATTGTTACCTCCCGTCTTAAATTTTCAAACAAGGTATGCCGTTTAGGAGACATCTTAGGTTAATTCAAACACAAAATTCATAGCATCTCTCACTGTATCACAGGTTTTAGTTACATACTTCACACATAGATTGAGGTTGTGAGCCAGGCAATTAATGTAGAGTGCCTTTGGTTCTTCCTTCTTAACTGAAGCTTGAACTCCATTCCTGATTCCACTCATATTGGCAGCACCATCAAATGCTTCACTCCGACATTTACTGATGGGCAATGAGCTCCACAACAAGACATATTTTATTAAAGAAAAGTATCGTCTTTGCTTTAGTATCAGGAGGTTCAATAAGTCCTGGGGTATGTTGTAGTCATGATCTATCCAACGAAATGATAATGACATTTGTTCATCGCCAGCTATGTCTGATGCTTCATCAACTATTATTGAAAACTAAGAAGCGGAATTGATTTAAGTCAAAAAAATTCGAAGAACAGAGAGACCCATGATTGTAATTATTCCATTAACTATCTCTGGGCATTAACTATCTCTGGGGAAATATATTCTCTCTGTCGTAGCCAGGGCATCATTTCAGGGAAATCCTTAGCCTGTAGTAATTGAAACAGATTACCACTGAAAGTCTCCATATCTTCCTTGTACCCACGAAGGGGTAACCCTGATGAGATAGAAATTGAACACAGCGGAGAAGCTTTATGAGCATGCATCTATGATGGCTTTGGTCAGTGCTATGTTGGTGAATGAGCTGAACAACTATACCTAGACCATGAGAGTTTGCTGCAACTTTTAGAGTAACTTCCTTGTGGAAGCTACTGGCTTCATGTTCACGAAATTTCTGTAGTGCTTTCTTCCAATTTGAAAAGCCGAGCTGAGTGAATGCAGATTGGCTATGTTTTGGAAAGCTGAGAAGGCCTTATTGTCAGCACAATGACAAGTGGCACTGTACTGTGATGTGCATACAGTTATCCAAGGATGGCCAATTGGTTTGTATCTTAACATTTTTTATTGTCGTGATTCCAATAGATTATTCTCATAACAATGGTTACTAATTATTTTGGAAGGGCAGTTTTTCTTAGGTAAGTTCAAGTAGAACGGGTACATAGCATTATTATATTTAATATGTATTTGTCATGCCGGCATGTCATTTAATGTGATCTGATGGGCTAATAACTGGGTAGATATATCCCGTATCTTGCCCCCCCCCTCCCCGATCTATATCTGGTAAGTAATGTACTAAGCATGTGTGACTCATCTGGTTGCCATGTAAACATTATGGCGTAGGACCCTTGACTTAATTGAAATATGTATTTAGTATTTGATATGTTTTTTACTTGATCGTATGATAAATTTTTGTTAGGCTCGGTTTAAGGGGGGTTGCGGATTGGCTCTAGTCTCAGAGCTCGAACGCGGCTCAGTGCATGCAGACTTTGTCCCCATGTATGAGTTTGTTGACTGGAGATAATCCATATTCCACCCACTTGACCTAATAAGTATATTTTTAATGGCCTGTGGTCCCAACTGCCACCTTATTTCTGGAAGCTATTCTTCTGAATCCCTTAGCCTTTGAGAAAAGAGGTGCTCCAGGATAGATTTCTTTGCTGGAAGTTTTGCTGTGGACCTAGTTAGACCTAGTTTGAAGTAGCTTATTTTTGTTTAATTTTAATTGTGTTCGCTCAAGAAAGCTGCGGCTTGTTGTGTTTGCACTCAAATGATTGGGGGGAAAGTTCTAGCTATGAATTTGACACGGTTACAACTGGATGTGCGGCTACTATTGGAGGGACAGAGTTATGAGGTTACAATTGAGGGTGATACTGGAGAGTCGGTCTGAGAGGATATATGGTAAGTCGTCCATGCATGGATGTATAGATTTCATTTCGATATTACTCTTACAGCTCACATTTCTGCACTACAGAGTGATGTGTGTTTATCACAATAGTCTTTATATTATGGCACTTCAACCCACAAACATAAGCAGCCCTTTCATTCTTTAATATTTGTTTTGTAGTGTACCAAGTTTCACTGGAATCCATACCACCCACTCGAGCTATCCTCCTACAGCATTCTAAGCATGCTTCCTACCAGGAAAAATGTATATGGAGTCATACTATCCTGAAACTCAGAGTCCTGCAGATTGGGGGTGGATAGATCAAGCTTACGTTTTACAAATGGAGCACTTATCCACCTATTGTGACAAATTGCCAAGAACACACCAAATGTGGATTCAGCACAGGATGTCATGGAAATTGCATATATTATTATTGCTTTGGCCTCACCTGAATAGCACTATGCAGTTGTACATCCCTAGACTGGTGGGGACAATCATTAAAATGTTAGTAGTAGTTTAATAACATGTTTCTAAAATATTAAAACTGAGCTGTTGAGAAGATCAAGAAACACATTTGTGCCATGGTTATAAACATCAAAAAGGACAACAAAGATTGTTGAAATCAGTTAACTGTGTCGTCAAGTTCTATGGGTTAAAAGTCATGATTAGACCCATATCGAAAAATGGTGGTCATCATAGATTTTCTAGTGGCTAATAGCCCCAGTAAGGGCAAACCTTAGTGCTTGTATCACCATTCGGTCGAGTTTCACACAAAAATGGATTCATGATCTAATGAGTACTAGCATCCCCCATGTGAACAACAAGATGTCTCAGCGGGGTTTCCACTATAGTCCTTGCATGTAACAATAGATTGAATATCGTTATGATGCAAATATCTCTCATGGCTCTATTCAGGGTTTAGGTCTCAGGTCTCATAGTTAATGAATATATTGATCTCTGAATTCCTAGGTGCATGCTGGTTACGCGTATATGCAGGTGGAATGCAGTGGAATGCAGGTATTAATACCATTTAGTACAGCTTACAGTGACGACGATAATTTACAATGGTCCCTCTTTTGAGACACACTGTCTCTCAATGGAGGTGGTCTGTCGCTAGAGGAGGACAGAGTAATGGGATGGACTAACTGTACAGTCCACATGAATGATGAAAGTTTGTTGATTGCAAGACTGGAGTGCAACTAATTACATTCCTCTAGTAGCTGCAACCAATGTTCTGTACACCGAGTCCTTTCTAAGTGGCACTTATGGTGAAAGTTGTTAAATGCTCTTGGGTGGTGTTAGTTTAGAGTTAGTTGGAGGTTACCGGATGTGGTCTGTGGTTGGAGAATATATGTGAATTTTCGATATGGTCTTTGACTTGAAAGATTTCTCAAAAGAGGGACTACTCTATTTGGACCACAAACCCACCGACAATACTATGCACAAATCTTTCTCACATTACATCAAAGGCCATACTTGGTTGGTTTCAAATCGTGCTGTAATCCTAGATGGCACATAATTAACGACTGTTTGTTCATGAAGTGGTATATACATATAACACAGATGTTGGTCAGGGTTAAGTGCAATGGCAGATGCAGGCAATAATATATAGCTACTCAGATATTTCGCATAGTGGTTTCGCATAGTAGTTCCTACACAACAAATTTGTAGTGATTTGTAGACCAGATGTTAATTCTGGTCTCCATTCTTCTGCTAGTCTCCCTATGTAGTGTTTGTCACAGTTGCATGCGATACAATACACAATACATCAGTGCATACTAGTTGGAACCCCTTCACTCTACTTAATTGTGTCCTCAGAGCTCTTCATGGTCTGAAACGACTCTGATATTGAACATCTTGCAGACCCTCGTGATGTCTTCACTCATCACTGCCATAGGATCCTGATTGCTTGTATCAGTGTATTTGTCTTCCTTTTTGCATTTAGATGTAGTTATTTTTGGATCAGGAGGAACTCTGCGGGCACAACTAAGCAGATCAAAGGATGAATTACCAACTACTATGCACATGTGTTGTGTGCTAAAGTGAATTCTGCAATTGTTGAACATGCATGGGTATATGGACATGCAGTTCAATTGAAATTATGGAATTTTTCTTACCTGGCTTCTGGGTAGCCACTCTAGAGCCTGAACTTGCAACCACAACCACTATAATTTTATTATCTAGTTTGTGAGTATTTAATTAGCCATGGTTGTAGTATTTGTTGTATTAGTAATATTAGGTTGTACATTAAAAAATATTTATCTTTTTCTTTTGTTTTATTTCTATTTCCCCCCCTCTCCTTCATTACTACCACATCTGGTCATGGGCATCACATGTGTGCAAGGATGTGGTTCTATCACATGGTGGATGGATAGCTACCAGTATAAATCAACATCACATGAGTCTTAATATCTCATTATTCCGCTAAATAGTCTAGCAGCAACTTCGAGTGAGTAAACTTAAGCTGATTATCGTATCTACACTATGTCAATGGAGAGTTCACTAAGAGTTATTGAGAAGTTAATAAGTGAGACCTTAGAGCTTGAATTCAAACTTTCATATTCTTTGTGACATGTACAATCTTGGCACATTAGTTCAAATAACAAAACAAATTTATCTGCCAGCTATGTCTTTTCCTTTCTTCTAGACTTCTTGAGTAGAACAAGAACTGGAGGGAGGAGCAGCAGGATAATGAACGATGCTTGACCTGTGCATAACACTACACCAATCAACACGAACTCAACCAAATGTTTCCGTAGCATACCATGTACTACCAGGTAGCCAGTAAACCCAAAGCATAACAGAAACAGCAAAATGTATATCAACTTCAACTCCGACTTTGTTGTTTGAAGGTTTGTATATATTTTGGGTATTTTGTTCCGCAACTTGCACATTAGCCACACCATGACAACCATAATGAGAGCCTGGTAGGCTGATAGCAGCATTTTCAGAAAAATGAACAATTTAGAGTTACACACTGCTTCTTTCGAGATTATACCTTTTAAGTTGTTGCGATCAACTTCCTCATACTCTCCTCTTATTGGGTCAAATACAAACCAGGTAACAATAATGACCAGATCCACCAAGGTCATACAGCACACGAAGAACACCAATGTTAAATCAGAGAGGTATTTTCCTGGATCCATATAGCGAACAAAGATTTTGTACAGCCTCCATGTTTTCATGGTCAGTGTTCCAAACACAAGCGTTACTCCAAAGCCATACAGAATGAGAACGGTTCTACAGAGATTGGTGTGAATATTATCTGAGGTGATGACGAAAGACTTCATGGTAAAGTAGGTGGTTGTCATTATGTTCAGCATGTAGATTCCTATATATGAGAGATGCAGGAGAAAAGGACTATTTGATTTCACAGATTCACATCTGAAAATCAATGTTATAACTTGAAGTATCACACTCACAACAAGGATCATGAAGTTAATGCCATAAAATGGGATCGCTACTTCAAGATTAATAACTCGGATGTCTACCATGAGTTCACTAGAAATGAGGGAAATATTTTCTGAGACATTTCTAAGGGAGGAAGTCAGAGTTGAGTAAAGAAATATCTGAACTGGTTTGTTATTCTGTATTCGCTTTATGGATACTTCCCTGGGGAATGTGGAGAGAGACTGGTAATCAAATCCTGTTGTTCCTAGGTGGGAGGTATTATCAAATAGTTTTGTATTGTTCAAAATAGTGCTCATGGCATGAATGCTGGACTCATACAAAAACAATATTGTTTCGGGACTTTTATCCTGCTCGTTGACATGACTCGACAAAAATCCAGTTCCAACTTGAAGATTAACAAACAATGCATTCTCTAAAACACTAAGAATGTTCATCTTGTGACAAACACATGATTCCATGCAAACTTTCTCCGCTGAAAGTAGATCACCGAGTGTGATCTTTACAATCACCCACTGGTAGGCTGGATAATAGGCGTTTAGCATGAAAGCCTGACACAACACATTCCATGCTAGTTCAGCATCTAACATGAGGAACAGAATACGTGCAGAGTAGACAGACAGAGACCTTCGTAAGTGAAGGGAAGAATATTGCAATGGAACAGTGAACAAAAGGGTCTTATTTTTGGAGTTGCTGCTGCTGCTACTACTTTCTGTGGTGCTATGATGGTCCCAGTCTTCTAGCTGTTCCTGGAAGAGGAGGAAAATGTAGTTCATGTCTGTGACTGTGTCATGGTAGATAGCTAAAACTTGAGACCAGTTGGCATACTTGATGAGTGCCACACTGGCAATAGCTAGGAAGTCTGCAGGGGAACGCAGTCCCCATGAATATTTGTGCACTTTGGCAGCCAGTAGTAAAGGCATAGGTGAGGTATGGATATGTCCCACCTGAATTCCACTCCTTTTGATCAGCTTGGCCACTATGAAGGCTGCATCTGTACAAGAAGGACCCACTACTCCTGTCAACTTGGACCTGTTTTTATGAAATATCTGCTTCTGCACCAGCACACTCAGAGTTGGGACGGTTTGGTCATCACATCCAGAGGAATTCAAATCATGAAATTCTACCTTCATATTTCCAGCAGTATATGTAATACTCTTATTTAGAGTAGCTGCTGTATTCTTATCAAAGTCAGACAAAGAAGAATAGATAACCAGGATTAGTTTTTCTCCTTGAGACAAACCACTGTTACTGCTAGCTGCAGCGGCTATCAACAGGCTCAAAGCTACTAATAGACTGACACTTGCCATGGTAGTTAGATCAATTTGCTGTATAGTCAGCTACTGAAAGCAGAAAGCGAGACGCCGTAACGTTTTAGCCTCTGAAGTCACAATAATTGACGGAAGGCACTCAGTTTTCCGTAGAATCCAAGATCGATCCTTGAGACGCTGCGTTTGAACTTTAGACCTACCTTAGTTAGCAGAGGAACCTGCATCTGTTATTGGTTAGCCAAGTGAAGATATTAGTTGTGTCCAATCTGAGCAGTTGTATAAGGAAACAGTGACCCTGCACTTGACTCGCTATCCATGATCTTCCAGAGGATGCTGATTTCAGTGATGCAGACATTAGAATAGCTAGGGCAAAATATTTGTTATGACCTATCTGAGAATGCAGAGTGCATTTGAATGAGATAAGTTGACAGTCCTGAAAGCAGAAAGCGAGACGCCGTAACGTTTTAGCCTCTGAAGTCACAATAATTGACGGAAGGCACTCAGTTTTCCGTAGAATCCAAGATCGATCCTTGAGACGCTGCGTTTGAACTTTAGACCTACCTTAGTTAGCAGAGGAACCTGCATCTGTTATTGGTTAGCCAAGTGAAGATATTAGTTGTGTCCAATCTGAGCAGTTGTATAAGGAAACAGTGACCCTGCACTTGACTCGCTATCCATGATCTTCCAGAGGATGCTGATTTCAGTGATGCAGACATTAGAATAGCTAGGGCAAAATATTTGTTATGACCTATCTGAGAATGCAGAGTGCATTTGAATGAGATAAGTTAACAGTGACTTATCCTGATTCCAAGACCCCCTGCACCAACAGGGAGTGGCCTGTAACCAAGAATGGACATTCTAAGAGAAATTGATGTTTGTGATACCACTCACAATGACTTGAGACACTCATCAAATTCATAATCTATCATGGCAGGATGGTCATAAAATATACATAACTCATCAAGGCAGTATTAACATCAGGTTAAACCTTGTTCAGAAAAGTGTTTCATACCCCATTATAATCACTTTTAACCTCCAGGTTTTCAGCTAAATTATGGCAGCGAAGCAGTCAGGCATTGGACTCACTGCTTTTTGTACTACTCTTTGTGTCGAGTAATTTGCAAGAAAAATGTTGAAACAAAAAGCAACAAGGAGCAAGAGAGTGAGAGAAAGGAGCAAGGAAGGATTAGCAACAAAAGCAATTGAGAAGAGAGACAGCGAGTGAAAAGCAGAGAGTAGTAAGTGAACTGGTGTGATAAACTTGGTCCAAGCACTGGTTCAACGAGGAGAACAAACATACTAAGTTCTGTACCCAAGCACTATGATCAATGTAATGTGTGCTACCAGGCATTTGATGAAGACATTCAGATTGGAACTGAAAATAGCTGGGTCCAGTGCATCTGTGTCAAATAATTTGCACTCATCTGCACAGAATAATTAATTGAAGCATAGTTCTAATAGTTATGGTAGTCAAAGATTTCCACATAGGGTCACTGGGCCAATTGCTATCTTGCCTTAACTGATAAATTTTCCTCTTTTACACATAAACAAAGAGATTTATGTTTCCTAAGAGCAACATTTGGCAAAAAGATGATAGTGGAGCTTCATATAATTATGAGATAGTGTTTGACAATTATTTGTTTATAGTTAGGTCGAGTATATATTAGCTGTTTGGAAGGTGGAGAAAAAGGCAAGGATAAAGTCTCAAATCCATACAGGTATATTCTCACTGCAGCAGGATATGATCAGTCTACAGTTAATGGCACAGTTGACTTCAGGTATCAACTATATACAGTATCTGTGGTCTGCGTTTGTAGATTCATAAAAAGTCGAGAGTTGATTATTCAGCAGCAGAAATCCAGTATCAGTCATCAAAACTTCTGGCTAGATATAGCCTAAAGGCTTCAGTGAAAGAATATTGCCATTCTATACCTGCAAAAACGAGAAATCGCTACAAGTGACAAGTTAAGTGGTCTAGAAAAGATGTTAAATTGAAGGTCAAGACCGTGTTTTTTATATTCATGTGCTCTTGGCCTTCCCAGTCCAAAGTTGCTTCCATCCATGATTCTTTTCTCACACGTCCATTTATGCCTGCTACAGCATGTGACACTGTTAGTATGTTTCCATTATTTCCACTGATGATTAATTGTCCTTCATATATGTGCCAGCAATTTGATTAGCCATTTCTCTCTGCCCATTGAGAATGATGGTACATGCGCTTATCTTACCAAGTTTGATAGGTTATTCATTATCATGATGAAAAGTAATGGTCTCTCTTCCACAGCTACAACATGATGTCAGAATAAAATTCCAGCATCTTTTCCCATCAGCTAATAAGCATGCTCTGCTGTTGCAGGCCATTCTCATTTGCCCGTGCAGCAAGCTTTAAATCTGCTGCCTTATCTCGATCTTTCTCTTCACTATGATGACCATTCCCTGTTTACATAAATATATTTAAGGTTGGTTACCGATTCATATTTATTGAGGGTGAATGTACGGTGAGTACAAAGATAATTCACAAGACAAAAATGTTCAGCAAAGTAAGCTCTCAGTGGGGAGTTAGATAGAAAACTTGGCCTTGCATGGTGTATCTATGTATCAATTTTAGCATTGGAACAGTGAAGCCTGAACACTAAATCCTCTGAACAATGCCATAATGCTGCTGCTGTAATAGTCTGTGTGTTGTATAGGATGTGCATTTGGTCGAAGTGGAAAGGGATGTACTAACTATTTGAGGCTGAGACTTTCCAAGGTCCCATTCTGCTACTTGATGATGATTCGAACCAGCAGCTCAAATGAGCATTATTAACCTCCATACTGGCTGTACCTGATCCCAACAAGCTTCTCTGATTTGAAATTGATGCTTCTGGCACCTACATCTACCTTATTTATGAAAAATGGTCTGTTGAATTCTTTAGTCATCTCATTCTACATGAGAAAACTTGGTCTGCAGTAGTATCAGAGTCTTTTGCAGCAGCAGTGGCTTGTGATACATTTCATCACTTCTTGTTAGATCATGAATTTGAGATAGTTGCTGACCAACAAGGAGTGAGTTTCCTGTTTAAAGGGAAATCCTAAATCATCTATTAAGTTAGCTTATTTGCGGTCGCAGAGGCTCTATTATCTTTTTGACATTGTTTATCATCTGGGTAGGTTCAATAGTGTCACTGATGCCCTCACTCACTGTCCTTCTCCCTCATCAAGGAATTACACCAGTCTTTGAACCATCTAGGAGCTAGTTGGCTGGCTACATGCCCATATTGGCATGTCTCCATGAATGATGAAATAGGAGTTTACTCATGGTTGCAAGCTCTGTTCTAACTCGATTATTTTGTCCTCTTTCTGGAAAATTGATTTGTGCAACAGACTCCTTTGCATTGCAAATCCATCAACCTCGTTGGATCTAAAACTAGCATCACTGCCAATTGCTACCATATTCACAGTTATCGATGAGTATTCTCGATACCCATATGCATTTCCTCTACCTAACCAATCACTGCAAACAGTGAGAGAGTGCTTATTATCATGGTTCTATTCATTTAGTCTACCTCAGGATGTAAACAGTGACAGAGACACATTTTGAGTCCTCTCATTTTCTCAAATTCCTCCATTCCTTTAGTGTCACTGAATTTGGAGCTAGCAGCTACCACTGTCAGGGTTGTGGTGAGGTGGAACACGTGCATGGAACTCTTTCTTTATCTTGTGATGAGAAACAAAATTGCATAAAAACATAGTTCTCAATGTACATTCCCTTGTGTGTAGAAGTACATGAAAAACTCCTCATCCTCTCTTCTGGGTATTCCCTTAATGCTTACTTTCATTTGACCATAACCTCCCGATGACCCCTCATTTCCCCTTATTCTGGCACGGTCGCACACAGGAGCCAAGGCCTGACTAGAGCATGCTCTACATCGTGTTTCAGGAAATATTCTCTCTGCACATTGTTATGGTGCTACACTAATCTGGTCTTTCTGACCCTGAACCTTCTCATTGCATTGTTCCTAATCCTAGCTCCCCAGAGACCTTTCCTGATACATTATTGCTTCCTGCACATACAAACATTCAAAGTGACTGTACCCCATCAATATTACCTACATAACCACTTGAATCGACCTTCAAATCCAG
Source organism: Cladorhizidae sp. MBARI D1340-BT2 (assembly GCA_028752905.1). Classification (NCBI taxonomy): domain Eukaryota; kingdom Metazoa; phylum Porifera; class Demospongiae; order Poecilosclerida; family Cladorhizidae; species Cladorhizidae sp. MBARI D1340-BT2. The sequence continues at coordinate 35,340,133 of JAQNBH010000011.1, read as the reverse complement.
ACCTTGTAATAATTCTCCTCCAGAAGTGGATGATTCAAAAGACCCTCTATCCTATAGAATTCAATCTGGACTTGTCATCAGTACTCTCATGTGGTTTGGATTTGACAATTAATTGTTGACAGGAGTATGTAAGGTATCTTGCTATTTCTCTCTGCACAAAGGATTGTCGATGCAGCAATTACACCACCTTGTTCCAGATCATTTTATTACCACATCCCTTGCAGCTGTGGGAAGTACTACATAGGGGAGACCAACAGAAGACTTGAGACCAGAGTGAAAGAACATCAAGATGCCTGTGCTAAAGAGAAATCCGCATTTACTGAACATGGATGAGATAATGGACATATTATTTTTTAGGACGAAGCCGCCATCTTAGACGTGGCTAGAAGACAGAAGGAACTGAGGCATTGTACATCTGCCTAGCACCAAAGTGTGAGCTTTTCAATCAAGATTGTGGAATGGACTTGCCTGGCTGTTGGAGGTGGGAGGAAGGGGGGGGGGGGGGGGGCGGCATTCTCAAGAGCCTGAACTTGAAGCCACAACCACCATTATTTATCATTCTTTGTTGATGTTTTAATATATATCAAGAATTCAATGTTTTTATTTGTATTTGTATTTTATTATTATTACCGTTATTATTATTAGTTGTAGTATTTTTTTAGTTATTTTTTCTTCTTTTTATTTGCTTATATTTTTTATTTCTTGTTTTGTTTATTTTAATTTTATTATTATACATTTTATTTATATAAAGAGCACACAGGATAGAATGTTGGTATTTGTAGAATGTTGGCATTTGTTCTGAATACTTATGTTATCTGAATGCCAATGATTTGGATAAAGATTAACATACCAAGAGGGGTCAATTCTTTTTCTTATTCCACTCTGCTCCTTCGCACTCGTGTCACAACTGTATTTTCCATTCTTAAGTTTATTATATATATATATTTCCCATTTCCCCCTGTATAAAAAAATATAACTTTGGTGTTGGTTTCATTTCGAATATTATTATCTTTACTTTATTTTTCCATATCCAGTTCACAAGCTGGATGCATGTGCCAGGGTGTGGTTTGTATCATGTGGTGAATGGCATGTATAACAAACTCACAAATTGATCCAGTCCCTTACATGAAATGTCTTCAAATTGGATTGCCAACAGAATGCTTTGAAGAGAAAGTCAAAAGGTAAGAGTGAAACACGATCTCTGCAAAGTCAGCTAGACACCAGTTCTATAAACATTTTTTGAAGTTTACCCATGAGCTCCTAGATGACAGTGCTGCCAGCAGGGTCACACCATAGTTTTTTGAAGGTGAACCTTTCAAATTCTTCAGCAATACATACAAATCCATCCCAAAAGCCTTTGAGTGGATGCCGCCCCCCAAGCATCCCACCACTGAATTCGAGGGAGATCTCATTATGGGGGGTAGTGTTAACACAGTAATTAACACCTTAGTCTATGTTTTACAAGTGCATAAAGATCTTGGATATATACTATTTGACTCCACCCACCACACCAACCTTCTTCAATGTGCAGACGACACATGTATCATTACCAACAGCCTCTTGTATTCGTTTAGGATGTGGATGAGGTTCTGGCGATCCTCATGGCACAGGGGGCAGTTGTCAGAGTTCTTATTTTTCCACAGGTGCAGATTTGCATTGTGGGATAGTATATCATGTCCAGCATTGAGAACAAATTTGAAAGATTCCTCTCGGAGAGACTGCACCACTTTAGCCCAGATGGTAGCAGAATCAGGGGTGGTGGCATGAATCATGTGGCTCTGTCTAGGCAGGTTGCAGAGATCTTTCTTTGTTTCTCCTCATTAGTCACCCACTTCTTGACTGCTGAAAGTAGTGCTTCCTGTGTGCGTGATGGATCTTTCTGTATAGTGTCTCTAACAATAACAGCTGGTCAAAACTTCAGACATTTGGCAGCAATCTCAGCCTGCAAACCCATCTCTGCAATATTTCTGACACAAGGGTAGCTGAAGTAAGTATCTGGCATTGCCTTGAGACTTGGAGTTTCTTATAGAGAGTGGACAATGATGGTAGGTTAAGGTCTCCATCTCTCTGTGGGAGGTAAAGCAAGTTGGGAATAGTAGATTTGGTACGACCTTTCATTTTCTTCAGAAACCTTGTAGCTGTTGTCTCTAGGTTACGTTTAATCCAACCTATGGGGAAAACATGGATGCTGAGAGGCCAATTGAGCCTATGACACACACCAAGCTTGTACAGTTTCATCTTCTGTCTTATGACTGCACTGCTTGTACCATGCGATTTAGAGACTCCTTAAGGTTGGATCAGGCCATGGAAGCATTTTGAGGAATCTGAATGGGTAACTCAAGGATTGTCGAACAGTGGCTTGTGTGGTCAGGTAAGAAGGCAAACATTGCAAAGTGCCACTCTCTACAAATACAAAGTTCCACAGGTCATACCATATTCTGAGCTGAAATGGGGCTGCGTCTTATATAAAATACATTATCTGCCTACCAAGTTTGGTGTAGATTTATCAAGTATTGAAATACATTGCACACACACACTCTCTCACACACACACACACAGATGGACAAACTAAGACAATGCCTTGTTATTCAACATTGCTATGGTCAGATTAACAAAAGGTAAGCAAGGCACATTGGCAACCCGCCTCTTCTCAGTCCTCTCTTAACTGGTGCAACTGAGTGCTTGTTTTACTGGGAAGCAGTATCAAAATTTGATTAAGTACCTGTGATGTAAGAGACAAGGTTCACCCACCTACCCGTAGTTATTTGGCAAAGAACAGAAATGTGGGCTGAGACAACAGGCATCTTCTTTTGAAGAGAAAGATGGTCTTCGTTTATATTACTGTGGTGAAGACTCGGTATTTTGTGGCTCTTACCTTTACCATGTTGTGGTGAATAAGAAAGGACAAGAGATGCTTAACAAAGCTTGCCACAATGGCCATAGTGGTGGTCACTTTGGGAGAGATGTCAGGGTGCAGCCTGACAACTCCTGGGAGTAACCACATAATTAAATCGGGTTGCTCACCAGAGGCCACTTCGACCAAAGACAATACAAGACCACAAGATGTAGTGGAGCTTGAGGGGGGGGGGGGGGGGGGGGGGGGGGTGGGGAACAGGAGAAAAAGGGAATTATAATAAGTCTGTGAAGTACACGGAGAGAAGCACCCTGTGAAGAACAAGACTATATTATAAAGAATAAAACATGATTAACAGTGGTGCCAGAGAGTCAGAGGTTAGTTCTGTATTGTACATGTTTTCTGTAATACATTGTACAAAGTGTGTTTTTCTTGTTTACAAAGCTATTACTGTTAACTACTAAACCTGATGGTGGGAGTGTAGTTGTGGTCCAACTAGGTCTCAGACAGAGAGTTGGGCTTCATGGAAATATTCACTATAAGTGGTACATGAGTGGGATCAGACCGAGAGTTGGGCGCTTCATGAAATATTCACTATAAGTGGTACATGAGTGACCCAAGTGAGTCAGAGAGAGAGAGAGAGAGAATTTCTGACATTGGTGGCAGTGGTGGGATTTCAACAGTGTGATCCTGGACCAGAAGGATGCTATTCTCTCAATTTCAACAGTGTGATCCTGGACCAGAAGGATGCTATTCTCTCAGACGAGAAAGCTGAAGTAGCTGGTATAGCTAGAACAGGGGAAACAATCCAGGATAGCCTAGAGGACTTGTGAATCAATAATACCCTGAGTTGCAAGTTTTACAAAGTTTTTAGGTTTTTTTTCTTCCTTCAACCAATAATTGGTGAAGAAGGTCTGAGAGAGTGAGAGACACATTGCCTCCAAAATGCTATCCCAGAACCAGAACCAGTCCCAGATGCAATGGAATGTTTCTTGGATGGTTGGCAGAGAATAGAGCTTGCCAGAGCTGAATGGGAAGCTATGCAGCAGTCAAGTCAGTACTCCTCAAGGAGTGCCATATTACCACCGAGTCATTTCGAAGAAGTGTTTTTGAGACTCCCTTCAACAACAGTGCTCCCGAGACATGGCTGAGCAGGCACAGCCGATATGTTCAACAGTGATTTGCTTCATCCCACAGAGACCCGGAGGCACCCATGCTGATCGATTCCCCTGCAGAAGTTACACGATGGCTCGAGGTTCAAATTAGGAATTTGGACCACCAGACCTATGATGAACTGATAGAAGCCACTGTTTGTCATCTCTCAAACAACACCCTTGGTCACAAGGACAGTGGTGGACTAAAGAGACCAGAGAGACCACCCGGAGGTGAGAAATCCCAGTGGAGCCCAAGAAATACATCCTTTCATTCCTATCGAGCAGAAACAAGGACTAACGATCCCTACTGACCGAAGACAGATTCAGAAAAGGGAACCCAAGCTCGATTCCCACCTTGAGATGCAAGGAGACATCGAGTGCTTCTTGGCTATACAATAGGAATGTACCATCGACTTCGTACACCCTGTGTCAAGTAAAGCCACCACCGGTTTCCAATTAACTTGGACAGCTCTTGTCCATTTTGGAAAATTCGCCCAAACATGTGTGCTGTGCCCAAATTGAGCATTTTCCATTTTCACAGCAATGATTTTTTTTCAGTGTTTCTTTGAGTAATTTTTTTAACCTGGGCGTGTCCTGTTACAGTTACATGTCTACAGTGTGGTGTGAGGACACTCCCACTGCTAATTCAAATGTCGCATCAATCTGTAGATGAATCTTTGCTGCCGGAAATCACACCTTTCGTGCATTCGTTGTAGTGTAAGGCATCTTCCATCCCAGATGGTAAGGGATATCAAGAGAATATACCAATCTTCTCCTGTTATCAGCATGCAGCACCAGTAACTACCACGAGCACCTCTCAGACCTCTACCGGTGATGCGGGTACCTTTCTAGAGGGTGGCCATGGATATCTTTGGGCCACTCTCGAGGACCGTCAAGCAGGTAATAAGTATGTCCTGGTCCTTATGGACTGTGCTACAAAGTGGCCGGAAGCCTTCCTCTGAAGAACATGACTACTGAGACAGTGATCGATTGCCTCATCGACGTAACAGGGAGTGCCAGAGGAAATCTTGACAGACAATGGTATGAATTTCATATAAAAAACAATGAAACAATTTTGCACAATGGTGGGGATTGAACAAATCCATAGCTTCCCTTACCATCCACAGACAGATGGGATGGTGGAACATTTTAACTCCACCATGAAGCATTTGCTCAGTAAATAAACCCAGAAAACTAACAAGGAGTGGGACCAATACCTACCACATATTTTGTGGGCATAGCGAGGCACAACTCACAAATCCACAGGGTTTCCCTCATATGAACAAAGTTGTTTGGAAGACCTATGAGGACTTCACTAGACGTCTTGATCGACCACAGGCTGGAGAAGGAAAAAGAAGAAAACATTGACATCGTAGAGTACTTATGGTTGTTGAGAAGAAAAATCGAGACCATACGGAGATGTGCTAAAACCTATGAAGAAGAGGAAAAGCAATATCATAAACGATATTACGACCAGAAAGCTGATCGTCAATTCGATGAGGGAGATCATGTGCTAGTGTTCCATCTGTGAAAATAAAACAAATTGATGTTCGAATGTAGGGGACCTGCTCTGATAACGAAGAAAATATCAGACATCACATACGAGGTAGACATGGGCGAAGGTACAAAAAGGGTTTGGACTTTCCAAGAGGCTGCTGCCTTTCTTGACATTAAAAAGGAACAGACGACTTTATACCTGAAGAAGTCACAAGACAGGAACAGGTAGAGTTGAATCTAACACCTAAACAAAGATTAGACAATCTAAAAAAGGAATTTGGAGACATAATCAGCAACATACCAGGAACGATACAGTTGGTAGAACACAAGATCCATACGGCGGATGCAAGTCCCATTCGACTTCCCCCATACCGACTTCTGCATACCACACATGAGTTCCTCTGGAAGGAGATCAAGGCTCTATTAGAAATGGGCATAACAACACGATCTAAAAGCTAGTGGGCAGTGTTAGTCATCTTGGTTCCCAAGAAAGATGGCAGCAAGTGACTGTGCATCGACAAAGGTATAGACTTTGCAATCTTCAGAAATGACATAACTTTCTGCCACAGAGGGAGACAATACTCCATCCTCATTGCGGCGCATGAGGCCATCAAAAAGCATCCGAATCAAATGGGCAGAGGGGTACTCTCCAACAATCCTAGGATCGAGGACACGGACCTCAGCCGACTACTGGAAAGGGGACTGTACCCAGCAAAACCATAGGTTTATAAATCGCCATAATTTTTTTCTATACATTTTATGCAGATTAAAAAAATCCAGATTGTTCCTTATGCTTTGTGTGTTGAATGTCTCTACAGACATATTTTCTTAGAAGATACATCAAGATTCCTCCCAAAAAGTGACCATTATCAGCTCTGCGATCATGTCTCTCCCAGTTTTTTCAAGATCAACGTTCCACACTTGGGTCAGCTGAAAGAGGATGGAAAAATCTAAGGTATACAAGAAACAGATTATCAATAACCATCGTGGTTGCTGAGTGGCAAGCCAACCCATTTGCTATGGGGAAAATCCCCGAGAAAATCCTAGACCTCACACTTCAAATGACCATAACTTATGAACACTTGTAGTAATTAAATATCTGTTTCTTATATTCCTTAGAGAATTAGAAGAGCTATTCAGTGATATAAAGATATATATTTTTAAGAGAAGCGTAAGAAAGTTATGAGCATTACTGCAAAAAAACACTTTTTTTTTTTTAAATAAGGAAACATTGGTTGGTCAAGTTATATAGGGCAATGAAATGTTTCAGTTTATGGAATCGCATGTAAAATGTGTTCTCTTGGTAATTTCTTGATCTGTTCTTGTGTTTCTTGTACTTCCCATGTCCTGAAAATCATAAATAACATCTATACTCTAGCAATTTGCAAAATTTTAGATGCATTGGATGCTCCATTCTGAAGTTATGTTGGTTTTTGTCCATGCAATTTCACTTCATCTTGATTCAAGAATCAAAGAAATCCCCGAAGAGATGGCCAACCGAAGGGGAGACAGTTGCATTTATAATTTTTTTAACTTGTGGTTACAACTTTAGAGCTCCGTAGCTTCTGCAAACTTCATGGTATGGACTTGATATATAGCTCAAAAGATAGGTCTCTCTGTGTGCTCTCTTTTCATACTAAAATATGTTTCATAGATATCACTATAGGCAAGTTACTAGACCCTAAAGTGGAGGGACTTCAAAAACCTGCTCCCAAAAACCTCAACGATTTTCATTAGGCGTGAAAAAGCGCGCTTGATTACGTTGAAAATCAACGCCCTCAATTTTCCACCCGCGCGCTTGACCACGTACTAAAATTTTAACGCAATGAAAAAGCCTCTAGCATTTTCAAATTTTTAGCGGTCCCTCCACTTTAGGGTCTAGTAACTTTCCTATAGTTATACTTATGAAACATATTTTAGTATCAAAAGAGAGTACACAGAGAGACCTATCTTTTGAGGTATATATCAAGTCCATACCATGAAGTTTGTAGAATGTACGGAGCTCTAAATTGTAACCACAAGTTAAAAAAAATTAAAAATGCAACTGTCTCCCCTTCCGTTGGCCATCTCTTAGGGTTTTTCTTCGATTCTTGAATCAAGATGAAGTGAAATTGCATGGACAAAAACCAACATAACTTCTGAATGGAGCATCCAATGCCTCTAAAACTTTGCAAATGGCTCGAGTATAGATACAAGAATAGTTTGAAAGAAAGAAAAAAAGAAAGAGAAAATCAAAAAAATCTAGTTTCTGTGGTACAGTCCCCCCTTCTCATAACAAGGGAGGATCCCTACCCCATTCCACGAATTCAGGATTGATGAGATTGGGGAGGCAAATTACATCACCGCCCTGGACCTCACAAAAGGGTACTTGCAGGTACCAGTTGCCATGGACAGCCAGAGTAAGACAGCCTTCATCACTCCATGGTGGAAGTATGAATTTTTAACTATGCCCTTTGGATTAGTCGTGGCACCATCAACCTTTCAATGCCTAAAAGACCAGGTGGTTGATGAGACCCATCAATTTGCTAATGCCTACTTAGATGACATTGTCATCCACAGTGACACATGGGAAGAACACATGGCACACTTGAACGAGATTTTTTGGTGAGACTACATGATGCAGGACTGACTGTGAAAGGAGAAAAATGCAAGTTTGCTTGTAATAGTTGCAATTACTTGGGACATGTAGAGGGTAAAGGGTAAGTACATCCTATGGTAGCCAAGATAAAAGCTGTGCAAGACTTTGCAAGGCCCTGTACTAAGAAGGACATAAGAGCTTTCTTTGCTATTAACGGAGATTTGTACCATGTTTTTCAACAATTGCCACACCCCTTACAAACTTAACAAAGAAGGACAAACCTGTTAAAGTACAATGGAATAAAGCCCTATAACAACCTTTCAACAATTGAAGGATGCACTAACCAAGTACCCAATTTTAACCACAACTAATTGGGAGACCCCTTTTATCTTACAGACAGATGCATCTGCTATGGCAATAGCATATGTGCTGAGCAAGAAAGATCACCTGGTAGAAGAGCATCCGATCGCTTATGGGTCCCGAAAACTTCTACCACAGGAACAGAATTACTCTACAATTGAAAGAGAAGCCGCAGCAATTATAGAGTGAGTGAAACACTACAGACTGTATCTAGAAGGATCGAAGTTCCAAATACAAACTGACCATAACCCATTGCTGAGACCGAGTCTTAAAGATATTCATGGGAGAATAGCAAGATGGTCAGTACAACTACAATCATTTAATTTCACCATCACACACAAGCCGGGAAAGAAAAATGGCAATGCAGATGGGCTATCTCGTGAGTATGACTCATGTCCAGAGGAAGGAGAAATGTCAGGGAGCAGCCTGACAACTCTTGGAAGTAACCACATAAATACATCAGGTTGATCGCAAAGGCCACCTAGACCAAATACAGACCACACACAAGATCACAAGATGTAGTGGAGCCTGGGGAGGGGGGGGGGGGGGGGGGGGGCAGGAGGAATGAACAAGTCTGTGAAGTACAGGAGAGAAGCACCTAAAAGGACCAAAATGAACTATAATTATATATATATATATATATATATATATATAGAATAAAACAATGATTTAAGAGAGATTGGGAGAGTCAGAGGTTAGTTCTGTATTGTACATGTTTTCTGTAATAACTTGTACAAGTGTGTTTTTCTTGTTTACAAAGCTAACTACTAAACCTGAAACCTGATAGTGGGAGTGTAGTTGTAGTCCAACTAGGTCTCAGACAGAGAGTTGGACCTCTTGGAAATATTCACGACAAGCCCATGAGCAAGGTTGGTCTCTTACAAACTATGGCTAAAGTATCCCCAAGGGTTTGTCCATGTCAGAGAAGTAGCCATTTTAAATTATGTGAGAATATCCTGACCCACTCATTTCCTTTTGGAAAAGGAGGTGGAGCATCACTTGCCTCAACCCTACAAGATATTTTTTGCCATCACTACTATAGAGTTAAAATATTACTTGGACAATGTTGGCAGTTAGCATTTCAGCTACTGGTCCATTGAATTTTGTTTCATTTTCGTCTGTGAAGGTTTCTCAGACATTGGTGGAAAGTAATGGTACATGATGTTGGGGAATATTGCAAGAGGCATAGTTTAGATATTTGTCAGAGGGTAAACAACCAGTTAGGAATGGCAAGGATGAGTTACATCCGATCCCTGTAAATACAGTTCGGAGCAAATTTGGCATAGACTTAATAGGCGAGTTGATAACATTGATTGTTTTTTATCTTGCAATGAATCTTGCTCTATTTATAGGTATACCTCTTACTGTCCTTTCATTGGATTTCTTTACTTATTAACTATCTACTCATCCTTTTCCTGAATTACAGTGAGGAAAAAAATATGTTACTGATTACTTCTAAGTGACATGAGGCTGCACCTCTTTCCACAGAGATTGTGTATATAGCTCATTTTCTTTTTTTGTCTTTTGTCGGCATATATAGATGGCCAAAGACAATCATAACTGATCAAGGGAGAGAATTTGTTAATGCTGTGTCCAGGTATCACAATTAAGCACTACAGTTCGATTGATTATGCTAATCCAGTTGAACACCCGTTTTGCAATGTTATTTCCACTCATCCAGTACATATACATACAAAATGTACAGACAGATACATGCTATATCTTCAATACAATGATCAAAAATCTTGCTCAACTTAAATATATACCAACTATTCTGATAATAAACTAGAATGGTGGCTTTCAGCACATAAATGGTAAATTGTAGGTAAGCCAATGTTTTGCCCAAGGCAAGTGAAAAATGCACAAAATAAAAGTTATTTATGTAATTATATTAAACATTGCAATGTGCTCAAAAGATATCATGACTTGCACATGAACATGGTGTGTCTGATCGATGCATTTTAAAGAAGACCAAAGTATATATGTGGTAACAAGAAACTTGCTATTCAGTTTTTGTTGCTTTTGCTATTGTTTTTTTAAACTTACTTTTAATTGTCTCATTCTTAAGTGCCTTTGTGACCACACAAAAGCAGACCACAGAATAAGTAGGACATACAATTCACAAACGAATGGTTCGGATGAAAGCAAAATCAAACCCTGGTAACGTACACTGGTTAAACTTACAACTACAGAACAGGACTGTGACCTATATATTGATGCAGCTTGTTATGCACACCGAATTGGTGTGGATGACTCAACACAGTCAGTACAGCCCTTTTTTCTTGATGTATAACCACCATAAGGAAGGAAATAGACTATGAGCAGTAAACTCCAGAAAACTAAACTGTGAGTGCCACTGTGGCTCCACTGGAGCAAATCATCAAGATATTGATACAAGGTGGAAGTGTCACCAGAAGGCTCACACAAATATTCTAGTGGCACAGGAATGACACACGGTTCCCTTTCATGAAGCATGACAGCAATCATGTGAGCACTTGAAGAGTCACACAGTATGCCAATATGAAGAATAATCTCAGAATGGGTGGCAAGCTTGATCCAAAATGGCTTGGCCCATATCAAGTAGAGGAGAATCTGTCCAAAGGAAGATACAGACTGTACTAAAAAACTGGAAGGATCATGAAGAATTATACAGTATAGTTGTCTGAAAGATACTAAATACCCTCTACTCGAACTACTAGTTCTCATGCTGGAGCAGAGGAGTCCACTCTCACCTTTTCCACATCCAGAGCCACCACCTACTTTGGCAATACTGATGATATTAAGCGATCATTTGAGTTAGTAGTGTTGGATTTAAGTGTGTACCAGATTGCATGTGTTGGTGATATCTGCTTTAGCATCTTGCATCAATTTCCTGCTCGCCTCCTTCGTCCTCATCTCCATACTATTTGTTAGACACATGTATTTAATTAGGTGCATCTTCTTGTTAAGCAGTGGTTTTCTTACTGATTTGTGTTATAACCTAACAATCATCTTTTACGATCTACATACATAATAATGCAGGTTGAATCACCACTACCCATGATGTACCAGGACTATGTAGCAGGATCATGTGGAAAGCTCAGTAAATCAATATAAATATCACAAATACCTACTTCATTTAAAATTGAAATTGTAGGAAGATTGAGGAATACATCTAGTGCCAAACTAGCTGATAGATTAATCCAAAGTCTCATCACAGGACACAGGTTTGTGAAGTTCCGTGGGATGAAATGGCATTCATAAAAAAGAAATTTTTCTGCCTACAAAATTTAATTACACAAACGTACGATTAGTTTTAAATTCATGCATTACTAAAATTAACTGGGTATATATGATATGGTGTGGTAAAGATGTTATGTAGATGTCTCAAAAGCTTACAATCAAGTGAATTATCAGATTATCTACCGTAATTATCCCCATCGACAAAAATATCTAAAATATATTGAAAGGATAATTCAAATGTCTATATAAGTTCATAAAGCTAAATGCATTTTGGAAATAGGTGGGTTATGCTAGCAGTAGTCGTTACAGATTCAACTATATAACTTTGAAATAATCATTATTCCTTCGATTGAAAATTGTCTTTATAAGCCCAATAAAATCATCAAAACCAAACCAAGGTGATTTAACTGGTACTGCGCATTAATGCTGGTGTTATTAATTTATTTTGCCTTTAACTGCTCACAAGATGATATTTTGAGCAAATAATATTATTGTATACTAGCAAGCACATATATAGAAGGATGAAGTGCTGCCACTCACACTTAAAAATACAAATATTCATTACCAAATCAATAAACGGCACAAAAACTGAAGCTATTCCATATTCTTCACATCATTCACAATTCCTTTCCACATGAAACAACCAGAAATTTGGGTGGTCTCTATATATTTTACATACGCTCCGATGTTGTGTCAATATGACATGCTTTCAAGATTCGATTCTGTGATTCTCTTACTTCAATACCAAAAATACACTTTTTTACCATCTGTTCAATGAACTCTCAGTTGACATAATACATTACAATAACCTTCTCAATAATCAACTTGAAATTGTATTATTCGATGTTTCGACTAGATACCCCAGCCTTCATAAGACACTAAAGACTCATGTGAGCCAGCATTTCATTATTCCTGATGAATGCTAGAGCATCTAGTCTAATCATAGAAAATACAATTCTGAGTTGATTATTGAGAAGGATATATATTGTATATAACAAAATAATAATTAAAATCACCTTCTCAATAATCAACTTCAAAGTTCCTGCTTTGGGTTTTAACTTTGTCCCTGTTCCAAAGAATCTAGTTCTAATAACTGGATTAGCAAGTGGAACATAAAAATAATTTTTTTAATTTTTTTAAATTTTTTTAAATTTTTTTTAAAGGATGATTTTGGAGTTGTTTTGTTAGCAAAGCCTTTATTGACATGACCAACTAGTACAATATTGAGAAAGAAGTGATGTTTATCTCTCAACAAACTCAATTGGCATAATAAAATTACAATGACTTTCTCAATATCAACTTGAATTTTACTCTCTCGACGTTTCGAGTAGATTCTCCAGACTTCATCAGTTGCATGACTCAATGAGGTAACTATGTATATTCAATGGTTTTGGTATTAAAAACTGTATTCCTGATATATAGTAGAATAAACCTGTCATAGATGTAGCAGGCCCCAAGGATATGATATTAACAGGGGACGATTTAATAACGATAATAATAACTAACAAAAACAGCAACAACTAAATACGATGTGCAAGAATTTAAGGACGTGTCATCCAGACTGGTTTGAGGAACATTCTTGTGTCTTTTGATGTCCTAGCTCAAAATATGATTCAATGTATATACAAGTAGATACAAATAATTACGTGTAAGAGAATCAAGAGGAAGACTGTCAATTATTCATGCGGCATTGCATTTAAGGGGTCCACTACCCCAAAAAAACAAAAAAAAACAACCCACAACTTCTCTCTGCTTCAGAATTTTTATTTGAAATCTTGTATGATGTGTACCTATACACAGACCTACCTTCTGGTGCTGTGCCAACTACCCAGCTACAACTGATCCGGACTTAGTGAACATTTAAGATTTCACGAGGACGGTCATATTTGGAGACAAATTTACTTTGGGATTTCACAACTTACCACAGGGGAAATTACAAAGTATGAAACACAATATAACATTTGAGTTAAAAAAAAAAATAGTGTGATTATGGACTTTAAAAACTATTGCAATATCTTGGTAGCATTTTCGTTGTTTTTTTGTATCTGTTGACATCATACTTGCTTAAAATTAAAAACAGAGAATGTCATCTTGTAGCTCTCATTGAGAGGAAACAGAATCTATATAATTTTTTCTGATTACTCCAAATATGAAGTAGGGGGGAGAACCGTCCTTGGCTCAAAAAACACCTTTTTCGGGACAGGCATTTTAAGGACTAGTATAGTATTTCAATGGTTGAACTGACCATACCATTAAAAAAACACCAAAAGTGGTATACATATACATGCTAGAAAAATCAAGAATAGGGAGGGGAAGTTTGGTCTGTCCCGCTTCCTAGGGGGATGACCAGAATCACTGGTTTGCTTCCCTTGTCAGTCTCCGCGGCCATTGAAACTCATTATTACATGAAGCATCTTCTTCGCAAATTGGGAGTACTCAAGTTAGTATAAGTCCAGAATGGAGCATCCAAATCTTCTCCAATTTGGAAGGCAGCATATTGCATGTAGTCATCATATTTTGGTGGGAAAACCAAAAAAAACCCCAAAAAACTTTAAGTCAGAGAATGACAATCTTTCGGGAAAGCAGGAAAGCAGTTAAATGAACGAGAAAATAATTTGGCATGCGCAAATCAGTTATCTCTATCAAGGATATAATATATATATCTGCAGTTATTGCTAACCAAATTAGTCAGTTATATTAAAAAGTTATATTTATTAGAGTAAGCATGTTCACTCCACTATGCAGTATCTCGCTACATATCTAGAGCTTTAGAACTGTAATTAGCAACCAGGGGACTATTTTGGAAGTATGCACACTATAATAGCAAAACTTGGAGCAGAGCATAAAGTAACCAGACAAAACAAACATCTATAATTATTGTATTGAGAAACAAGACTTACAGCCTGTCGGGGTCCACAGACCTGACATTGAGGCAGTAGCCTGCAGAGCAGGCCAGAAACAATTAATAACCACAAGTGTGGAATTTCAATCGATGACAGTGTTAATTAATGTAAAGTAATTGAACTGTTGTAAGCGCCTGATTGGCCTGTTATTACATAAGAGCACCATTAGAAATCACCTTTTATGGAATTCATATAGGAGGCCTGGCTAGAGGTATTTAAGCCTCAGCCTGGCCTGTCATTTTAGTCTGTACTCAGGAGTCTTTTGCCTTGTATGTTGGATAAGATCTAAATTTCTCTGATTGCTAACTTAAGGGGCAAGAGGCCACAGGCTCTGGTGGCAGCAAACGTATCGGGGACTGGTTTAACTGTTTAAGTTGGAGAAATCCCTGTTAGACCAGATCGCACCCCGACACAGCCAACTTTGGTTGTTGCACAGTCTGTAGATTTAAATGGTGGAACTGTAATCTTAATAGTTGTGGTTTGAGTGGGTGGAGTATTTAAACAAATGATTCGTATTTCAAATACTCTTTGTTGTTGTTGTTTTGTGTGTGATGGGTAGAGGACAACAAAACAAACTCCTTCTCAGAGAGCTTCATCTTGTTCGACACAACACGACATCTTGTTGCTCCTGTTGACAGTAGCAGGTATACTGTACATACCAGAAAAACAGTGGTCCTTGAACATTTCTTTCATATTTCTATTGTTACTGTATCCATGGTCAGCCACAGTCTCCTTCAAAGACTGGGTATATAACATTTGCCTAGTAGTGAGAACTCCGCGAACCAAACAGCAAAACCAAGCGCAGGTCTTTGTTCACTGCACATAAGCCAACTCGATTGCATTCCTCTGACAATCACCACCACACATGCCTTTTACCCACAATCAAGAAATTGAGCAGTCGTGGACGTGCATTGCAATTTGGACCTATTGTACACAACTTATGCGAGTGAGAACAAAACATCCCCCCTCAAAAAAAAAGGAACAAGTCCTTGAACTAACTTTCTACTTTTCACACTTCAAAAGTTTCTTACATTGCTGGCTTACTACCTTAGCATAGCACACCGGGAGTCTTTAACAGCACTACTTAGGTAGCTAAGAAGACGCTCCCATGTCTGATATATAGCTATAAGCTTCTTTTGTGTATGTGTGTGTAGGGGGGGGAGGTAAAGAGGATCAAGCAAAAATAGATTGCTAACACACACCATTGCTAACATACAACACTAAATTTTACACTTTCCTTTTCCTTCAATAAAATATTTTTCTCAGAAAACTCTCAGTTGACACAGTAGAATATACATAATAACATTCTCAATGGTAAACATAACATTTGTTTTCAGAAGTTTTGAAGAGCATCTATATATATTTTTTAAACGAAAGTCACCATCAAATATGCATAATATGCAAGTGATATTAAACATTATTTTAGTGACACAATACAAGTGTATCCACGATGATATATACAACAAAGCCGAGTTTGTAGTCAAGAGGAAAAGTTAACTGACAGGAACCAGCCAATGTCTGGTAATCTGAACAAAGGTGAGCAACAAGTTTCCTCATATATAATAAATGACAAATAATTGTGCTGTTGTTTATACTATGTGCTCTCATTAATGTGTAATGTTCTACAGATACAAGCTAGCTGCAAACACAATGTCTCTCTTGATCTTCACAATTCCTATTGAAATAGAGAGCAATAAAACACATTATTTAGAATCAAACAATAAGTATAGACAATTGCAAAGTGTACAGAAGTTGCTATATCTCCCATGTGCTGCTGTCTCGAAAGAGAACATCGTAATAGTTAGCCTACAACTTCAAATACAGATGCACAGTGCGTCAGAGATGAGGGAGACCCCTGGGATATCAACAATGCTACTTTATTGGATATTCTGCATCAGTAAATTAGTTCCAATGGATGCTTTCTAGTTAAGTTAAAAAAGTGAAAAGAACGAAAGAATAAAGGAGAGGAGGGGGCGAGGACCACACAAACAAACAATAATTAACTCTTAGAACACGAGCGGCCGGTTTTTCGGCCGATACGTAGAGGCGTATATACCCGAGTGGCCGATTTTCTGGCCAGGGATTTCCCATTTTTTGTTTTTTTGGCATTATAATCAACTTTGAACTTTTGAGTCATTTTTCCCTCCAGGACCACAGGGTGGGAGGCCTGCCCATATTAGGGAGCATAGGGTTCTAAGGGTTAAGCAGCTAAGCTGTTGCATTTCTTAACTCTAATTGAGCCCATGATCTTCCCCTCTACATGCTCGTCAAGAAATCTAGATTGCCATGTGCGGATTACGGTCAACAATGCCACCTTTCCAGATTTATATCCCATTGGGGCTCAACCAAAATTGATCTGGTTCGTACATACCACCAGATTGCAATGCAGGAGAGCGACATTCGTAAAGCAGCAATTATCACTCCCCTTTGGCTTGTTTAGTGCATACGCATGCCCTGCGGTCTTAGCAATGCAGCGCAGACTTTCTATTGTTTCATGGATGACATCTGCCGAGGCCTCGATTTTTTGTACGTTTATCTGGATGATCTCCTCAGTCAGCTCATCACCAGGAGAACATGATTCACACCCGAGAACAACATTGGTGCGAGTCCGACAAAATAATCATTGGCTCATTATCAAATGAGAAATCAGACATTATGTTCCCGGTTCCTTGGACATCAAGTGGATGCCCTCGGCGTTCAACTGTTGCCCAAACGTGTTGAAGGATTTCCCTACACCAAAACCAGGCCTACTTCTTGGGCATCGTCAACTGCCATCATAAGTTTGTCCATAATTGTGCACGTTCTTTATATGTTACATGAACTGCGGAAGTAGTAAACCATTTTTCTGAAAAAGAAAAAAAAAACTCTCCCCCCCCCCACTTCTCTACAGGTCAGATATGCCTTCACAAGCTGTGTTTAAAATCTGGAAGCATTTTGTTGCACTATTCTAAAGTTATGGAGAGTTTTATGCCTTCACAAGCTGTGTTTAAAATCTGGAAGCATTTTGTTGCACTATTCTAAAGTTATGGAGAGTTTTATGGAGAGTTTTATGCATGCATTTTGCTATTATTTCAGGAAGAAGTAGCCAAAGAATCCAAGCTGAAATCATCCCTGTTGTGGAAACTTCGACTGTCTGCATCTTGGCAACCGCTCACCCTACAGAGATTACGAAATATACTAAAAATAGCCTTACTGCACCATAAATGATTCCATGGTAACTGCGCAACTGCCAAGTAAAATTTGAGTATTCGCGCAGATCGTTTAGCTGAGTTAGTGTCCAAGATGTCCGGCTCAAGGTTTTGCAATCGAGGAAGTTTGCCTCTACTCAGCATCCGAAGAGGCGGAAGGTCTTCATGAAGAAAGCCTCAGAGGTTGCTACAGCTTTTAAGACACTCCCTTCACCTTCCGTTACTACTTCAGGAAAGAAGCTAGCGCTCGCTGCTTCATGATCTTCCACCATCGCTCGATCTTCTTCAGCTACTGCGTCGGCTTCTTCCTTCTTCTCTGACCAGCATGACAACCAGGAGGACTACCATCAGGGTTGCCATCTGTTGCATGGTGTGTGGAAAGCAGTCCTTTCTGACTGACCCCTGTTCAGGCATGTGCACTTAAACTGTCTTAAACTAATTCTTTGTTCATCCATCATGTCCTTCCCTTCCAGTTCAGCACAGCACACATTCAATTACCAGTTCTTTCATCCACTTCAATTTACACCTCACAATCTGCTATGCAGCATTTCAGTACTCGCCCTTATATGGTCATCTCTCTCTCCTATCCTTTACCAACCAATCAAATCACTCCATGCATTCACAACACCCTTTCCTCTTTCACCTATAAAATGCTTTACCTCACCTCATGCCTCTCAGTCTTCACGATGGTAGTGTAATCAACATTGTCTATCCTTAGCCTTTAATAATAAGTATTTTACTTGTATTACTCGAGCTACTATTATCATTCAATCTAGGACAGAGTGTCTCTGCTATTTCCTCGAAGCAACCCACCACCAGGCCTTACGACCCTGGTCTTGGATTTAGCATACACTTAGTCGCAGGCAGGAATTGTAATTCATTTTTATAGTTTCAAACCGAACAAACAACCCCTGGCTATCGTGCAGAGGATTAGACTGTCAACACAAAGTCTATCCTAGCCATGAGGAACATTGGTAAGGGAAGGTCGAGCCTGGATACCTTCACTGCCATGATGGGCATGCTTCCCCCTGTGTCCAAGCCTTCCTACTCTTCTCACCAAGAGAAGGTCGCTGCTGCCACGTCTCTTGAGCGTGAGGCACATCTCTGCTGCTGCAGCACTCCTCCGGAAGGATGCCGCTCCGGATGAAATTGTGGACATTCGTGTGACTTCTGATGGCACTTGGTCTAGGCGAGGTCACCAAGCAAAATACAAATTGTTGTTGTTGCCTCGTGGTAGAATGGGCTTGTGTTAGACACCGAGGTGCTCAGCAAGTTTTGCTATGAGTGCCATGCAAGAAAAACATGGACACCGCATCTGATGAGTTCCTTGACTGGTGGAAGGAACACCAGGCTGATTGCGGCCAGAACTACTATGGGTCATCAGGGGGTATGGAGGCGGAGGGAGCAAGGTAGGGGTCATCAGGGGGTATGGAGGCGGATGTGGCAGCGGTCTATAGAAAAGTATAAGCTCCGGTATATGGAGGTAGATGCTGATGGTGATTGCAAGACCTTTGCTGAACTGACAAAGTGGAAGCAATAAACCCTGTTGTGAAACATGAATGTGTTGGTCACGTACAGAAACGTATGACCAACAGGTTAGAGGCCCTCAAGAAGACAAAACCCAAGGATGAGAATGGGGAGCTGATCAAGATCGGTGGGAAAGGGCGAGTGACGAAGGAAGTTGTTGCCCGCTTCTAAAAGTACTTCGGCAAGGCTATCCTAAGGCACAAGGGTGACTCGGAGGGGATGAAAGATGCCATCATGGCTATATATTACCACTGCACTGGAAACACCCCAGGACCATCTCTGCCCCAGAGGGACTCGCTCTTGGTGTAAACACCAGTGTGCGTGCATTGGCAAAGGGTGAGGAGCCTCCGCAACCCCCATACCCAATAAAGCCGCCCCACTATTCCCTGATGTTTTCCGGAAGCTTTCAGACCCAGCACTGATTGAACATTGTCTCTTAGGGGCAAGCCGGAACCAGAATGAGAGCTTCAACAGCCTTATATGGAACAGATGCCTCAAGATTGAGTTTTGTTCTTGTACTGTGGTCAGCATTGCTGTGGACTTGGCTGTAATGACATTCAATTCCGGGAAGGTGTCACTGCGACCTCTGTTTGATCGTCTTGGTTTGAGCTGCGGAGCACTCACCTCCAACTTCTTTCAGTCGCAGGATGACACTCGTGTCTGGCTCGCTGAATGGAAGAGCAGGCAGGCTATGAGGCTGGACAGAGTTGCACTGGAGGTGTGCTTGGTGGAGGAGGAGGGTGTGCCATACGAGGCTGGGGGATGGTAGGGGTGGAGAGATGTGTGACCACATGCCTGGCGTGGTTTCCCCCCCCCCCCCCTTCCCCACTTCTCTTTTTGTTTACCGGCTTTTTTCAAAGCCACAGCATTCACAAATGATTTCACTTCTGTGTATGTTGTCTATGGCTTAGGTCACCTTTTCCTTTATACTCTTGTTATAGGTCATGGCGGGATGACCTGTAGGTCTAAGAAGGTGGAGCTACACCATTTTTAGTGTAACTTACTCAGAAGAGTATCAGGGAAGAGATTTGAGATGAAAAACCATACTTTTGTGGCAAAGAGAGTTTTCTGAGATATAACCCCAACATTGACAGTGATTTTCTGAAAAGTGTATTCTTGGTGTACTTCTTGTTCTTGTGCAAAGATATTATCTGGTAAAATATTTTTGTATATATATATACCAACTTTTAAAATGGTATTTTAAAGTTCTTTCTATGCTCTATACAATGAGTGGATTATATTTTTGGGGGGAGGTACCAGTCAAAAGTTATACATCAATGTTTAACATCGATTTTTTTAATATTTCGGTACTATGAGGTTATTGACCTCCCACTTTCTAAGTAATATTGTGGCAAACTCTTCTGTTCATTGTATACCTCTGTGGTAATGCATTTTCTGTGGTAATGGCATTTTCTTATCTCCTACTGATATTTAGTGCTCTAGCACCGCTAAATACCAGCAGGAGCTAGGAAACTGCCAGATCATAGTTTAGCTCATGAACTAACCTATCATTATTACTTCATTGTATACTTTGTGGATATCATTATAGTGATGAAGATATAGTCTGATTAGACTGCTGGAGCTGGAAGAGGTCTGGCTGACAGTTAGACTGCTGGAGCTGGAAGAGGTCTGGCTGATAGTTGCACTGCTGGAACTGGAAGAGATACTGCTAGCGGCACTACAAACCCTAACACAACCAACACCACCCTCCACCAACACCACCACCATCCACAGCACCAATAGCATCATCATCACTACCACTATAACCTTCTTCATCATATCCATCAAAATCTCTCATCACTGTCTTCAGCATCTAATAATCTTATCATCATCTCTGTTATAATATTATCTCTCCATCATTTGTAACTCACTTCAGTGTACTTGCCTACTTCAAAGAATATCTAAAAGCAAAACACAACAGCCAACTAGCTGTCTGTATCCTATGTCAAAAGAATAATAACAGATCTCTCAGATCAACTACGAAGTGCACTGTAAGAATAAGCAGCTGCGCAATAAATCAATAAACGCTAATGAAATCAATTATAACGTACTTCAATGTACTTGCCTACTTAAAAAAATATCTTTAAAAAACACACAACAGCCAGCTAGCTATCGGTATACTTTCTCAAAAGAACAAGAACAGATCTCTCAGATAAAATACAAAGTGCAGCTGTAAGAATAAGCAGCTACGCAACAAACGCTAATAAAAATTTACATATTTAGGAGCGTGTATATACGCCACCGGCGTGTGAGAGTAGATTTCAATTGGCGTGTATAGACGCCACCGGCGTTCTAAGAGTTAAACATGCTATCTTCTGGTCAAAAATTATCTGCAAAGGACAACTGACAACTGCAAAGGACAATGAACAAAAAAAGTTATGAAGGATAAAAATTTTGTTTTGAAAATTCACCAAAATGGTTTACTTCTCCCTTAAGGGAAATCCCAAGGCTTTCCCTTTGACCGAGCTATGCATGGCAGCTTGCAAGCAAAGTAAACAAGTTCTGGCAACAACGAGTCGAGTCTCCTTGCCCACCAGGCCCATGCTGCACTGACGAATATAACTGTGGGTGCCTTCAACCTGGCCATTGGAGGCGTGCTAGAAGGAGTTTTGATGACAATCACTTTCTTCTCATGAAAGCTATGGGTTCCTGAAAGTCAATATTCTGGTCTACATTGGGAACTTTTAAGCTCTCCATTCGTTATTTTATTGAAGGTCATCAAGTTTCGTGTTTACATAGACTCAACTTGCTCTAACTAGCAAGTCATACAAGAGGTCTCCACGGTAGATTCGGCACCTTTTGTACATACAGTATTCAGATCTCCGTCACGGAAAAAGCAATGCGACAGCGGTTGCACTCTCACGCATTAACTTGGATAAAGTCCAGTTTAGTGCAGCTCTGCCCGACTGTCGCTCACTAATTTCACTGCAAGCTTTCCACAGCCACAACCGGCTGACTATCGACTTCCGAGCCATAGCCATGACACAACAAACAGATAATGCTCTGTGATGTATTCATGTGGCACCCTTATCCAATTGTGCCACTCTCTATCCGGCGTTTTTTCCCCCCTCCAAATTCACTCCATGATTTTCTCATCCAGGCATCAAGGCTTCGAACCACCTGGTGTCCAACCGATTTGTGTGGTACTGTCAGAAATGTCCATTAGCAGACCATCTGACCCAGTGACTCCAGGAGTGCCCTTAGTAGACCATTGGATGCCATTGTCATGGAAACACCATTGGTTGACAGCAAACAAACATTCCTTTCTGATATATACGTCTCCAAGTAAACAAAGGAACTGATTCGACAGAATGAGACAATTATGCTCGCATAATTCCATTTAAGAAATGTTAAACTATTCTACGCTGATTGGTCGACCAAGTATGTACAAGAGAAGACCGAGCAGTACTGAATCACTTGCCTTTAATGTGATGAGGAAGTGTACTCCCACGAGGAATAGAGATCTGCCTGGACTACCAGTCTATGAGTTGAAACTCTTGAAAGAACAATTTTTCAACAGCACCCTAAATTTTGGAAGGTTCGGGCAGAATTCGAGCTTATTTGGGTAAAATGCCTGGAAGCCATCCAGCAAGCTTCCAAACGCTTATGTTTACATTGCGAATTAAAACTTTCCTCCTTGTATTATGTTTCACACGGGGCCAAAACCTGTATTTCTTGCCAGCAGGCTAAAACCAACGTTATGCAGTAAGTCGACTTCAACAGTTCAAAGTTCATAAATCCTGATGAGCTCCACATAGTGTATATTAACTTTTTAAAATTGACGTGATTAAACCAAACATACGTGCAACGCATCACCGTTCGCTTGAAGAAACATACAAAGCGTCCTTGTACTTACGTTTTATCGCAAACACTCGCTAAACTTTATATTAAATCTTCCCGCTCACTAAGCACGTGCATTGACCACCACATGGAAGTGCTAGGGGGTGGGAGGAGTGTGTGGGTGGTGGGAGATACAGTACACGCCTCCACAAAAACTTTACGTACCGTTGCAATGGACTTCCGTTCAACGCAGAAACATTTAATTAGGAACGCACAAGAACGCTCAAGTAATAAATTGCAAACCCAACGCACGAACCGTTATTTAATTATCCGAAACACACTAAAACATTTCCGGTAGCCTACACCACGTGTTCAAAAGGGCGCGTTTGATTACTTGCTACCTCAAGGTTGAACGGTCGTCTGCTTCTCGTTGCTCTATCTATTCTTTGTTCTATGGCTATCTGAAGAACTCTCGCTGCTACCTTGGCTCACAGTAGTACGTATACTTGCCTGAAGAACTCTAGCTGCTACCTTGGCTCATAGTAGTAAGTATACTTTCCTGAAGAACTCTAGCTGCTACCTTGGCTCACAGTAGTAAGTATACTTGCCTGAAGAACTCTAGCTGCTACCTTGGCTCACAGTAGTAAGTATACTTGCCTGAAGAACTCTAGCTGCTACCTTGGCTCACAGTAGTAAGTATACTTGCCTGAAGAACTCCAGTTGCTACCTTGGCTCATATTAGTGAGTATACTTGCCTGAAGAACTGTAGTTGCTACCTTGGCTCACAGTAGTAAGTATACTTGCCTGAAGAACTCTAGCTGCTACCTTGGCTCACAGCAGTAAGTATACTTGCCTGAAGAACTCTCGCTGCTACCTTGGCTCACAGTAGTAAGTATACTTGCCTGAAGAACTGTAGTTGCTACCTTGGCTCACAGTAGTAAGTATACATGCCTGAAGAACTCTAGCTGCTACCTTGGCTCATATTAGTGAGTATACTTGCCTGGAGAAAAAAACAGAATTCCAAGCGGAAGAGGGGGAATGGTCAAGGTGAAGAACCTCAAGGAAAGAAACCTGATGGTGCATTACAGCTCAATAATCGACTTATAATGTACTCTCAATGGTTCTACTAGATGCTCTAGCCTTCATCTGGAATAATAATTTTTTTACTATGGTCATATGATGCTTCCCTCCTGCACAGCTCGGGCACATTCTCCATTGCCTACTCCTCTATGCTCTTCCAATCCAATTGAATCTATTCCTGTAAGCTTTGCATGCATTTATTTTGGAAGTAATGAATACGAAAAATCTTCTAATTCAGATGTCTACCAGAGATCCAAAAAGGGGGAAATTTCAGAAACCTGCTGAAGGTGAAGTAACCAAAATTCATAGGGTGTTCATCATCATTTGATTTCACATAATACTGGTGACCTCGCCTAGTTCTGCTGAACTAGCAGAAATCGAAGTGCCATGCAACTCGCACCAAGAAATGGAAGATATCGGCGAAGATATATCTGGTGATGCCAGGGCAACAAGTACTACTCCAGAGTTTGGTGAGTGCAAACCACATTTATAATTTATTATTAGTCAAATGTTCATCATGCCACAACTCTGAACATGGAGATGGCAGTATTAGAGCCATCAGAGAGGGTTGACCTAATGGAGAAGGAACAGAAAGAACTGTCCAGAGCAATTAAGAAAATTCAGAGGACATTGAAATATATTTTGGAGAGGCTATCTCAGTCAGTTCGTCCAGCCTGAGATTGTTGTGTAGCTTAGGTTGATTTCTGGGAAAGCTGGACTCTTCCTTGTATGGCTGCTCCAGCCCCAACCTCTCGTCCTCGTTCGCCTCCTCCTCCAACCCCACTTCCTCCTCCATCACCCGTCACTTCTCCTGCTGCCTTAGCACCAACCTCACTCGACCACCCTGCATGCATGCCAATTGGTGCAGTGAAGCGGGCACTACCATCTCACATGATCAAAGAGGACCTTGACGATATTGGCACGGTATTGGCAAGGTATCCTAAATTGCAACCACTCTGCAAGATGGGTGCCTTGGCATGCAAACTATCAAGAGAGACTATATTTGGACTTGATGTAATGAAGATGTGTACTCCCATGGGGAATCGAGATCTGCCTGGACTACCAGTCAGAGTTAAAACTCTTAAAGAGAACCATCTACAAACAATACCCCCAATTTTTGCAAGGCTCAGGCAGATTTCGAACCAATTTGGGTAAAATGTCTGGAAGCCATCCAGCAAGCTTCCAAACGTTTACATTTGTATAGTAAATAAACACTTCCCTTGTATTTAATATATTATTGACATTCCTTGCCCCTCCCCCAAACAACAAAAACTCAGGTATTGTAACTTACTACCTAATAAATATTCTGTGATCGTTTCTATAAGGGGGTGACTTGTGGCTTCTCTTCTTACCAACCCATCTTCTCCATCTCCCAGTCAGCTTGTGTGGATAAATAATACCACCCAACTAATCATCTCAACCTGTGGCTTCTCTTCCTTATCAGCCCGTCTCCTCCATCTACAGTACCAGCCAGTTTGCGTGTAGTATAAATGATACTACAAGCCAAGCTCCCACGCCAGGTGAGCATATACTATTTAACTGTCAATGTAATTAATATTTATCACATGACATTCCAAAGCAAATGAGGTCCGAGTGGAGCGGACTGAGAGCCCTCAATAAGAGGTAGACTCGGACACTTGTTTCTGAGACAGGTGGTTCATGTGCTCCTGCATTCAAACTAAGGAAATTCATCTTTTTATACCATGCACAGCAAAAGTGTTCATAAAGAATAGTTCACAGATCCTTTGTCCCTGGAAATTGAAGTCAACGCGAGGTTGTGCGGAGTTGAAGAACTAGTAATTAGAGTAATAATGAGCCAAAAGGAAATTGTGAAGAAGCTCTCACAAATGGAAGCTTGGATGTCACCTCGGGTATCACTACCACAGCCACAACGGAAAATTCTCCCGGTAGGCGCAAGTTGGATATCCCACCTGACTGTGGCCACCACTTCATCTCTAAGTTATCGGCAGGTGTTCTCTCTGCGCTCAGTGTCGCTAAGGCTCACGCCAAGCGTATCATCAACAAATCAACGGACTCATTGAGAGGATGCACTGGCAACTCAAAGCTCCGCTTAGCTCAACTTAACTTCATCACGGTGTTTCAGAATGATTGAAACCCATTCAACCAGGCTTTATTTAATAACCAGACATGATAGACGGATAATTTTTTCTTCTTTTAGAGAATTGGATGACAATGACGTGGACAACCTAGCAGAAGGTTTTCTGTGTAAAGTTATACTACAAGAGCAAATCATTCAAGACTGTTCAAGCGAAGTTTAGGTGTCGATTCGATTTCCACCATTACTCAAACAAGAGTGAAATTTTCAAGTTTGTTCGAAAGTTTGAAGCCTATGGGCCTGTTGAGGATCGTAGAAAAGCTACAAAACCACCTACTGGAGCTCCTGTTACAGTCCGCACATCTGAGAATGTCGAGAGGGTTTGAGACCATCGGCCGAAGTCCAAGCAAGTCTCTGCGCCGTAAGAGTCAACAGCTTAACTCTTAGAACCCTAGCGGCCGGTTTTTCGGCTGATACATAGAGGCGTATATACCCGGGCGACCGATTTTTTAAATCAACTTTGAACTTTTGAGTCTTCCCCCCCCCCCACCACAGGGTGGGAGGCATGCCCATATTAGGAAGCATAGGGTTCTAAGGGTTAAGATTTCACGCTCTTCAATTTGATGCATTTTAATCTCTGATCTGAAACTCTATCCCTATAGGATTCAGATTAAACACCAGCTCACCAATGCTGATAAGGATAAGAGAGTCTCCATGTGTCGATGGTTTTCTTAGAAGATTGATGAGAATGAAGAGTTCCTGGGTAACGTTCGGTTCTCAGATGAGGCCCACTTTCTGCTGTCCAGACATGTCAACTCCAAGAACTGGATTTTCTGGGGCACTCAGAACCCTCACCGTGTTGTTCAGCGACCTTTGCATTCAAAGAAGTGCATTGCATGGGTTGCAATGTCCAAGAAAGGAATCATTGGGCCATTTTTCTTTGAAGATGGGCGGAGAAATGTCGTGACGGTGACACGCGCTATGTGAAGATCATGGAACTGTTCTGGGGAGAGCTGGAGGAACGTGATGTTGCTGAAGATGCACAGTGGTTTCAGCAGGACGGTGCTCCTCCTCACACTGCTAACATCACCTTGGACTGGTCGAGGGAGCACTCTGGGGAACGTCTCATCAGCCGCAGAGACGACACAGAATGGTCCCCACATTTACCGGATCTCAAACCCCCCACCCCCTGACTTTTTCCTTAGGGGTTTTCTCAAAGACAACATCTATCAGAACAATCCTCAGACTATTCCAGCTTTAAAGACAATCATCACAGCCAAGATTCAGACCATCAGCCAGGATAAACGTGTGTGTATTATCAACCACTTTGCACAGAGCATTCAGGAATGCCTCCGGCTCGATGGCGGTCATTTGGAGCATATTCTCTAAGCGCCCTGGGAAAAAAATTGGTTCAAGTTTATACTTACTCAGTTTGAAATATATGATTGTCATCATCTCAGTTTTAAATAATTGTAATCATTATCAGTCTATCATGCCTGGTTATAAAATAAAGCCTGGTTGAATGGGTTACAATCTTTCTGAAACACCCAGTACTTGGGTGGACAAACTTCCGGTGGGCATTTGTGCCACCTTTAAAGCTGATTTTTCATCTTCAGCAACTGAATTTGTCTACGAGGCCAACCTGCGCCCACTAGGAGAATTTTTCGAGCCTTCTTCACGATCCAATCTTTTTAGCGAGATAGCATAAAGCACTGATGACCCGAGTGCAGCCAACTCCAATGTCCGCTCATGGTAGGTCTGGCATGCATATTCCAATCCAGACCATTGGCCAAAGAAACTCACAGTATAGAGCATTTGAACGCTGGCTACATTTTATCACAAACGCTCACTACGTTTTATTAAATCATACCACACAAAAGAGGCGTGTGCTTGGAACTCTACGTGAACAGAAGAAAAAAGCGGGGCAAAGCTCGAACTACAGTTACTTCTTTTTGAGAGCGGCTTGCTGGAGTTGTTTGTCTAAGAGTTATTTCAGTGTACAGTTTTACTTCTTTTTGAGAGCGGCTTGCTGTAGTTGTTTGTCTAAGAGTTATTTCAGTGTACAGTTATTTCAGTACTCGAGTTTAAGGGTCTGTAAGCTTTAAGGCTCTATAAGCAGGTAAGTTTCCTCCTCTTACTGTTACACTTGCTATAATATAACTTTGGTGTACTGGAATCTGCTTGATCCCTACAAGCTGTTCGAGCCAGTACTTGAGTTTCAGTTTCAGTTGTTGTGGTAGCTAGAACAAATGGAATACTGGATGGTTCTCGAGCTATATATTTTTGAACTTTTCATTAAATACAATGAATTGATTCATGTAGTGTTATTTTTTTATTTTTGGTATTTTGGCCCATGGAGGCGGACTCTTGTGTCTGTCCCACAAGGCAAAGTGCTCTGGGACACCTTGCTGGGGGATGGGATGCCTGCAGAGTGAAGGTGGGGACTTCTACACCCCAGAACACCTCGAGGCAATTCAACTAGCATCAAATAGGATGGGACTACAAACCAAGAAATGAATTGCTGTTCTTCTAATATTTGTTTTTGTTAATAATTAACTTGTTTTTTTTGGTTGTAAATTATTTTGACTTCTGCATCCACATCTAAGGACCTTTATGTAAATTAAAAAATATATATATTTTTTAATTTACAACTCCCTTTTCTCCAATTTGTAGGATTTGCTCATATGACTTTAAATACAAGGACAAAAAAACAGAGTATATTGTTCATTGCAGGTTGACCAATCTTCCTACAACGAGCGTCAGATGGTTTCAAGCTGGGAAGGCATTCGTCTGTCCATAGGACATTCTTGAACCCATCAGATGACCACGAATTGTCTTGGCCACACCAACCTTTTGATCTAAAGATGGAACTGTGGATTATAATTTTATTCATATCAAGTCAACAATAAATCTGTAAATGTTATTTCATTGCAAGGGGAATGATCACTAAAGGCCGGTTCACAATATGACGCTAGCCCAGCGTTTCGTTCCGTCTCGTTTTCGTCTCCGTCTAGCGTTTCATTCAATCCTGTTCACAAATTGGCGTTTCGTTCCGTCACCTCGAGCCAATTGAGGTTCGACCCTTTACCTACCAACACCCTCGACTACGCTATGACTCGAAGTTCGGCAGTGAAGCAGGCTATTATTTTGATTCTTTTGCTCAGGAGGCGGAGGAGGAGGAATAGGAGAAGGCAGAACAGAGTGTGGTAAGTCCAATATTTAGAATGCGAAGACAGCAAGGCGAGTATCACAACCTGTTCAGGAGATGCGTCTGTCAGATCCAGAAAGCCATTTCAGGTATCTGCGGATGTCTGATAATGAAGATGGTAGTAGAAACATGATTGATGGTGGGTGAAGAGGAGATGGAGAACCAAAATACGGGAATGACATCAATTGGTCATGCTGGCAGCAACAGGTTTGCCATAATTTATCTATATAGTTGCATATGTGTTGTTTATTTCTTTTTATTAAGACATTCTCAGTCTGCTGTGGAGATCAGGGAAGGTTTCAAGAATACTTCTGTACTCCTGCTGGAGAAGTTGATTGGCAGTACAGCCATGTTCGCAGAACTCAACTAATTATTTATATCATTCATTCACTGAACAAAATGCAATAATATAATGCACTAGTTCAATAGTTGTAATAATCCATAGAATCATGGGAATGAGGGGTAGTGGGGTGAAAGGTTTCTGAAGAGGGATCAATATTCAACCTCACTACATACTTCTTGTGCTCACTGGACACCACAACAGGCCCAGCATCTCCAGACTTCTTCTTGGTCTTTTTCAGTTGCCTCACAAATTTGTCCTTCAAAATCCTCCACCTCTTGATGCATCCATCCGCTGTGTAGCCTCCAACCTAAACAATATTATGAATATTATGGGAATATGACGACTACTAAGATAATTTAATTCAGTAGCTACGTAGTTTACCTTGCTAGCAACTCTCTTTAGCTCGTAGATCCTTGTAAGAGCTTGATCCTACCTTCCAAAGACATACAAAGCTTCGCACAGCCTCAACTAACTTTTCATCCGACTGACAAATTGGCATTAATTAGAACTACGATATGACACGTGAAAATATGAAGCAATCTGATTGGTCAAGCTAGCGTCAACAGACGCTAGAATAGAACTCGAGTCTAATCTAGCGCTTCTCTCCGTTTCTTCTTTTCTTCAAAACGGAGCATGTTCACAAATTGACGGTATGACGCTAGGTAACGGAACGGAACGAAACGCTGGGCTAGCGTCATATTGTGAACCGGCCTTAACAGCCACTAATCAACAGGGCAGGCATTCTTCAGCATAAACTACAAACAAGCTTAGCCGAGACCTCCACCAATAGCAAGCAAGTAGGAGCACCATGGAGCTTTAAGCCAGTCTCCTTATCAGCTAAATTAAGTCAGCATACACTTAAGAATCCCAAGCAAACGAGACTAACACGAACCTTATTGACTCTCTTACCAACTGGCAGTAGTAGCTAGCCCAAAAAGTCCTCCGAGTGAGGTTTGTAGAATGGTCCTCAACGACAATGGGTAGCCCTTGTTGTTGAGGTGTTGTGCAGCTGGTAGGTAGTCATCAACTTGCATCTTCTCGTCCACTATCTCTTGGACGGCTGCCTAAAGGTCATCCACTACCAAACCGACTGGCTATCGTGAGTGTTTCTCGAAAGCACCTTGGGAAGTGGCGGCCCCCCCCTGCCTCGTTGCCGTAATACCCTCCATCTCCAAGGTCCTGACAATGGTTGGTGCCTTCAATCCTCTCAAATTAAGATATAAAATTCTCTGTTTCTTGTACATACGTCGAATACACCATCCTCTCGCTAAAAGTCGCAAAGTGAAATGACTGCCACGTGTAACTCCCCACGATCCAATCCGCCAAATAATTAATAAACGTTTCGTGCATCTATTTTTTCTAAACATTTGTATGTCTAAATGTTTCGTGCGTCTAAACGTTTCGTATGTTCTTATCAGACGGTTGGAAAACGCATGCGGTTAAACAGTGCATGCATGCTGGGTTTAAACGCAATGTTTTTGGCTCCTACTGTACATAGACCCTATTATTGGCATTTTCATGTGCTTGCCTATGCCGATAAATATTTTGAAGCCTATCTTGAGTCGACAAGGCATCCATTGACCGTCTCAAACCGACCTATCCGGTCGACAGTAACCCCAAACTATCTCTCAAAACGCGGCAAGCCTTTCGCCAAAGGTATCACCTTTCGTACCGGCACTTCACGGGCGGAACACGCTCATTGTTCCGGCAACTTCTCTACCATGCCAGAGGCCAACGCTGCAGACCGCCCGGTGTGGTCGTTCTGCAAATCATCCGCTTTGTTTGTCTAGAAACAAAGTCGTAGCCATTCACTGAAGAAGCTTGATCCAAAATTACACCAGAATCAATCTCAGTGAAGGCAAGTAAAGCAACAACAACAACCCCCCAAAACAAATACATATATATACAAACCCTCCCCCCCCCCCCAAAAAACCCCCCATTAAAAAACAACCAAAAATCGAAGCAAAATGACATGAAAATTCATGTTGAAAGATAGGCCACCCCTTTTACAACCTGTATTACAACCTGTATTATTATTATTATTATTATTATTATTAGAGGCTATGTCTACCCAGCAAGAAGCCAAGGCTTACAGGAAGCTATGTCTAGTCTGGTGGGCATGTATTGGATAATATATAATCCTAAAACAACATTGCACAATTCTAATTAGTTATTAGTGATCGATAAACTGATCACAGAGACTTAATATAAATACATACAGTGCAATCAAAGGATTGTCCAATGCAAATCATTTATCTATCTGTATATATACACATATTAATTGTATTATTATTCCTTACCATCAGCAAATTTGTTCTCCAAATCAGTACTTCCAATAGCCTTGGAAGCTTGGCACATCTGTCGGAGTAGCTCTTCAAGTCTCCTCATGCAGCGGATGATGCTTCCTGCAACATGGCATCACTATAGTAACTAGCAGGAAGCTAATACGTGTGCACTGACTACAACGTACCTTCAAACACCTCCGTCATCTTGCAAATGTCAAAAAATGAAGATCCCTGCAGTATTGTTATGATACACTTGCATAACACAGTGCTCTCTATTTCAGATGCACAAGCTTGTAGCTAACCTTAGGCCATGCAGGTCAAATGAACAGGAAGAAAAAAATGGACTGCTGGTTATAATCAACATTATACATGGATCAGACCAACAACTATGACAACTTACAAGCAGAAATATTGAAGGAACCCCCCCCCCCCTTCCTTCCTTCCATCCATATATATGTACATATATCAGGGTTTTATCTAGGATTTTTTGGGAAGGGGGGGAATACCGACATCTGTTCTCAAAATCAGCTCAATGTGGTAGTGTGTTAGCATAAATTTTAGAGGCAATATATGATAATGGCATTTTGGTGACTTGAGACTTTTCATGCTCACAAATTTTTCAGTAGCCTTTTTTCCACGCCTTGAAAGGAGCCTTGATCCATGTTTGATGCAGCACCCATTTCCCTTTAATATTTCATCCCACTTCTCACACAGAACAAAACATACCTTTGGCACTAGGCTGCTCATCATACCTAACCCATCAGCAATATATACTCACCATAACAAGTGTAGCACATTATTAAGCCCATGACAGGGTTTCATCTAGTGGGGGCGGGGGGGAAGCTTCCCCCCCCAAACACTCCAGCTTCCCCCTCCCCAAAATAATCATGACTTTTACAATAAAAAAAGAATTATTATATTAAAGTAAGATTTATAAATTGAGTTTACGTTGTTTCTGTTCTTTCCAGTGATCTATAATCACTTCCAGTTCTTCATCACTCAAATGTTCAGGACCCTCGATACACACTCGCATAGCTTGGTCTAAAGTGTCCTCACCAAGTCTGCTTCTCAGCCTGGTTTTTATTAGTTTCATATCACTGAAGCTTCTTTCAACTGTAGCTGTAGTGATAGGCAGGACCAAGGAGATTGAAGCAAGACGTTCAAGATTTGAAAAACTGCTTTTAGAGTGTCATTTGTTAAAAGGCTAGTAAGAACATCAGAATTAGAAGCATTACGAAAATTCGTGAACAATATGCGCCGAAAGATTTTCCACTCGGTCTCAGTTTGTCGTGTGTCTACATCAGGTATTGAGAATCTTGTCTGCCCCTGAAATGTAAGTTGTTGTGGACTGCCGTAGAAGTTGGTCAGTTTTTGTAGCTTTTCTTCACCATATGAAGACAGGGAATCTTCTTTTGGGGGTAAATGGGATGGATTAAACACTAAAAATGCTGAGTAAACATCAGAGGAGCTTAACCTACTAGTAATATGGTCAATTACACTCTGAATGTAGGGACGATAAATCTTTGAGATAAAGAATTCTTTATCGGTTTGATGAACAATGATGTTTCGCTCACCAAGTGCTGCCTCATCTGAAAATACCACTGTGTGGTCTTTAAACCAGGTAGTAGTTAGTGGGCACTCTTTAAACTCAGATAGTCTGTCAACAGTGCTGAGCTTAACCTACTAGTAATATGGTCAATTACACTCTGAATGTAGGGACGATAAATCTTTGAGATAAAGAATTCTTTATCGGTTTGATGAACAATGATGTTTCGCTCACCAAGTGCTGCCTCATCTGAAAATACCACTGTGTGGTCTTTAAACCAGGTAGTAGTTAGTGGGCACTCTTTAAACTCAGATAGTCTGTCAACAGTGCTTTTAACCATCACAGGAAAGATAGCAAGATCAAGATTCTTAGCTTGAAGGCTTGCTTGAAGTTTAGCAATTGTATGGAGTACATCACAAAGCATGTACCACAAATTTATATGTGCACATTAGCTTAGCAATGCCATATGCCACAGCATCTCCACTCTCCTCATAAATGTGTTCAAAGGTGCCAACCAATGCTGGCAATGATTGTCTCACAGCACGAACACATCGCTCTTGTGCCAACCAACGTGTGTCACTTGGTTTGTGCATTTTCAGCTTAGGGGCATTGAGCACTGCTTGCTAGTCTCTCAGCCTTTTTAGGTGAATAATGGAAAGCTTGCCACACAGAGAGAAGAGTCCCCAATACTCTCTTGACCTCATTGTGTTCACTTGAAGCATGAACAGCTGCCAACTGTAGTCTGTGACAACAGCAGTGAACAAATAAAGCACTAGGAGAATGATATCGCATCCGCACCCCACTTTTCTTTCCAGACATCGTGCTTGCTCCATCAAATCCTAACCCACGCAACTTACTAACAGGAATTCCTTGGTCGCTAACAAACTGGAGTAGATAGTGTGTGAGAGCCTCAGCGTTAACTTTACAGGCATGGACAATCCCTAAGAAATGCTCTACTGCCTTGCCACTCTCCAACCACCTTGCACATATTGATAATTCTGTTTGGGAGGACACATCAGTACTTTCATCGGCCAATAGAGAAATGTAGTGACTAGAATTCAAGCGACCAAGGAGTTGCTTTTCAAAGCAATGGCTAATGCTTTTAAGAAGCTCAGCTGTGGTGGCTTTGGAGAGGTAAGTTGCATTGGCTGGACATATGTTTTGGTGTACTTTGAGTTGTTTATTTCCATTGTCAATTTGAAGTGAAATCAGGCTTTCAAAAGTTGTTGTATGTGGAATACGATGCCCAACCAAAAAGTAGACGGACCTAATTGCACTTGCTTTATAAATTCACGATTTTTTCTCCTCTCTTCATTAGAAGCACTAACCATCTGTTCAATGACACCCCCATGTGCTCTTGAACTCTCAATCATTGCTTGTCTTTCGACAGATGCTAGATGCCATTCAGACTTTTCATGCTTGCCAAGTAGCTCAGTTGCTTTGACCCAGTTATTTATAGGATGTGTAACCCCTGCACCACGTGCTTGCACTGGGGGCTTGCCATATTTCTGGCAAAAAGTGCAAAACATGCCACCTTCCTGTTCCTTAAACACCATCCACTTCCATTTAACTCTCCAATTGGGATTGTACTTCAGGTTCTTTTTGTAAGATTTTATTCTTCCACAAGCACTGCTTACTTTCTCTGTTTATCCACCTGAGAGACGAGGTTGCTTAGGAATAGGTAGTTGATCATCTGAGTCACCACTACCAGTTGGTCTACTTGGCCTTCTAATCAAAAATCTGTCCATAATGCCACATGTACTGTACACTATTTGGAAACAACCAACTGCTATGGTTAGTTAGACAATGACTATCCACAACTAACAGCAAAACAAAGAGACAGAAATAACAAAGAGACAGAAATAATTAGCAACTGTTGATAATCACAGCAAAATAAAATAAAAGTAAAGTGTCTCTAGGTAAAAGTCCACTAGGTAAAGGGTCAACAAATTATTGTACTGCACAACTATGCATAACACACAACTATGCATAACATCCCAAGCCTATATACGCCTGAGACTATGCTGCTTATTCTTTTAGAACTAAAGAGATCGACATGCTGAAATATAGAAAAAATATTTTTGTTGTTTTTGTTCCAAGTTGTCTGTATACATATCTGCAGGTTGAGTTTCTAGTTCTAGATCAAGAAAAGACTTCTCAAGTTATAGATTTTTATACATGTTTTCATTTTGTGCACATGATCTCTTGAACACTTCAGCCTGCAGTTCACATATAAAAGCATGATTGTATGGATAATAGAGCATACCTAATAGAAAGCATATTGAATGGGCTACATTGGACATGGTGATTATATCATGTGTGGTTATGGAATTATTAGATTTTATATTCGCTAATTAATTTTTGAGCAAGTCAATACCATTACAAAGCATATTGAATGACACTTTGGCATATTAATATTGATTATATCTTGTGTGGTTATGGAGTTATTAGATTTGATATTTGCTAATTAATTTTTCAGCAAGTCAATCTCCTTATTATGCCCATTTCTTAGTCTGAATAATAATATTGCAATGGGCATAATTGGAGCATAATAGCCTCCCCCACCCATTAAAAAAAATTGTAATTGTCCATATATATAATCTGTCTTTGAAGGTTGAAGCAAGCGCTGCAGGCTGCAGCTAACAACTTAAGGTTGTGCATTCAACATATCATTTCATTTTGAAAGCACAAGCAACTATTTACAAATTTGTTACTTTTTTATGTTGTTTTGAGGTGTACTGATTTTTGAAGCATTATTCCAAAATAATAGGAAAATTTTGGGGAATTAGAGCATAGCATAAATGGTTATTTTAAAAAAACATGCACAATAGTCTCAGCCTACCAAAGCCAAGCTCTACTGGATTTTATCAGTCCAATGAGGATCTGAGCAGTAAAAAGTGGGCATTGCCAGTAAAAGTGGGCATGGTGAGGTGACAGAAGAGTTCAAAGGTCATGATGTGGTTTCTTCCCCCCCAAATACAAAATCCTAGATGAAACCCTGCATGAAGGTTGGCTTGCTATGTAAACAAATTAATATGATGTTCAAAGTTCACTGGGCCACATTATCCTGCTGACTAACTGATCATGGATCTGAGAAAGCTGTTTAGATAGGGGGCTAACAAGGAGTCAACCGAATGTGACAGCACAGACAAACGTCCTAGAACTGACATAGTCCTCAGTGTGCTTAACATCAAATTCTGCAAGTGTTCTATGTCAACAATGAACAGAAGTAGACCTAAAGGTATGTTTTGTTCTATGTGTGAGAAGTGGGCTGAAATATCAAAGGAAAATCGTGTTCATCAAACGTGGATCAAGTCACCTTTCAAAACTTGGAAAAAGGCTACCGAAAAATTACATGAGCATGAAAAGTCTCAAAGTCACCAAAATGCCATTATCAAAGCCATGGCTGCAGAGAAGCATGGGAGTGTGTTGGAGCAGCACATTGCATCCGCTAGAAGACAAGCAGAAGCAGAGAAAGCTAGAAATAGGCGAAACTTTTGAAATGCATGTATTTTCTTGTTAAACACAAAGTAGCCCATTCAACAACATTCGTACCACTGGTAGATCTGTTGATAGATTGTGGTGACTGATCTTATTAAGCTGTTTTTTAAGAAGGTGCCAGGAAAAATGCTCACTATTGTTCTACCAATGCTATTACCAAACTTACTGAATGCATCAATACTTACCGTGAAAACAAAATCTTGGACCAGTTTAGACAAAGCAATTTTTTGGCCCTTATGGCTGATGAGAGCATCAATGTCTCATCTGTTGAAGAGTTGTCCATATGCGCTCGCTGGCTAATTGATGGAAAACCAGAGGAACACTTCCTCAAAATCATACCTGTTGAGAGGACTGATGCATCCACTATAGCAGACACCATAGAGTCTTTTCTGGATGACAACAATCTGCTGTCAACAAAGATGAGAGCAATTGTGCTTGATGGAGCTGCTGCTATGAGTGTCCTGAGAACTGGAGTGAGTGCAAGCCAGGCTAAGGTGTCATTCTCCATTGGCTATTTACATTCACTGTAGATGCCATCAGTTACAATTGGCTTGTGTTTATGCAGCAAAGTCAATAAAGGAGATCGAACGTGTACAATCTAATATTCTTTCAATCTGGAAGTTATTTCATTTTTCTGCTTCTGTGCTTCGTGATGTATAAGCCGTTCTTGCTCATCCACAGCTCAAGATGCTTCAACCAGGAGACACTCGTTGGCTATCCCATCCCAATTCTGTTCATGCAATTAGACGATCGTTTTGTCAGTTGGTTGCAACACTTGAGTCCATCTACGAGGAAAACGGTAATGCTGAAGCATATGGTTTTAGCGAAACTGACTAAAACATATAAATTCATTGCAACTCTATCAATGTCACTTGATCCTGTTGCTAGCCTTTGCATAGCCATTCAATCTAAATCACTGGATTTTGCTGAATTTACCTTCATCGTTGATGCATGTGTAGATGAGCAATGGTGGATTCTCCAGCTGAAGCAACAGAGTATTTCTGAAAAATTGATTTGCTTCTGTCTACTGATATGAAAGACTGGGATCTTCAAGTTAATGATGAAATGCGGTCAAGATTTAAGCGTGCAATTTTCACTGCTTACTTCACAAATCTCATTGGTTTTGAAGACAGTGCAGGAATAGTTACAGCACTAAGCATCTTTGACCCTCGCCACTTGCCAGAAAAGGAGTCAGAACTAGGAGGCTATGGACTACAACAACTAGATGTCTTGCTTGCTCACTATGGCCAAGCACGTTCTGTGGAGTTAAATGGAACTGCAGTATCAATTGCACCAGATATCAATCGAGAAGATACAGTTGCTGAGTGGAGGATATTCAAGCGACTATTTTACGGACAGTACAAAAGCAGCAATGCTCAGGACATGACATCTACTGTGCTTGCCAGTGAGTCACAGTGCTTAATGCTTCCTAATATTATAGTAAAACTTCTTCAAATCTATCAAATTATCCCACTAACGACAGCCACAGTTGAAAGAAGCTTTTCTACGCTCACACTTGTTAAGACCAATCTCAGAAACCGTCTGAAGGACTGTACATTGGACAAGTGCATGCGAATAGCAATTGAAGGGCCACACTCCCTATCAGATAATCATTGAGGCAATAATTAAGATATGGAAGAGAAAAAGACTAGGATTGAGGCAATAATTAAGATATGGAAGAGAAAAAGACTAGGAGACTTATTGTGTGACCATGTTTATTATCTATTATTTTAATTATATTAAAATTCACGGACACTAGACACTCCAGTACATTACATTACTCTTTACATTACTGCCTATCTGAAGGGGGGGAAGACAGCACTGAAGGGGGGGAAGATCCCTCCCCTCCCTCCCCTAGATAAAATCCTGGGTCTATGGTAACCAAAGAAAGTCAAATGGAAGTTAACCAATTGACCCTATACTTAATTTGTATTACAATTACTAAAAAAATATTTAATGCTGGTATATTATTTAGAGCTGTAACTTCTTTTCAGCAATGACTTTTCAACCTGTTCCTATAATTAGAATGCAAATGCAGATTGGTATACTCGTTTGCTCTACTTAGCATGCTAACAAGGCAGAGCACTGCTATCACTCGACAGAATAACTTACAGCAAAGAACTCCATCCAGGAGTGCCTCCTTTCTCAAGAGTGAAGGGATTCAGAGTGGCTCCAGGTAAGCCTAGGTGCCTATGCAGCTTCACCAGCAGTAGAGCTTCCAGAAGCAGACGTGAAGGCCTAGCCAGTCAATGAAGGCACCTGTGATCACCAGCCATTCTTTCCTTTTTCATGCTCGCCTACCATATCAAACAGGGAGTATGTTTCTGACTAGATATAGAGCTGTCCACTGGCAAGTGCTCCATTATTCAATCACTTATCGTTACTTAAAAAAACACAAAAAAAACAAACTTTTATGAACGACATGCGAGTTTGCACCTAAAGGTGTGCTTTATCAGGTTAATCAACCACAGCCTAACAAGTAAGCAACAGAATGATGTGCTTGAGCTGACAGCAAGACATGCACTGGCGACAAAAGAGGCGGACGACCAACAACGAGATGGGAGCCGCACATCGATGTGAATAATGCTCGCACAACAAGAGCAGCAAACATCTGCTACTCCCAACATTTTCTGACGATGTCAATGTTGGTAAAATGAAAAAGGTGTGTGTAATTAGTGAGCTATCGCTGTCAGTGCAAAAGATGCACGGCAGGTATAGATATCCACAAACAAAACAGCTAAGAATATGGCAAGCTCTGTGCCGTTTCTGGTGATGGCCGATGTTTAAATATCGGGGATCACCACCAAAATGGAATGGATTGGTCCTTCATGCCTAATCCGTCCATAAAATTTGGTGAAAATCCATTTGCAAGTTTTCGTGTAATCCTGCCGACAGACAGACGGATAACTGGGGTGAAAACATAACCGTCTAGGAGGAGGTAAAACTTATATACATTATTCTTGATGAAGACTAGAGCATGCCATCTACGTTGAGAGAATACAATTTCAAGTTGATTATTGAGAAGGTTATTGTAATATTTTTATCTCTACCGAGGGTTCATCGAGAGTATATATAATCACTGTCCACAGCACCTCCCCCACTCACTATAGTATACCACCATCACAACTAGCAGGCAGATAACTCGACTAGACCTCACTTGGCTATCCACAACAAGTCAACCCACACGGAAAACATCGTACCGAACTCCAAGCATGCACCACATCCATGAGGTTTGGCTTGAAGGATTCCACGTATTTATCCTCATCGATGTTCAGCTTAGCCTCTGTAGACACCCGGGCTATCCTCCGCGCAGAATCTTGCATCATCTTCAGAGGCCCGGACAACTCCTCCGTTAGCTTCGGGATAGATTCATCCTAGATTACGCCACAGATAAGGAATATCAATAACAGGCACCCCATACTCACATTTTCTATCCAGTGCACTTAAGATTGGTTCAACACGACGTTGGCCGAGCGTTGCGTTGCGTGTAGTCAATCGATCTTTGACCCTCGAATCGCACTCAACAAAGATAGACACTGATTGGTCTGACACTGCGTTTCAGATGCTGGATTAGAACTCCCCCACCCATTCCAGCATTTGAAACGCAGCGTCGGACCAATCAGAACATCGCGTGACCACGGCAGCTCGGGTCAAAGGTCAATTGATAACACGCAATGTAATTCAACGCTCGGCCAGCGTCCTATCCATAGCTAATACAAACAACACTAATTTACTCTTTTTAACACATTAGTCAATTTCAAACAAACTCGCAACCTCACACGTGAGTGAAACTATCTGCTATTATCACGTACCCGCTCCTGGAAGACAAAGCACGAGAGAAGAGCAACCTGCTGCTCCACCGAGAGGTCGTTGAAGGCACCGTTGAACATGAGCTCGGTTAGGAGCAACTCATCTCCACTGCTGATCTCGCAAGCCACCCTCCCCTTTATCTCAATCACATCTGATGCGTTGGCGTAGCCCAACCTGACACAAGGTATCGTACGCATTGTAACACCATTCACACAGCGAAGATGTACCATGATGTAACACGATAAGAGGTATTAACACTACTCTCGCAAGATCGTGCAAGTCTAACAAATTGTTCTGCACACTCATGGTAGTAGCATAAGTGCCTATTTTGCTGTCCGGAGATGTAAGTATAGCATGGCAGACTTTCTCACTAATCAACGAAATTTACTCTCTCGACGATCCATCTGTAGATACTCGAGTCTTCATCAGGAATGATATCCTTTTGTGCCAATTGTTGCTGTGAAATTTATTCCTGATGAAGGCTAGAGCATGTATGTATCCGAAAGGTCAAGAGAGTAAATGTCAAACTCGATTAGTGAGAAAGTCATTGCTATTCGTTTTGTCGAGTGAGTTTATAGCAATGGCACATTGCAAGCAGACACTCTC
This sequence comes from Cladorhizidae sp. MBARI D1340-BT2, assembly GCA_028752905.1. Lineage (NCBI taxonomy): Eukaryota > Metazoa > Porifera > Demospongiae > Poecilosclerida > Cladorhizidae > Cladorhizidae sp. MBARI D1340-BT2. The sequence continues at coordinate 35,298,635 of JAQNBH010000011.1, read as the reverse complement.
ACAGAACACACTCATACAAGGAACAGTCCTTTCCTGAGTTTTTATTTATTTATCACAGTGTGGTGTTCTTCAAGGAAACACTGTACTCTGGAATTCATCTCACTGTTAAAAGCAGGTACCAAAGTTAGAATTTCTACCCAAGATTCATATTCCAGACTGATAAAATAATAATATAAAAACAAAAAATCATGCTGTTTGTATTACCTTCTGAGCACTCGTTTTCTGCTCTTGAGCTCATCCAGCTGCATGATGGTCTGAGCCCGCCTCAAATCCTTGCGTATAACATTCAGCTCGGCGTTCAGCTGTGTCAAACATACAACCAGCTCACATTAGCTGCACGCGTGTTATTTAATCGGACAGGGACTTCCATTAATCACAGGAGGCACTTACCTTGGATTTAGTTTCACACAGTCCATAGAGCTGTTCCAGGTTTGGATTCCTGTGGACAGGACTAGCTATCTGTCGACTTTCCAAAGCTTCCATCTTTCGCACCATTCTCTAGGAAACAACAACACAAGAAGAACACTGCAACACTATCCACTATAAAATTGACACAGTGAGGAAGCCACCAAAGAAATATTAAAATCACCTTGAATTCTTCTTGCTTTATTTTCATGTCCAGAACTGGATCCAGCAAGGGCAGACCGTCAGGGAACTTCTTCTTGACTGCATCCATGGCTTTCTGGACAGAATATCGACTGTCTGAAGAACGCAGATCTTTGGGGACGTAGAGGCGAACCGAACTAAACTTCGTCAAGTGCTTCAGCATCACCGGCACCACCTGCAACATGACACAAAGAAAATCAATACTTGCTTCTTGCTTATTAAAATAATAATACGTATATACTAATAATATTAACGTACTTAAATAATATTATAAGTTAATATTAATAATAATAATAATAAAATAATACTACTACTACTAATAATAATAAATATAATAATAGTAAATAGTAACAACAACAACAACAATAATTTTAATAATAACAACAACAATGTAACAACAATAATTTTAATAATACTAACAACAACAACAACAATCATCATCATCTATATAATAATACGCCTTGCCCATGTGTATCTGTACGTTCGTGTGTCACGCTTATATGCACACACAGATAAAATTTATTCCTTCATCATGACTGCATGGAATCCTGGGAAACCACTTGCATCGTGATTATACACATGTGCCCCAATACGAAATCCTAAAAAGTACGGAATAGGTACTCTGGAGTTACACAGCTAAACAATAACTATGCCTAGTGTAACAGAAAGCAGGAGAGCTCCAGAAGAGACAGAGAAATAGAAGGGATGCAGCAAGTAAAACAGCACGAGAAACTGCAAGAAAAGTCGACTGGGAAAGACAAAGGAAGTGGAGAGTTGATACCCACAGAGAAACTGAGGATCTATCTGAGAACAAATGACATGTCAGGGGGGGCTCAATGTCAGTACATATATATATTTATTAAAAAAAATAAATAATTTTTTAATACATTTATGTACAGTTCCACACACAGGCAAGATGGATCTCAAGTTTCAGAAGATTTGGATGCTCTATTCAAGACTTACATGGCTTTTTGCACACACCATTTCATTGTATTTTGTCAAAGATTTGTACCTGGGGAAGACGATCAAGAAGATTACCATTGTCAACTTCAGCGCGCACACTCACTATCAACTGGCCATGCTCTGAGCCGCATCATAGACTATTATGATGCATTTCCTGTGCTGGAGATAGCCATAGAAACTGCGCAGGGCCCCTGAGAACGTGATAAGCACGCGCAAGCATAATACGACCCGATGTCAGTATAAAACCTAGCACACGGATGAAAATTTTTCAAATTCGATTTTGAGAGCACGAAAATCTCTGGTTTCTCGAAGTCATGTCTTCTGTCTCTGCTACATCTCAGCAAGTTTTGCCCACTAGGAAAGGTAGGCCACTAAAGCGCAAGTATTTTCGTGGAAAGCGTAGTACCCGAGCTACCAAAGTAGTTCCTCTCGAGACAACGAGTGGCAAGAAGCTAGCGCTCCCCTAGCCATCGCCCTCTGGGAGTGATGAGCCGTGTGCTGCTTCTTCTGAGGATGATACCTCTTGTTCTGACTTCACCAAAAGGATGACTGGCAACCGGTTGATTTCTTGTGAGGCGTTGTTGGCAGCTGTGATGACAAAAGCTCAATGCAATAACTGTGGCTCCCCTCTCACTGTTGTGGAGGACCTGGATTTCAGAAAAGGACTCTGCACAAAGATGGCTCTACACTGTAACAATGAAAGTTGTGAAGGAATAGATGCTGTCTTTTCAGATCCACACACCCAGTCAAGGGAGCTGAATAGCAAGTCTGTCCTATATAGCAGCTAGGGTTGTTGGTCGGGGGTGTACTGCACTTCAAACATTTACTACGGTGATGGGCTTGCCACCGTCACTGTCGACGACGGCATATTCCACGCACAACAAGCGCCTACATGTGGAGATATTGCGAATGATCGTTCTTTTTCTAGTGCCTCCACTTACCTACACAGAGTTGGACCAGATGTAGTTATCGACGTGGTGGTGACCTGCAACGGGACCTGGTCTCGGCGTGGGTTCGCAGGCATCTATGGAATTGTGGTGGTTATTTCTTGGGAGACTGGGCAGGTCCTTGACACTGAGGTCCTGTGCAAACGCTGCACGGAATGCTCAAAACACGACTCCATGGACAAGACATCAGCAGAGTTCCTGAAGTGGTCGAGTGAGCACAAGGACAAGTGTGAGCTCAACCACCAGGGATCTTCGCCAGCAATGGAGTCGGCAGGTACACTGAGGATCTTTCAGCGTTCAGTAGCCAAGAACCACCTTCGTTATACGCAGGTATGTTTCATATTATTGTGATAGTGTACTTGTAACTTGTAATGTGACATTATATATGATTGATTCAGGTGATAGGCGATGGTGACGTCAAATCCGTGTTAGCCCTAAACAGGGACAAGCCATATGGGGAAGACGTCGTCATTGATAAGCACGAGTGTGTAGGACATGTGCAGAAAATAATGGGAAAGCGGCTTCATGATCTCAAGAAAAAGACCTTTTACGGTGCAGATGGCAGAAGAATTGTATGGAACAGACGCCTCACGACAGGAATCATGAAGACTCTGCAGCAGTATTTTGGCAATGCCATCAGAAATTTTCCCGGAGACGTCGATGGGATGCAAAATGCCATATGGGCATCATTCTACCACTCCTCCTCCACCGACAGCAATCCAGACCACCAGCTGGCACGGGGTCCTGGTGCAAGTACAATCGCGCTATTGCTTCCAGCAATACACCACCACCACATTCTCCAAAGATCGCCACCGATCTGGCACCCTATGTAAAGACCGTGTACGAGAGTCTATGTGACCGTGAATTAATGGATCGGGGTGCCCTTGGCGCAACACAAAACCAAAACCAAAGCTTTAATAGCGTCGTCTGGTCCAGATGCCCGAAAACTGGATTCTGCTCTTTTACCACAGTCGAGATTTCTGTGTCTTTGGCAGTGCTCACGTTCAATTACGGTCAGAAGGGTCTCTCTGACCTGTATGAAGCCTTTGTTGGTTGTCCACCAACTGGTTTTACAGTCGAGTTCTTCGAGCATACAGATGCCCGAAGGATAAGGAAAGCTCAACGGGTTGGAGAAGATTGTGCAAAGAGGCGGAGGAAGTGTCTCAGTTCCGCTGCGTTGGAGGCTGAGTCTGCTGCAGTAGAGGTGGAGGGCATCACATATGAAACTGGTGGTTTTTAACTTGGTTGACTATCTTTCAATGAATGTTGAATAATAATTATGTTCTGATTTATACTCAGCTTCAACTTTTTTGGGTCAAAATCGTTTATTTATTGCCTCTGGACCACCATAACTCATCAAATATTTATTTTTATCACAACCTTTTTATATCATTGTGAAGCTTGATCTTTACTCTTTAACATCGATTGAATACTTTGTTCTGATTTGCCTTGGCTGTGAAGTTATATGAAGTTATGTGATCACCATGGTCAAATGAAGTGCTAATTTACATTATGAACCCACCATGGCTTTGAGGGTGTTTTTTAAAAACATTTTAATCAATCAATTATATAGCACTATGCATTCTCTAACCACACAAGCAATTACAAGCCAATACAAAATCTGAGTAAAGGCCGGTTCATATGACGATAGCTCGGCGTAGCGCATCGTCGCTTTTGTGGTCAAGCTTCAGCGTTTCGTCTAGCAGCGTCATTGCAGTTCACAATTTGACGTTATTGACGGAGAGCGAACCACCAATTGGACTTTGACCTTGCAAGTGCCGAGCACGTTTGTCGCTAGCCAGTTCATTTTTTGCTCGCCATGGTCAGGAGAAATTTAGTACGAGAACAGGAGGCTATAATTCTAGTGTTACTGTTGAGAAGAAGGAGGAAAAGGAGGAATAGGAGACTGAGGAGAGTGCGTGCACGCAAAATATTCCAACGGCGCCTGGAACAAGGTGAATATCACAATTTACTCCAGGAGATGCGTCTATTTGACCCAGGCAGCCACTTTACATACCTCAGGATGACGAAAGAAAGATTTGATAGTCTCCTGAAAGAGGTATAAGTTCAGTTAAATATCCACCCAGTTATTTATTCACTCAGTTATTTGAAACCATCCCTGTAATAATGATAGGTTAGTCCATACTTGACACACCGCCAGTATTCAAGTGTTGGAATATCTCCAGCCGAGAGGCTGGCGCTGACCCTTCGATATCTTGCCACAGGAAATTACCAGGTTAAATTTAAAGTTAAAATTTTCAAATTACCATGCAATACTCAAACTTCTAGGTGTCTCTGTTCTTCAATTTCAGAATGGGGAAATCAACCGTCAATGGCATCTTGAAGGAAACGTGTGAGACTATCTGGAATGTTCTGATGCCTCAATACTTGAAAGCGCCTTCCTCAGCAGCTGAGTGGAAAGGAGTCAGTCAGCAATTTGATTTTTTTTGGAATTTTCCACATTGCATTGGTAACATCCTGCATTTTCCACATTGCATTGGTAACATCCTGCATTGTTTACTATTTTTATAATCTTCATTGCTGAATTTACATAGGTGCTGTTGATGGAAAGCATATAGTGGTTCAAGCCCCTATCAATGCTGGATCAATGTACTTTAATTATAAGGGCACTCACTCCATTGTGCTGCTTGCAGCGTGTGATGCACATTACAGGTGAATAGCATACAGCATGCACTAGACAGAATGCTAGAATGATATAATTTTATAACTGCAGGTTCATTCTAGTTGATATTGGGGAAGTTGGGAGGCGTAGTGATCTCAAATTCGTGCTTTGGACAAGCACTTGAAACAAACTCTCTGTCAATCCCTGAACCATGTCCACTTACAGGTATCTAGTTTTAATTCAGTGCATAGAAAGGGTGCATTGGAGTTTTCTTGATTGTTTAGACACTTCTCAGCCGTCTCTACCATACGTAATTGTTGGAGATGAAGCCTTCCCATTGAAGGAAAATCTATTGCGGCCGTATCCTGGCCGAAACCTGCCAGGTATATATATATATATATATTATATATGATCACCATTGTGTGCTTAACATCGGTATTCTCTCAATTCCTTAGAGGATCGAGCTATTTTTAACTATCGGCTAAGCAGGGCAAGAAGAGTCATTGAAAATGCATTCGGAATTCTTGCTGCATGATGGCGCCTTTTTAGACGTCCAATCATTGCCCAGCCCAATACAGTGATAACGTTCTCAAAAGCTGCTATTGTGCTACACAATTAACTTCGAACTTTGGAGTCATCGGTATATTGCCCAGCTGGATTCATCGATGGCGAAGATGGAAGTGGTAATTGCATTGATGGTGCATGGAGAGGTGATAGAGATGCAAATACTGGAATGGAGCCAGCCACCGGAATTGGCAGCAACAGGTTTATTTACATGGTGTTTGTTTAAAATTACCCACTTGACTATTTATCTATATATTTATATGTACAGACATTCTCAATCTGCAGCTGATGTCGGAGATAATTTCAAATAGTACTTTTGTTCACCTGCTGGAGAACTGTGTTGGCAATATAGCCATGTGCGGCGTACTTGACTATATATTCTGTTTTATTACATATAGTGTAGCGGCTCCATACTTGACATCCCCTACCAAACTCAACTCTGTAATGATGACCTTAGACAGGGGTGTATTTAGGGGGGGGCGGGGGGGGGCATTCGCCCCCCCTTGTATCATTCTCGCCCCCCCCCCCCTTGAAATTAGAGATATTTTTTAAAATAATGTCAAGAAAGGTGTAATACAAGAAAGGTGTAATAAGCTTATGATATCAGGTTCAAATGATAGGAATGTCAAACTGAGGTTCTTCTTGGTTTTCTCTGCCATACGTCCACAATCTCTTCAAGGTCGCTCTCAGAGAGTACTTCTGGTGCCTCTATAGCAATCCTCATAAGGTGAGAAAGGCTGCAGTCACTTAGAGAATTACGCAAACGAGTCTTGATCATCTTCATCTGTGAGAAGCTTCTCTCCACAGAAGCAGTAGAAACTGGAATCGATAAGCAGATGGAGGCAATCTTGTGCAAATTGGGAAACATGGCCTTGAGCATGTCGTTTGAAACAAGTTCTTTCAGCTGTGATGCAGTAGTATCCCGTGGTTGCTTGACTAACAGCTGGCGGAATGTTTTCCACTCTGTAAGTATTTCAGTGGAAATCATGGCTGTCTTCACTGTTTCTTCTCCATCCAATGTTTCTGCATCTCTATCTTCTCCGTAGTGAGCAATCAGTTTCTCAACAGACGTGTCTCCATAAGTGGGAAAAGATACTGAATCTGGTTTTGGAACTTTCCGTGGATCGAATATAGACAATGCTGATACAACAGCGTTGGATGAAGAAAATCGGCTTGTTATGTTGGCCTTTAAATCAGCAACAAAAGGCTTACCAACAACATTCTGGAACGAAAGTATTTTATCAGCGTCAATAGACACCTTTGTAGATGACTTCAAGTCTTCAACGTTTTCAAGAAGCTCCAACACCCAGTTCGCTCCAGGCAAAACTGCATCATCCAAGGATTTAACAGTAGCATCAACAAGGAATGATATCAACGAGAGGTCAAGCTGCTCTGCCTGAAGTGCTTTGCTGAGCTTGGCTACTTGTGGTAGAGTGAAATCAAGCAAATATATAGCTGCAATCGTAGACAATTTGCAGAGGGCACCATGGATTCCAAGAGCTTCTGGCTCGTGGGACGTCTCGTAGATGTTCCCAATGGTGATTACAATTGCAGAATAACTTGCTTTGACAGCTTTGACACACCTTTCATGTGCCAGCCAGCGTGTGTCAGATGGCTTGATCACTTTCATTTCTGGAAGTTCAAGAACGTGCTGTACCTCCTTCAGACACTCTGCTCGCTTGGGGGAATTGCGAAAATGCTTCCAAAGAGTAGTCAATGTTCTGTAAACATGAGCAATTCCAGGAGTTTTATTGGCAGCTTGCACACAAGCCAACTGCAGTAAGTGACAGTGGCAGTGTATAAACAGAGCGTGAGGAGTATGTTTCTTGATACGTGCCTGAACCCCGGTCTTTCGTCCAGAAAAAGTTGCAGCTCCATCAAATCCCAATCCAACTATTCTTCCAACTTGTAGACCTTTCTTCTTTAAACAATCGATGAGATTAGAATAGATGGTCTCTCTATCAGCCTTCTTCAATGGAATAAGCTCCAGAAAGCACTCTACTGGTACACCATCTTCCTCCCAGCGGCAAAACACAGACAATTCTTCTACGTTGGTGACATCTGTGCACTCATCTGCCATGAGGCTGTACATAGGTGCCTTTTGAAGTCGCTTCAGAATCGACTCCTCCACCCATGTCCCCAATGATTCGATGAATTCAACCACAGCCACTCTTGATGTGTACACAGCATTTCTTGGTGCAGTTTCTAAGAATTGCTTCAAATGTTGGCTGCCACATCGAACCACCACGTCAACCAGCTTCTCAAATTTTGTCGAATGTGCAACTTGTTCTTTCGTAAGAAAATGAGTGAGTAGGATCAGGCACTTCACTGCAGCTCTGTTCTGAGCTCTTTTGCGAGCTAAAACATTCTGGAGTTGCTGTACAACTGTTCCACCTTTGGCTGCTCCTTTAGCTGCAAAAGAGCTTGAGTTGCATGGATATGGAAGTCACTTCTCGCATGAGCTTTCATTTTTTCAACAGCTTTCTTCCAATTTCTGCAAGGTTGTGTGACCCACACTCCTCCAGTACGCTGCAGACCAGATTGCTTGCAAACCTTGCAAAAGGCACCATCGCTATCCTCGTCATAATAGAGCCAACTGAAATCTTTCTCCCAGCTCTTAGAGTATTTTCTCTTCGTGGATACAGAAGAGCGGTGTTTGTTTTGCTTGCTTTTCTTTGAAGGTGGAGGACTAATTAGGCTAGGACTAGATGCCTCGACATGCTCAGAGCTATCTGTTCTGCTATCTTCGCTATCGCTGCTATTAGCATGAGAAGAGGCTTGAGAAGTACTTGCAAAGTATGAGCGAATATCCATATTAATATGAAGAGAAATCAGCTAGTAAGGTTTCTTTTATAGAGACTTTAAGACCATGACATAATGGACTGAGTTAAAAATACTGAGAGAGAGTGGGAAAGAAGGAGGGAACTGAAGAAGTGACAAACCTACAAAGGAGAACACGTGGTGGTGTGTGATGACTTTAAGACCATGACATAATGGACTGAGTTAAAAATACTGAGAGAGAGTGGGAAAGAAGGAGGGAACTGAAGAAGTGACAAACCTACAAAGGAGAACACGTGGTGGCGTGTGATGACATCATGTCTAAGATTAGACTTGAAGACCATGACATAATGGACTGAGTTAAAAATACTGAGAGAGAGGGAGTGGGAAAGAAGGAGAAACAAAAGAAGTGACAAACCTACAAAGGAGAGCACGTGGTGGTGTGTGATGTCATCGTGTCATGACACATGCTCTCCTTTTTCCAAGCAGCTACAATATCATGAGAAATATATACAGTCTAGCCATAGTTCGGTATAGCATAATGCCATTGGTAGTCAGTCAAAATAGCTATCCTCAGGGGGGATCTTCCCCCCAGACCCCCCTTTTACGACTTATGAACATGTTAAGAAAATATTAACAAAAATTAGGGCACCAAGTGACCAACCATTTCCACCCCCCCCCCCCCCCCCCCTAGAGAACTAGAGAAAAATTGTGTATGAAACCTGTTGTCCATGATTTTGTAAGAAAATGCATGGAATGCAACATAATTCGATTTCACAAAAGCCCACCTCCATTATACGAGTGACAAGTGACTATATCTAATCTATATATGCTGATTGCCGTAGCATGCAACTTCAGCAAATATTTAAGATGGAATGTTGTACTAAAGATTTTAGAAAAAGTGCATGCCATCATAAGTAGCAGCTATATATACAGTTAGTACTGCAAAAATACCTGTGGGTAAAACACTTTCGTACTCCACGCGGAAGCCCAGGGTGCACGTCCCCTTTCCGCACCATCCAGGCTCTCCGCCCCCCCCTTATTTTTCCATATCTCAAGTTCGCCCCCCCTTGGCAAAATTTCTGTATACAACCCTGCCTTAGACCTTTGCATATTATTGATTCGAGTCACATGTCTTGTTTATTGAGTTGAGTTGAAATAAAGCTATTGTCAATTTGTTAGCCTTCTAAGTAACGATACTTGCGCCGGCTACAGTGGTGACCCCGACGAAGTTATTAACGACAGCTAAACTCCGCTCCCTCACAACGTCACTCCCAGACCACTACGGATGGCAGAATCAGCCGCGGCAACTGCAGCTGCCATCTCAGCAGTCTCACTCAAGCTCCCCACGTTCTGGTCCGCCGACCCAGAGGTCTGGTTCGCGCAGACAGAAGCCCAGTTTGCTGTGCAAAACATTGTCACGGACGAGACTAAGTACTACCACGTCATCGTTTCCCTCGACCAACGCATGGCCAACCGTCTTCGAGCGTTCATCTTAGCTCCTCCTGACAATGGTAAATATGATGCTCTAAAAGGCGCGCTGCTTGCATGCACTAATGCCCAATGCACAGAAAGCCACTAAATTAATCCACCTGGACGGCCTGGGTGACCGTAGGCCTACCGACCTACTGGCGGACATGATGTCCCTCAAGGGTAACACCCCAGTGGATGACATATTTAGGGAGCTCTTCCTTGAGCAACTCCCACACGATGTCAGAGACATCCTAGCACCACTGGACCTGGAAACGATGTCTGCACTGGCTAGGGCGGCCGACAGGATCATGGAGTCCAGAGCCCGCTCAACCCCACAACTCTCACTCGTAAAACAGCCACACAAGCGATTTAACCCCAAGCCCCCTGAGCTGACTGCTGCCACCTCAACCAAGGAGGCCCCAAGCTTATGCTGGTATCACACCAACTTTGGGGCAAAGGCAAAGAACTGCAGACCTCCTTGTTCATATCCAGGCAACACAACGAACAAGCCTCTAGTGGGAAACTTAGCTGGCCAAAATTCTACCCGCCTCTTACATATCTGGGACAAAATATCTGGCCTCCGTTTCCTTGTAGACTCAGGCGCCGAAGTCAGTGTGTTCCCAGTTTCCAACCATGACCGAAGACCACAAAAACGAGGTAAACCACTGGTGGCAGCTAATGGCACCTCCATAGCCACCTACGGCACTAAAACTATGCCACTCAACCTCGGTTTCCGCTCTGTCGAATGGGATTTCATCCTAGCTGATGTGTCCCAGCCCATCCTTGGCCTAGACTTCTTCAGGGCACACCAAATCATGATTGACGCCAATGGACGCCGACTCATTGATTCCTGCTCCTACGCCAGCTGTCTCCTCCGACCCAGCTCATCTACAGCTCCAAAACTCTGCTCCATCACATCTATGGATGAGTTCACTAGAATTCGGTTAGATTTCCCCATGCTCACCACCACCTCTACCCAGGTCAAACATGGCGTCGAGCACCATATCCCAACGAAGGGATCACCAACACATGCCCGTGCCAGACGCCTCGCCCCCGATAAGCTTGCCATCGCTCGCCAAGCTTTCAACCAGATGGAAGAGTTAGGTATCGTGCGCTGCTCCTCCAGTGCATGGGCCTCGCCACTCCACATGGTACCCAAAAAATCAGGGGACTGGCGACCTTGTGGTGACTACCGCCGTCTTAATGACATTACTGTCCCTGACCGTTACCCGATACCACACGTGCAGGATTTTACCGCTCTTCTCTCTGGGAAAACGATCTTCTCTAAAGTCGATCTCGTCAAAGGCTACCATTAGATCCCAATGGCCCCTGAAGACATTGCCAAAATTGCCGTCATCACACCATTCGGCCTTTTCGAGTTCCTTCGCATGCCCTTTGGTGTATGTAACGCAGGCCAATCTTTCCAAAGGAGATGGACCACATCCTGCAGAGCCTCGATTTTGCCTTCGTATATCTTGACGACATCCTGGTTGCTAGCTCTTCACCAGCACAACACAGACGCCATCTTCGACATCTTTTTAAGACCCTAACCGCCCATGGACTTGTCCTCAATACAGACAAGTGTGTTTTCGGAGCCACGATCCTCGATTTCCTAGGCCACCAAGTTTCCGCCACCGGAATCCAGCCAATGTCGGAGCGTGTAGCCGCCATTAACAATTTCCCTCCACCTCAGCAGAAGAAAGGCCTACAGGAATTCTTAGGAATGATCAACTTCTACCATCGTTTCGTGCCACATGCCGCCCAGCTCCTTCGCCCCCTACACCAAGAAGTAAACTCCGGAAACAAATCCATCAACTGGAGCCCTCAGCTTACTGACGCCTTTCAGGCAGCTAAGGACGCCCTGGCAAATGCTACTCTACTCATCCACTCAGACCAGGCCGCTACTACCAGCATCACAGTAGATGTTGCGCCGGCTACAATAGTAATCAGCATAATTTCATTTACTGATATAACAATATTGTAATTAAGTATTGCAATTAAAAGGTGTAAAAGGAATCATTGGGGTTAGTGGGAGATGAAGGACCTGTATTTACATTGTTTGGGGGATAGTGAGGAGTGGAATAGGGATTATTGGGGTATTGGGAGTTAAGTAAAATTTTGTCTATCTCTACTCGTGCTATGGCCTTGGCCCGTCCTCCTAATAGCCTGAGACAGGCAGCAACAGGTTCGCCAAAGGCACCGTCTCCATCTTGCTGCTGCTGCTGTCCTTGCAGGGCATCCAGCCTGGCGATCAGCACCCTATCCATTTCGTCAACTTCAACTTGTCGTTTTCTTTTGCGTGGGTGGTCCAGTTGTTGTGGTGTGTGTTGTGGTGTGAGGGTGCCTGGGGTACTTGCTGCAGTACTGCTGTTGAACATAAAAGAACGGTCATATTAATTTTGGGATAGATACTAACCTACCTGCTAGCAATTGTCGTCTCATCTACATGACTGTTACTTCCTTCCTCGCTATCCTGCGGGAGGTCTGATGTAGGAGGTCTATACCACATCAAGATTCAGTGTAACAAAGAATATATACATATCTAGAAAACATACGTGTCTGCACGAGCAGGAACAAAGTTGGTGACGGTGCTATACAAATAAGACACAGAACATTCAAATATATAATTCAACTTCACTACATAGTCAAACTTATGGTAATCACTAACATTTTGTGCTTCACAGTGTCAGTGATGAAGCCCATTGGGCCAAACAGTCGCCAACAGGACACCACCACTGGTCCAGCATCTCCCGACTTCTTAGTTTTTTCCTTCTTCAATTCCCTGACGAATCGGTCCCTCAAAATCTTCCACCTTTTCATGCAGTCCTGGACACAGCAGTCCTCTCCAACCTATTTAAAATTTAGTATTAATAACTACCCTTCCACAAATAACTAGCTACCCTTCCACCAATTTTACATAGCTAGTATCCTACCTTGCCAGAAACCTCGATCCAGGCGTTGTCCTTGGCCCTCTGGTCTTTGTACGATCGCGAAGACACCTGCCAAAGGCAGGTATAAGACCGTACTGCCTCCACTAGTTTCTCGTCATCCATTGTAAAATGTGTAGCTTCAATTGGAAACACATAACGCCATTGTCACGTGAAAATCTAAAACAATCTGATTGGTTGGACGCTGAGCAGTAGACGCTGGAATAGAATCCAAGTCTACTCTATCGTCAACCTCCGTGGCGTCACAGCGTCAAAACGGTAGCGGTTCATAATTGCCGATAGGTTTGACGATGACAATGCGCTACGCTGAGCTATCGTCATATTATGAACCGGCCTTAATTTTATTATTATTTGCACAGACATTGTTATATTATTATTAGCACAGACATTGTTATATTAGTATTTGCACAGACATTATTATATTATTATTTGCACAGACATTGTTATATTATTATTAGCACAGACATTGTTATATTATTATTAGCACAGACATTATTAAGGGGGGCTATACCTGAAACTGGGAGAAAAACGTCTGTTGATTTGGACTGCCCATAACTTTTTTTATAATTACTCTGTCCAAATAATATTATGGTCATATTGTTCCTTGATCTATGTGCTTTCCAATGATATAAATGATTAGTCTATAGGCATATTTTCTCAGAAGATACATGCAGAAATATCAAGGCTTTCCAAAAAACTAAACACTTTTGCCCCAACACTTCCCCCTCACCCATACTTACAAACCAAAAGCTGTAAATTGGTCTGTGGTTTGCCTAAGCTAATAGGTGGAGACAAAAATTCAATAACTAAACTGGGGGGAGTGGCGCATCCTGCCGTATTCACTAATACGGATCTTAACGATAAATCTGCAAAGGTCACCTCTTCTAATCACCATAACTTGACAACCCATCAAGTTAAAAAATAATTGTCTCGCTCATATAATAGCTATTAGCTTAGGCAAACCACAGACCAATTTACAGCTTTTGGTTTGTAAGTATGGGTGAGAGGGAGTGTGGGGGCAGAAGTGGTCAGTTTTTGGGAATGCCTTGATATTTCTGCATGTATCTTCTGAGAAAATATGCCTATAGACTAATCTTTTATATCATTGGAAAGCACATAGATCAAGGAACAATATGAGCATAATATTATTTGGACAGAGTAATTATAAAAAAAGTTATGGGCAGTCCAAATCAACAGACGTTTCCCCCCCAGTTTCAGGTATAGTCCCCCCTAAGGGTAGGGAGTGGTGCAAAGACTTCCTCAAGGTGCTAAGGTACCTGGCAGGAGGATAAATAGAAAGTGTATGATATATATATCATTTGAAAGTACATGGATAGGGCTATCTTTTGCTAGCAAAATTATGTTCATAGGATTATAAACTAAAAAGTTATGATCAGTTGTATTCGAGGTTACATTTGACCTTTAGCCACCCCGTCAGAGCAGAAATTTCAACTAGTGCAATACTAGTAGAAGGAAAGAAGCGAAGGCTGCACTGCCTGAAGTGAAAGGGATGAGGAGAGAGCAGCAAACATTGGTAGGTGGAGAGAGGTGAAGGCTGCACTGTTAGAGACCGTAAAGGATGAAGAGAGAGCACAAACACTGGTAGGGAGTATTGAGGGTTGCATTTAGCTTCAAGGGGGGACGATGCTATATATTTTTTAAACCTGTGGTTACAACTTTAGAGCTCCGCAAACTTCATGGTATGGACTTGATATATAGCTCAAAAGATAGGTCTCTCTGTGTGCTCTCTTTTGATACTAAAAATGCTTCATTAGGTATAACTATAGGCAAGTTACTAGACCCTAAAGCGGAGGGACCTCAAAAATCTGAACCGCCACAGAAACCACTCCGAGTTGCGGAGTGCCAAAAAAAATGAATGGTACCAGTGGCTAGAGGAAGCTCTAGCGCACGCAATGACTCTTTTGAATAGGCGTTAAAAATTTATTACCTGGTCAGACACGTGGTGCAAAATTGAGGGCGTTAATGATGAAAGAGAAGCAGCTAGGTTTCAGAAAATCCATGGTCTTGAATCCAGAGGAGTCTGTTACGATCGAATGTTTCAACTTGCAGTACCAACGTAATAGTGCAACCAGCAAACTGATTTGGGACGCACCTGCCTTACTGAAAACTTAGCTGCAATGAAAACTCTTCCTGTCATTAGAGTAGGGCTTCCTCTAGCCACTGGTGCTAATTTCAGCTCTCTAGCACTTGGCAATCTGGAGATATTTATGTAGAAAAATCACAGGCACTCAGGTTTTGAGGTAGCCCCACTTTAACTCCAGTAACTTACATGTAGGTATAGTTACACAGTATATGGGAAATTTTTTAGTATCACACAGAGAGACCTATCTTAGGAGCTATATATCAAGTCCATACCATGAAGTCTGCAGAATCTATGGAGTTATAAAGTGGTAACCACAAATTTTTACTACTAAAAATGATTTTGTCACCTCTTTTTAATTTTTTTTAAATGGCACTCTCCAGACAGCTGTAAACTGCCCGTGTCAGGCAAGGGAAGAGAAAAAGGAGTGAAAATCTACTAGACTATTTAGTATTATGCCAATCATTAAAAAATCAATCAAGTGTATGCACATGTATACACATACTCTAATTGAGCTTTCCTTTTATGCACATGTCCTGCAGGTCAAAGAGAAGATGGAGGCACATATATTTGTGGAACTGACACTAAAAGAATCGTCGGAGTGACTTGAGCCCCCCAAAACACAACTTCATGGGAAAAAGAACTTTATGGCAAGAGGGTTTTTTTAAAAATCCTAATGACATTCTCCAACTTCGAAAAGCTATAAAAACAAATGCGTTGAAAAAAGTACAGTCAGCATGAAAATTCGTATGAAGCATTTTTATACGCCATTTTAGAGCTCTTTCTATGCTCTACGCTGCGAGTGAGCGGATTCTCTACCAGGCAAAATAATGCATCGATATTTGCCACTGATCCATAAAAATTTCCATTTAACTCCATCTTTCTGCACGAATTCCTAATCCAGCATACGACAAACCCATAGCGACTTATCTGGAGCAGCTACTGGCTAAACTATGAAGCACAACGTAAACCTTGAGCGAGAGAGTACAATGAAGATTATGGCAGTTACATCAGAACTCGTAGATATATAGTGAAATAGGTGGGCCTAATTAATTAAGGTAATATGGTAGCATGACAGATGGTCAATAGGAACGAAGGGAATCCCCCTTACCCATAAGCTTTGGTTGCCTTGCAACGTACGCCCCGTTGCAGACCAAAGCTCCAACTTAATAATATACCACACCTACCTGCATGTCTCCTTTGTCTCCCGGCGGAGGGGGGCGTGGTGCCACCTGGGGGGCATTATGACAGGACTCTGAAGATATCTTCAGTAACACCTCGGCCACATATATAGTCTCGGACAAAGTCTGGAAGGACATGAAGAGAAGCATCATCTTATTTAGTCAGCGTTAATATATATGCCTTAATATATATGCCATAACACAAGGAAACAGATGCTCAACTATAATGGTGCAGCAAGCAGCATTAAAATATATACCATAGCACAAGGAACATGAGAACAACTCCTGCAACAGTCTCTACCTGTTGGCATCCGTCCCGAGGCAGATGCAACAGTCTCTCTGTTGGCATCCGTCCCGAGGCAGATGCAACAGTCTCTACCTGTTGGCATCCGTCCCGAGGCAGATGCAACAGTCTCTCTGTTGGCATCCGTCCCGAGGCAGATGCAACAGTCTCTACCTGTTGGCATCCGTCCCGAGGCAGATGCAACAGTCTCTCTGTTGGCATCCGTCCCGAGGCAGATGCAACAGTCTCTACCTGTTGGCATCCGTCTCGAGGCAGATGCAACAGTCTCTCTGTTGGCATCCGTCCCGAGGCAGATGCAACAGTCTCTACCTGTTGGCATCCGTCCCGAGGCAGATGCAACAGTCTCCCTGTTGGCATCCGTCCCGAGGCAGATGCAACAGTCTCCCTGTTGGCATCCGTCCTGAGGCAGATGCAACAGTCTCCCTGTTGGCATCCATCCCGAGGCAGATGCAACAGTCTCCCTGTTGGCATCCGTCATGAGGCAGATGCAACAGTCTCCCTGTTGGCATCTGTCCCGAGGCAGATGCAACAGTTTCCCTGTTGGCATCCGTCATGAGGCAGATGCCTGTTGGCCTTCGTCCCGAGGCAGATGCAACAGTCTCCCTGTTGGCATCCGTCCCGAGGCAGATGCAACAGTCTCCCTGTTGGCATCCGTCACGAGGCAGATGCAACAGTCTCCCTGTTGGCATCCGTCCCGAGGCAGATGCAACAGTCTCCCTGTTGGCATTCGTCCCGAGGCAGATGCAACAGTCTCCCTGTTGGCATCCGTCCCGAGGCAGATGCAACAGTCTCCCTGTTGGCATCCGTCCCGAGGCAGATGCAACAGTCTCCCTGTTGGCATCCGTCACGAGACAGATGCAACAGTCTCCCTGTTGGCACCCGTCACGAGGCAGATGCGCAACTATTACACAGGCACTTTGGAAAGTGTTTCAGAAACCCCCAGTGGCCATGGAATAAGAGTTTCCAACACGACCAGAAGACTGGGGAGGGACAGAGGTGCCGGCAAATGAGCAGCAAGAAGCTCACCAGGAAAACTACATGTGTTCAACTATAGAGACTCATCTAATAATAGGCGTGCTGTTCCTAGCAAAATTCATGCCTCAAATATTTTGGAAATACATTGATTGCACCCTAGATCGTGGAGCTAAAAGGAATGCACATTGCCGATAATTTTTCAGGGACATCCGAGCTCAGTGCTTCACAGCGAGGTAACGTAAGGACGCCTAACAAAGACAGTTTGTGACAAAGAGAGGGAAGCGTGTAATGGCCTTCGGTGTGGTAATCACCGAGAGGCTCAACAACCTGAGAACCTGAGTTTATGGTGCGTCTTCTAAACCACAGTGCAGCTAAGCTTCAGTCCTTTTCCTACCCTTCTGGATGCTATAATATGCTATAATACAGTAAGAGCAAGCCAAGAATGTGGAACCAATAATAGGTGGTGTTGCCTGACATAGGCACTGTCTCAACAAACACCTGGTCTCTCTACATGACAGACCAATCAAGTAGTGCATGCATGATCCTGTACTGTGTATATGCATCTTCTTTACAGAATATATTGCTTGACGTTGTTTAATTCAAAATCGCAATTTTAGAGAAACGAACAAACAAAAAATAAAAATATATAAATAAAGAGGGCAGGAAAAAAAAGAAGAAAAAAATCCTGCTAAGGACCAAAGACAACCACCCACCAACCAAAAATCTTGCCCCCCCCCCCCCCCAAACCCTATTTGAACAGTGGTTGTCAAGTGGTTCCTCAACGATAAATACACTCACCACAGCATCTCATTAGTATGTAATCAAACACCTTTTGGTTTGTTTTCTTCTGGTAGTTGATGACACAGCCCCAGCCGAAGTTCTCCTGATGCTCGTCGTTTTCCACTTGCACCATGCGGCCAGGCTGCAGGAAGGGCACACAGAACGCTGGCTTGGTTATGTATTGCTGCATCTCCCTCTCCAGCTTCTTCAGCTGCTGCCGCAGCTTGTAGTAGTTGGAAATCGAGCTCTCGTTCTCTATCTTAATGGCACTGATTTTATCTTCCAGATCCTTCACCTCTGTGGGAAAGAAAATAAACATATTACAAAATAATAATACCAAAAATAATAATAACAACAACAATAATAACAACAACAAATTTTTTTTTTTTTAAACAATAAAACAACAACTGCAACCAGGGACAGAAAAACTCTGTTACTCCAAACAATTTTCCATTCGAACTAAACTACATTGGATTGACTTGCCAATTAAGAAAGAGGGGTGGGGCACTGGATTGACTTGCCAATTAAGAAAGAGGGTGTGGCATCGGATTGACTTGCCAATTAAGAAAGAGGGGTGGGGCACTGGATGACTTGCCAATTAAGAAAGAGGGGCGGGGCATTGGATTGACTTGCCAATTAAGAAAGAGGGGTGTGGCATTGCATTGACTTGCCAACTAAGAATGTGGGGTGGGGTATTGGATGGAGGTCAGCCTCACTAGCAAACGGTTTGCATTACGCGAGCTCCAACGTAGCTAGGTTTGTTGGTAACGTCGCCATGTTGCGAGGCCTTGTTGCCACTGTGAAAGATGCATGCGCAGATCTATTCCTACAAAATGTCCGACAATGCCAAATGATATGTTGTCTTTGGCAATGGTGGCAACCTTTAACACCACCAAATTTAGTGTAAATCTATCTCTAGGTTTTTGTGTCATCTATAACAGACTAAAGGCTGATTCACAATATGCAAAACGCTCAAGCGATGCGACGTGTCATTTAAAAAAAAAATTGTGAACATAAAATAACGTTGCATCGCTCGAATACAATCGAGTTCTATTCGAGCTGCATTGCGATCTGCGATTACATCATTCTGGTGTCCGTTTATTTGAGTTTATTGTCATTCTGGTGTGCTTTATTTTGATTTTTCATTAAAAGCTGGTGATTTCAAATCTGAACGGACGACGAAAGGCTCATCAAAGCTTGAGAACTTTCCCATGTACATGGAATGCGCGAATAACATGAGCGCTAGCTTCTGTTAATTAATGGGCGTGGTTCCAGTTGGGTGAAAGTTCAAGTTTGCTCAAGCGACGACTCCGTTATTATGAACAGCTATATAGAAGTGACGTGATGCGACAGCCTAGCAGCATATTGTGAACCAGCCCTAACACACAAACGGCAAAAGCATTACCTCCTTGCCAGAGGTATATAATAATAATAGTAGTAATAGGAGTAGTAGTACTAGTAGTAGTAATAATAATAATAGTAATTCTAATAATAATTATAATAATAATAATAATAATAATAATATAGTAGTAATAATATAATAGTAATAATGATAATATAGTAATAATGATAATAATAATATAATACAATAATAATAATATTAATAATAATAATATCAATGATAATATTAATGATATTAATAATATTATTATTAATAATAATATAATAATATTAATAATAATATAATATAATAACAGCAACAACAGCAACAATAACTGTTGTCTGTTTGCTTGTCCCCATTTTTCTATTTTTCTCAGGCCTGCTGCGACATCAACGGCTGAGACTTGGAGACTAGAGTCACCTCGACCGCCTGGTGCCAATGGCGGCCTCAGATCTAGGAGCAGAGGTTGTTTAAATGTTGGTAGAAGGGACGAGGTTCCAGAAACAGCATGGCACTTAGGATCGTTGGCCATTTTGTTTAAGGATATATCTGTGCATGCATTTTTCGCACCGCCAATGATAGCTGACAAAACTATGCGACATGGTTAACGTTACATTATAGCTCCATTCACGCAAAACGTTTGTGCCCCCTTCCCCCCAGAGCCAATGATGGCATCTGATTTGGTCCAAGAAGAAGAGAAGAATTCGCAGGAGCTATTTTCAGCAATAGAACTTTCTTAGTGAGGGTCACTCTCATTATGGATAACCCCAGCCACTCTCATTATGGATAACCCCAGTCACCCTCTCTAGGGATAACCCCAGTCTCACCCTCTCTAGGGATAACCCCAGCCACCCTCTCTAGGGATAACCCTAGTCACCCTCTCTAGGGATAACCCTAGTCACTCTCACTAGGGATAACCCGTCGTCCTCACTAAGGTTTGATACAGAGGGGGGTGGAGTTTCCACCCCCAAAATTTTAGGATGGTGAATATAGTTTGACTACAATCTGAAACATGAAACAAAAACCAACAACAATAAGATATCAACAGGTGCTAATAAGTGTATGTCAACTGTGTCCTAGAATGCAGCTACTAGAACTTGATTCCACGATTTTTAAGGGAGGGGGAAAATCCCATTTTAGTAGAAATTTTAGTAGAAAGTGTCAAAAAAAACTTGTAGTTACCACTTTAATTAAAGCTCCATAGATTCTGCAAACTTTATGGTATGGACTTATATATAGCTCAAAAATACGTCTCTCTGTGTGCTCACTTTTGATACTAAAACATTTCTCATAGGTATAACTATAGCTAAGTTACTAGAGCTAACGTGGGAGTACCTCAAAACCTGAGTGCCTAATTTTTCCACATAAATATCTCCAGATAGCCAAGTGCTAGAGAATTGAAATTAGCATGTGTCTAGAGGAAGCCCTACTCTATGCAACGACTGTTTCATTAGGCGCCAAAACTTAGTAGGTACGTGGTCAAGCGCACAGTTTGGAAAATGAATTTTATGGAATTTTAACGAAATTCATTTTCCAACCTGGTGCTTGACCACGTAGCTAAAATAAGAACTCCATAGAAGTTGATCGAGGTTGGACTTATTCTCACGAGATGGACAGGTTAGCATCATTCAAAGCGTAGCCTTGTTTTAACTTGCTTCATGTGGCTGAATGACCTCTCAACTGCAGCTGTTCCTTCAGGAAGAAGGATGTTGAGAAGCTTGAACATCTCTGGAAAGATTCCAGTGTAAGCTGCAGTTGCTTCCTTGTGACTTCTTGCAAGGTTGGCAGTTTTGTAGTTTTCTTCTCTTCCATTACCAACTTTGTTTCTTACATAAGCACTCACTTGAACAAGCGCCACTCAACAAGCACCTCATCCTCGTCGATAAGAGGTGGTGAGGAGGTCACACCTCCAACATCAACTGTTGCCTCGGTGACATAAACTTCATCCTAAGCCTCTACTTCCTTTTACCATAATAATAATAATATGATAAAACTCTTTCTTCTGTAGGAAATGATGTTGGATTGAAAACTGAGGAGGACACAAGGAGATCTACAGCTTCACCTGAGAATTGGTCACCTACATGTACGTTGTGCAGTAAAGAGTTGATTTAAGGAGGACCAATATTGGCATGATAACCAGTTAGAGTTTGCGCATAGCACCTCCCACGCAGCTACAAGCCAAGCGGTTGCTTGTGACCGTGATTCATGATCGTTCTCCAGTTTGTCAACAAGAGGACTCACTTCAGAACACCATGAAGCTTTGTGTTCCCTTAGTTGCTCTTGAAAGTTCTTTAAGGATGCTTTCAAGAACCACAGGTTACCTGCTGAAGTAAGCAGTGTCCTTTTGCATCCAGCAACTAAACCTAGCAAGGAAGTCGAGCACTTGCGACGAAAGACTAATGCTGGCCACTCCAGAAGAGCTCAAGACAAGTGGAACTCCGTACACTTCAGCATTCCATGACGTCTGCTAGAACTGCTGTAGAGTAATTATAACAGTGCTGGCCTCAGGAAGATCTTGATGACTGCACGCAGACACCGCTCGTGAGACAACCACCTTGTGCTGCTAGGCTTCACTACTTCAGCTCAGGTAAACCTGAGCACAGTCTGGACATCTTGAGGGTGTGCGCCTTTTTGGGTAAGTAGTAGAATAATTTCCACAGGTTGGTCATTCAGACTAAACATTCCCCCTCAGATTACACCAGAAGCAATCTGAGTGGATGTAAAATCCAAAAAATTTCAGCAAGAGCCCCCAAAAGCTCACCCACGTGCTTCAGCACTATTTCTCACCACACACCCCCAAGCAAAAAATTAGTCCCCCCCCCCCCTCTCCCCCAAGAAAAAAATCCCGCATGAAACCTTGACAAGTATTCCGAAATATCCCAGGACAGTTTATGGCAGGATTGGACAGGTAATCATACTTAGCTGTTTGCTGGGAATGGCCGAGTTATTCTGGAACTGGTAAAAGGAGCGCTCCAACATGTATTCCGGGTTGATCTCCTCCACACGGAGAAGATTGAGCACCATGTTGTAGGTGAGGTGGAATGCACTGTTCAGAGCATCTGGCTGGCCCTAAGGCACACAAAGAACAACAGCACGAGATAATAACACAAGAACATCAAAGTAAACACCGCAAAACACCTGAGGGCTGGCTTAGACCACGGCAAGTTAAATGATTTACATGTAACTCTAAATTAAAGCAACGACATTAAGGAATTGTGCTTTCGCTTTACCGAGTTGCCAAGTGACAAAATAAGCACCTTGATTCAAAGGATCAAAATATCATTTCCCCCACTGCCAATAACAATGTTCTCAAATTCACCAAACTTCTGAAATTCATCATTTAACTCATTACCCATCATTTTAAATATAGAAAATTTCACCTTTCCTTAAAAATGACTTTATCTTTGAAACTAAACGGAATTAGTATAGGCAATATATATATCATATGATACTGCATGATCTAAACTTTACATTTCTTACATTATAGTTACCATAGCAATGATAAATATCGCATAACTTCGACCACATTTTAAATTTACATTACAAAATTCAGCATCTTCTTGAACAAAGCGTCCAGAACTGAGAAAAAAATTCTGCTACTCCCGGAGAGTAGATATATTCTGGCACTTCTCGATCGCCGTCCACACTATCTTTCTCTTCAAATTCGCTCTACTCCTCGTCACTCTCGAGGAAGGCTATCACTTCTTTAGCCGTGAAAGTATTCCTAGCCATTTCACCCGATCACCCGAGAATCTTATATACTAACAATAGACAAACTTTATATCAAAATGAAATTTAGACCGTAAGCTATCTAATTATATGTGAAACATTTTCCTATGATAAAAACTGTGTAAGTTATCTAATTATATGTGAAACATTTTCCTATGATAAAAACTGTGTAAGCTATCTAATTATATGTGAAACATTTTCCTATGATAAAAACTGGTACAGTAGAATCGTTTTCAAAAGCTCTTGTTGCAGTAGGGTACTTTTGACACCCCCAGGTAAGTAATGTGTTAAACAGTCTAAAGGATCGCGTCTCACTACAAGTAATGAACACGCATTGCGATTTGGTTTCCATCTGAACATGTTGCTACGGACCGCGGGCATTGCATTTAAACCCAACATACGTGCATCTTCCAACCGTCTGGAAAAAAGCCACGAAATGTTTAGCCGCACGAAACATCTATTAATTATTTAGCGAACGGATGGTAAGAGAGTGCAAGTCTGCGACCTAGCTCTTCCAGTTCCTCAGTCTCTACAGCGCTTTAGCTCTCTCTCTTGCTCCCATTTTCATCTTGTTATCGATATACACCAAACCCCGTCTCTAACTAGTTCAATTAAGCATATGAGCAGAATTGCGACATTGTAATTCACACACATCCACGGTGACCCACGTTACTAAGTGTGATGAACACACGTACGTTCATATGCACGAGGAAAAAACAAAACAAAAAACGTTTCCACGATCAAACAGCATCTCGTTTCGTTTGACGATAAGCAATTTAGCACGCTCATCGTGGAATGTGGCGAATCATATCATGTGCACGCTATATTTTCAGTCGCCTTCGGCTCATGGACCCACAAGAACCTGCGCAGAAAATAACTTGCGCATATTCCACTCTGACTCATGCAACATATTGAACCATACCAACCACAGAACACGGCCTCAGCCAACCAATAGTGTTCCGCCTTCACTTTACCCGCAGAAGGTTTTTCCCCACGGTGGCGTCCATCTGCTCATCCACCATCAACATCACGATGCCCCTGTCGTCCAGGCCCCTCCTCCCCGCCCTCCCACTCATCTGTATGTACTCGCCGGACGTGATCCAGCGGAACTCTTTCCCATCAAACTTCCGACAGCTCGTGAAGACCACAGTTCTGGCAGGCATGTTCAGCCCGAGGGCAAAGGTCTCAGTCGCAAATAGAGCCTGAAACAAAGATGGCATTATATTCAGTATATATATATTATATATATATATATATATGTATTGGGTTCACTTATCAAAAGAGAAATGTACCTTATCGACCACAAACACACAACCATTTCCGTACAAACTATTGTGCCAAAATTATATTAAAAAAGAACACAATATACTATTAGTGTCCAACATTTACATTGTTATGGGTCGTCAAAATGACTGTGTCGTTAATTGCTTTCATGAATTAAAACTACAAACAACAACAGGACATTACTTCTTTAATTAGCTCAGGTGTCTTAATGAGGTTTATTCTCCATTACTGATCATATTCATGACAGCTGCATTTCTCACAAATTACATACGAAGTTTTGATTGCAAGTTGACAAGGTGGGCAGTGATTGGTGAAGGAGTAGCGGAGAAGAGCACTCCACATGGAAAACTATCTTCATGCCCTTCCCTTTAAAATGAGCTGGGAGTTCTGAAAATCCTCCCCAGAAGTCGTGAAAGTGGGTGGTTGGGAGTTGGGGTTTAGCGGAGGAGAAGTGCAAGGTAAACGGAGAGGTCCCCAAGACCAGCAGAAGGGCGGTATTTATATCAACTGTGTAGGCTAAGAAGGAGGAGTCACATGCAGAAGGAGAAGAGGAGGAGTCACATGCAGAAGGAGAAGAGGAGGAGTCACATGCAGAAGGAGAAGAGGAGGAGCCACATGCAGAAGGAGAAGTCACATGCAGAAGGAGAAGAGGAGTCACATGCTGAAGGTGAAGAGGAGGAGTCACATGCAGAAGGAGAAGAGGAGGAGCCACATGCAGAAGGAGAAGAGGAGGAGTCACATGCAGAAGGAGAAGAGGAGGAGTCACATGCAGAAGGAGAAGAGGAGGAGCCACATGCAGAAGGAGAAGAGGAGGAGTCACATGCAGAAGGAGAAGAGGAGGAGTCACATGCAGAAGGAGAAGAGGAGTCACATGCAGAAGGAGAAGAGGAGGAGTCACATGCAGAAGGAGAAGAGGAGGAGTCACATGCAGAAGGAGAAGAGGAGGAGTCACATGCAGAAGGAGAAGAGGAGTCACATGCAGAAGGAGAAGAGGAGGAGTCACATGCAGAAGGGGAAGTCACCTGCAGAAGGAGAAGAGGAGGAGTCACATGCAGAAGGAGAAGAGGAGGAGTCACATGTAGAAGGAGAAGAGGAGTCACATGCAGAAGGAGAAGAGGAGGAGTCACATGCAGGAGAAGAGGAGGAGCCACATGCAGAAGGAGAAGAGGAGGAGTCACATGCAGGAGAAGAGGAGGAGTCACATGCAGAAGGAGAAGAGGAGGAGTCACATGCAGAAGGAGAAGAGGAGGAGTCACATGCAGAAGGAGAAGAGGAGGGGCCACATGCAGAAGGGGAAGAGGAGTCACATGCAGAAGGAGAAGAGGAGGAGTCACATGCAGAAGGAGAAGAGGAGGAGTCACATGCAGAAGGAGAAGAGGAGGAGCCACATGCAGACTGAGAAGAGGAGGAGCCACATGCAGAAGGAGAAGAGGAGGAGCCACATGCAGACGGAGAAGAGGAGGAGTCACATGCAGAAGGAGAAGAGGAGTCACATGCAGAAGGAGAAGAGGAGGAGCCACATGCAGAAGGAGAAGAGGAGTCACATGCAGAAGGAGAAGAGGAGTCACATGCAGAAGGAGAAGAGGAGGAGTCACATGCAGAAGGAGAAGAGGAGGAGCCACATGCAGAAGGAGAAGAGGAGGAGTCACATGCAGAAGGAGAAGAGGAGGAGTCACATGCAGAAGGGGAAGAGGATGAGTCACATGCAGAAGGGGAAGAGGAGTCACATGCAGAAGGAGAAGAGGATGAGTCACATGCAGAAGGAGAAGAGGAGGAGTCACATGCAGAAGGAGAAGAGGAGGAGCCACATGCAGAAGGAGAAGAGGAGTCACATGCAGAAGGAGAAGAGGAGGAGTCACATGCAGAAGGAGAAGAGGAGGAGTCACATGCAGAAGGAGAAGAGGAGGAGTCACATGCAGAAGGAGAAGTCACATGCAGAAGGAGAAGAGGAGTCACATGCAGAAGGGGAAGAGTCACATGCAGAAGGAGAAGAGGAGCCACATGCAGAAGGAGAAGAGGAGTCACATGCAGAAGGAGAAGAGGAGTCACATGCAGAAGGAGAAGAGGAGGAGCCACATGCAGAAGGGGAAGAGGAGGAGTCACATGCAGAAGGAGAAGAGGAGGAGTCACATGCAGAAGGAGAAGAGGAGGAGTCACATGCAGACAGAGAAGAGGAGGAGTCACATGCAGAAGGAGAAGAGGAGTCACATGCAGAAGGGGAAGAGGAGGAGTCACATGCAGAAGGAGAAGAGGAGTCACATGCAGAAGGAGAAGAGGAGGAGTCACATGCAGGAGAAGAGGAGGAGTCACATGCAGAAGGAGAAGAGGAGGAGTCACATGCAGAAGGAGAAGAGGAGGAGCCACATGCAGAAGGAGAAGAGGAGGAGTCACATGCAGAAGGAGAAGAGGAGTCACATGCAGAAGGAGAAGAGGAGGAGCCACATGCAGAAGGAGAAGAGGAGTCACATGCAGAAGGAGAAGAGGAGGAGCCACATGCAGAAGGGGAAGAGGAGGAGTCACATGCAGAAGGAGAAGAGGAGGAGTCACATGCAGAAGGAGAAGAGGAGGAGTCACATGCAGACAGAGAAGAGGAGGAGTCACATGCAGAAGGAGAAGAGGAGTCACATGCAGAAGGAGAAGAGGAGGAGTTACATGCAGAAGGAGAAGAGGAGGAGTTACATGCAGAAGGGGAAGAGGAGGAGTCACATGCAGAAGGAGAAGAGGAGTCACATGCAGAAGGAGAAGAGGAGGAGTCACATGCAGAAGGAGAAGAGGAGGAGTCACATGCAGAAGGAGAAGAGGAGGAGTCACATGCAGAAGGAGAAGAGGAGGAGTCACATGCAGAAGGAGAAGAGGAGGAGCCACATGCAGAAGGAGAAGAGGAGGAGTCACATGCAGAAGGAGAAGAGGAGGAGCCACATGCAGAAGGAGAAGAGGAGGAGTCACATGCAGAAGGAGAAGAGGAGCGTTGGATCGCAACACAACGTGTTGGTGTGCTATATATTTAATCTGTTAGACAAGATGGAGGAAGAAAGACTGATAGAAGTGATTAGGAACTTTCCTTGCAAGTTTGCAGCACGTCCTACAGGGATATAAAGGCAAGGGAGAATGCCTGGGAGCAAGTGGCAAATGGAGTAAGCCAATACATGCACCACAAATGATGTAGAACTAAATATATAATATTGACAATGTAATAGCTTCACCTAGTAATTCTAGCAGTGGCCATAGCAGGCATGACTCAATGACTGTATGCTACTGTAGGTTGGTTGGAGAAGGAGTGGCAGAAGACTGCAGTAAGAAGTGGAAGGTGTTGCAGGACCACATAGTTAGGGAGCTCAGCAACATCAAGAAGAAGCGGAGTGGCCATGCAGGCCGACCTTATCAATCCACTTGGCCACTTTGGCGATGTATTGTACTATCACCAATTTGTCCCGATGAAGACCAACGTATTTCAGTTGAAACGTTGGCTTCAAAAAATAAAAAGCCGATTTTAAGCTAAATCTTAAAGCATATGAGGTCGGCTGAGAATGATCGTACAAGTTTGAACTATCATTACATGTGTGTTATATTCATCCTTCTTCAAACATCAATAATGCTTTATAGTAGGGCGGATTTTGACCCTGGGTCGTCTTGCATGTCACATGTCACAATTAGCGACAGTGCAGTCTGTCTCATCGTAGACATCGCAACCCACTAGTAGGCATGGTGGCAAGGAGGAGGACTAGTAGGCATGGTGGCAAGGAGGAGGACTAGTAAACATGGTGGCAAGGAGGAGGACTAGTAGGCATGGTGGCAAGGAGGAGGACTAGTAGGCATGGTGGCAAGGAGGACTAGTAGGCATGGTGGCAAGGAGGAGGACTAGTAGGCATGGTGGCAAGGAGGACTAGTAGGCATGGTGGCAAGGAGGAGGAGGGAATCGAGGGACAAGTCGAGCGAAGCACATCAACTAAATCCTGACCCCCTCCATGGCCAGAGGTGGCCGAAACATTATCGAATTTTTACTTCAGGCAAACCCCCAAAACCACTAACTTCTATAATTTCTCTCCTGCCCCCTTAACAATTTTCCACATTTCCGAAACATTATCGAATTTTTACTTCAGGCAAACCCCCAAAACCACTAACTTCTATAATTTCTCTCCTGCCCCCTTAACAATTTTCCACTCTCCCCTCCCTGAATTGATGCATTTCACACATCTCATATTGATGTAATTAAATGTGTATTAAATTTACAGCACCAAACAAATCAATGCTATTGTGTTGAGCGCGCATGCACACATTGCCATAGAACTTCACCAACACTACTGGTAAAGTACTCCTTGAAGCTGCCACGTATGGCAGCAGCTGACCTGATGCCTGCAGAGGGTTTGAGTTGTTAAGTTGTGAAAAACAAGATTTGGAATGCACCTATTGCTACTGGTTCGTGCCACTGATCCCATACCGGTGCACTGTTCATCATCACTCCTCCATCTACCTGGAATACCATTGCTAGCACCGTCCTCCCCATCAAGGACAGCACACAGAACTTCCTGTGTTGCTTAAGCATTATGCAGGGCTATTGCAGCCTTGGTATAGCCAACCACCTGATCAGGTTGAGCAATAATGGGCCTCTGGATCAGTCTCCACCTACATCGACCACCTCTTTATTGCATGGTAACACACAATTCGTATAGACATTGTACCTAGCAGCAGTCAGGACACCAAAGCTGTTTATTAACTATTGAGTACATTGTAGTTCGACTCGCTGTCGCTGTTTGCACTTGATCTAGAAAGTTGCAGATTAATGGGTGGAGTTAATAATTCCAGGGGTCAAAGCTCACATTATATAGTCCCGTTCACTGTGAACAGCTGAGTTATGCGTTGTGACAGGTATTGATGCAGACATTGTGGCTATTGTAAACCAGCCTTTAGTCTGCGTGGGATGCCACTTTTGTTCTCTTCTAACAGAACGTGGACATCCTGCAGGCTTCTGCACAAACCATCACCTCTAGTGCTCGGGGTCAGATAGCCTCATCTCATTATGATACTCGCCCTGCTGTCGGCGGAGAGGAAAGACAGATTGCACTCACACTTCTTCTAAGCCTCCTCCTCCTCCTGATAGGAAATTCGAATTCAATTTGTCTTCGGTGCTAGTCCTGCCGTCCATTGTAGTGTTGGTCCAAATGCAGCAACCTCAGAGCAATATATTGGTAACTATGCAGGGCAACGGAACAGATTGACTTCTGTCATATTGCGAACCGGCCATTAGTTGTACCAGGCACGCCATGCAGGAAGGAAGTTTCGAGCAGATAATCTTCCGCATTTCAATATTTGTATGTCAGTTGGTTAACTTTTTAACACCCTCTCCTCACATGAACACCAGCCCACACACTCTCCACCATTCACACACCCTCTCCTCACATGAACACCAGCCCACACACTCTCCACCATTTACACACCCTCTCCTCACATGAACACCAGCCCACACACTCTGCACCATTCACACACCCTCTCCTCGCATGAACACCAGCCCACACACTCTCATCACCGTCGACACACTCTCTCTTCACCCATCACACTCGTAACACTATCTACACTCAAATCACCACACACAATACACTTTCTCTCTCTCCTCACCTTGATCAGACCCTCCTGGAACAGTATCTCGGTGGTTTCCTTGAGGATGGGGAGCAAGCCAGAGTGATGGATGCCAATGCCTCTCTTCAGAAGTGGCAAAACATGTTCCACTTGAGGCAGCTTCTTATCCTCCTCCGACAGACAGTCTATAGCATTAGTGAAGACCTGCTCCACGAGCTTCTTCTCATCCGCTGCACAGCGATAATAACAACAACAACAATAATACAACAACAATTATAACAACAACAATAGTAACAACAACTATAATAATACAACAACAATTATAATAACAATTATAATATAATAACAACAATTATAATAATTAAAACCAACAACTGATATCGGAGCGACTTGCAAACGAAGAACTATCCTTAGTGGGACACCCAGACTACGGCGGCCATTTTGTTACACTGCGGAATGTGGTCAGAACTGAACAGACTTGGGGTAGTATATCGTTGGAGCGCAAGGTTCAAAAGGTACATTTTAGGTGCAGTAAATGCAAATAAAACAAACAGAACGAAAACATGTCAGACAATGCTGGTTGTGCCAGGCGGTGCTGGTTGTGCCAGAGAGTGCTGGTTGTGCCAGGCGGTGCTGGTTGTGCCAGGCGGTGCTGGTTGTGCCAGGCGGTGCTGGTTGTGCCAGGCAGTGCTGGTTGTGCCAGGCGGTGCTGGTTGTGCCAGGAGGTCATGCCAGACAGTGCTGGTCATGCCAGACAGATACCAAACATCGCGTGCCACACGTGGCCAACAACAAAGCCTTGACAGATGAAACAAACTGTCGTTAGATAAACGCTCAATGAACTCTCAGTTGACATAATAACATGACAATAAAACCTACTCAATAATCAACTTGAAATTGTACTCTCGGGACGTTTTGACTAGATGCTCTAGCCTTCATCAGAAATAATAAATTCCTATTCCTGAGGAAGGCTAGGGCATCTAGTTGAAATGTTGAGAGAGTACTATTTCAAGTTGATTATTTAGAAGGTCGTTGTAATTTCCTTATAGCAGTGGGCAGGTGCACTGTGCGCTGCATGGCTAAGACTGATTCACAGTTTCACGCTCAGCCATCGTTACGTATCGTATCGTCCTATCGTAACGTATCGTCATATTGTGAACCAGCAACGTCATGACAATACGATACGATGTTACGATACATAACGATGGAATAGGATCTGGTTCTATTCTAGCGTCGAGCGTCCGACCAATCAGAATGCTGGCAAGTCGGAGGGTCATGTGAAGGACTTTGTACCTTCACTAGAATTTACCAGTATGAACAACTACTATCACGTGAGCACCTTGTCGAAACCAGCAGAACTCGCCAATCAAACGCTATAATGTGAACCAGAAACAATACGATACGACAGAACGATACATTACGATAGGACGATACGTAACGATGGGGGAGCGTCATATTGTGAACCAGCCTTAAGAGCATGCGGTCCAGCTCACGAGTGTTGATATGCTCTAAAGTGTCCTTCTCCTTACAAGAGTTTCGTTTTCCATTCTCCAGTTAAGGGCCGGTCTTCTGTCCAGTGGCTGTCCAGTGGCTGTCCAGTGGCTGTGCAGTTCGTTCCAGCAGGTGGACAACAATGCAGCCGAGTCTTGGCTTCCTGTGAAGTCTAGTTAGAGCATCCAAGCAACAGTTCCCTGTTTCAACGTGTCTTCCATTACCCAGCCTTGAGCATCGAGGTGTGGAACGAGCAGGAAAAGCAAGAGACGTCCAGGGTTGCCGTGGACAATCCACATATATTCGAGGAGGTCTGACATACTCTGACATCTCAGGTGATCCTCTGGTGTTGGGTAGCTAGAAACCATCGTCAGGACCTCTTTGAGGAGTAGATATTACTTAACAAATTCAGTGCTTGACATCTCATGTACAGAGACCAATGACTATTACTAAAATTCAGTGCTTGACATCTCATGTACAGAGACCAATGACTATTATTACAGTGGCAAGGAATACATAATGTTCTGAGAACAGCCAGCGATGCTGCAACCAGAGCAGCAACCAATCTCATGAAATAACATCCAGCACATCTGGTGGGGGTGCAAAATGATATTTGATCCAGGAGATGGTCACTGGTAGAAATGGACAACTTAATTCGTATTACTCATTTGTTTTCTTGTCATAGTTCAACTCGGCAAGTTTAGCAAAGAGCAAGATGTTCGTCCTCCCACAAAAGGTGCCCAATCTCATCCCCCTTCCCCCAATGCCCTGATTTACCCCCATCTCCCTCAATAATTGAATTAGCCCCCTCACCTCAATAATGCTCTGATTACCCCCCTCTCTGCTAAAATACTCTGATTTACTCCCCTCTCCTTAAAAAACCCTCAAACCCCCTCCCCCCAAAATGCTCTAATTAATGTGCCCAAGCTAACAAAACAACAACAAGCCACTAAACCCTCTGATACTGTATTTGCTGTGGAGCAATATTCTTCGTGCATTTAGTGGTAAAGGGAACATGAGTTTAGAGTTCTATTATAAAGTACACATCTTTGCTCACATGGTCCTGATCTATATCCCAAAATATAGCCAGTGCAGTATGATTTCTGACGGTATTTTCTGTTTTGCCATGCATGTTTATCTTTTGGAACTGTAGGTTGGAATGTGAAGTGAAATCACCCCTCAAGCTCCTTGAGCGCCCTCTCCAGCATCAAGTCTTGAATGGCTATTGCAACTGTGATTGATAGAACTGTACAAACACTACAGATTGAAGCTACGAGATTTTTTTAAAATAAAGTGGATTTATGTTCATGTGAAGGGCAGGGGAGGCTCCATAGGGGTAGCAGGGGGGGGGGGGGGCATTGATCTTGTGGCCTGTCAATGCATGCTATATACCGTATTTTCCGGAGTATAAGTTGCAGTAGCAGCTCCAAATTTTCTTCTCCTATTCAGGGGTGCGACTTATAATCCAAACATGTCGCTTTTGCTTGAACAACTGGGTGGGGTCTCTAGTGGCACGTGTTTCCATAAAATGTCTGAAAAGCGAATGAGTTATGGATTGGCAGGATATATACATTTTCCCTCAAAAATATGATTTTTTTGTTTTTTGGGTCCATTCTGTAGCATAGGCCATGTAGTATTCATCTTTCAAGTTTCAGAGCATTTGCATGCTCCATCATGAAGTTATGCTCCATTTTGTCCATGCCATTTCTAGCTATTGAGCTACGAGATACTTACCATATGATTGGAAAAGAAAGACCATGCGAAAGTAAGCGGCGATCTCTGACTGGAAGGAGACCAAATTAAAGCTAATCAGCTGCTCAGTATTGCCATAGGAAATGCGCAGCCCTAACCAAGAATATTGTAGACTGCACATCCTGTCACCTGACTGTGACTCAGCAATTTTGAACTTTGATCTATATGAGTGTTCAGTTAGTTTAGAAATGTCAAAGAGAGTTTATAAGAAGCGAACTAAGGGCTTTGGTGGCACCCAGCTCCAGTTCCTGTCTCTAGCCAGGGATCAATTCAGGCCAGTAGCCAAATAAATTAGTACGCGGTAATTAACTAAAAATAAATAATTAACTAAAAGCATAGCATGGCAACAACACAACTGGTGTTAATGGACTATCATCCTTTGAAGACATTAATGAGAGTATTGCTGAATATACACGCACATTAGTCCTCAAGATGCATATAAATAGAATCTGAAACTTGTGTTTGGATAGCAACCATGTCTCTGTTGAAGATGCATATAAATAGAATCTGAAACTTGTGTTTGGAGAGCAACCATGTCCCTGTTGACGATGCATATAAATAGAATCTGAAACTTGTGTTTGGAGAGCAACCATGTCTATGTTGAAGATGCATATAAATAGAATCTGAAACTTGTGTTTGGAGAGCAACCATGTCTCAGTTGAAGATGCATATAAATAGAATCTGGAACTTGTGTTTGGAGAGCAACCATGTCTCTGTTGGATATAGGAGAGATTGTATTTCGGGATGTGGAAACGTTGATGACCTACCTTAGGGGCAAAGGACTCCTATGTTCATCTGCTGATTGCTCAAGTATGTTGCTAACAGTATATTCTATATTCTGTAGCTAAATATATTAATACATAAAATAAGTATGCTGGTAGGTGTAATGATGTTAGCTATAGTCTTGACACACCATTTTTGTCTAAAGGTGTACTGCCAGGGTTGCCCTGAGGGAGGTCAGAAGAGAAGACAACATTTCAGATGGCTATTGCTGGAGATGCCCGGCATGTTCAACCAGGACCAGTATAAGAACAGGAATTTTTTCACTTCAAATCAAAGTTAGCAATTATATAGCCACTGTCAATGCCCTTGTCATATGCTGTGTTTCTCGGTTCTATATAGATTAAAGCTCAAGCAGTGGGTCCTGATAATGTATCTGTGGTCTCGGGAGTATCATGTACGCGAGGCAAGCAGAGATGCTGGCATCAGTCCACAAAGAGGGTTGGATATCTACCAGTGGCTGAGGGAAGTTTGTTAAACTAAGCTAGATAATGTATCTGTGGTCTCGGGAGTATCCCGTATGCGAGGCAAGCAGAGATGCTGGCATCAGTCCACAAAGAGGGGTGGATATCTACCAGTGGCTGAGGGAAGTTTGTTCAACTAAGCTATTGC
Source organism: Cladorhizidae sp. MBARI D1340-BT2 (assembly GCA_028752905.1). Classification (NCBI taxonomy): domain Eukaryota; kingdom Metazoa; phylum Porifera; class Demospongiae; order Poecilosclerida; family Cladorhizidae; species Cladorhizidae sp. MBARI D1340-BT2. The sequence goes on along the minus strand of JAQNBH010000011.1, from coordinate 35,263,789 downwards.
AAGCGCCAATTGTGCTTGGAGGGCTGGTGCAAATAGATGAATCGCTCTTCCGACACAAACCAAAGGTTTATAGACAGATATAGTATATTTAGAAACCTACTTACTTTACCTTATCTTATTTTACCTTATCTGGATCCCATTATCTTACTTTACCTAATCTAACATACAGCACCATAGAAGCAGACCTCCAGCCCAAGAAGTCTGGGTGTTCGGAATGGTCGACATCTCCACCTCACCAGCCTTGAGTGGCGAAAAGAGATGCGGCCACCCTACTGCCCATCATACAAGCCCATGTTGCACCCAACACAGTCATCCACTCAGACCAGTGGAGGGCTTATAGCCAAGTTGGATCGCTTGCTGGTGTCTCTAGCCACCAAACTGTAAACCATTCCCTGCATTTTGTAGACCCTGGGTCGGGTACCCATACACAAAACATCGAGTCTTATTGGAATAGGGTAAAGACCAAACTGAAGAGGATGAAAGGATGCCATGCACATCAGACTGGAGGCTACCTGGATGAATTCATGTGGCGAGAGCGGCATGGACAGTCAAAACACATTGCATTTAATAATATAATGTTAAATAAAAGTCAGCAATACCCTGTATGAATGATATAATAATGAAATGTATGTATAAAATAAGAATTGGATGGGAATAAGAATTGGATGGGAATAAGAATTGATTTATAGAAAGAATAACAATTACAAAATAGATGGGCCATTAAATAAGAATTGAATTATAGCAAGAATAATAAAATAGATGGGCCATTAATTAGGTTCCATTAACACCTGGTTGTGTTGTTGCCATGCTATGCTTTCAGTTATTTTTCACCAGCACTAATTTATTTGCCTACTGGCCGTATATGTGAATTGATCCCTAGCTAGTCTATCCACATCTGTTGGAGAAGAATCTGCAGAAGAAGTTTCAATTGGAGTCCAAGTACCTGCTTCAATTCCAGTTGAGAGGTCTGCCGGTACAATTGCAGTTTAGGGGCCACAATTGGCGTCGCGTGAATTTCCGCGCATTCCGCCATCCGCGCACAACATTTTTGGCGGGAGAATGTTTTTAGCGGGAGAATCTATAGGACTGCCACCGACTTATTGGTCTTAATGTCTATAGCACTGCCACTGACTAGTTGGTCTTACAAGTGCTTGTTGAGAGAGGTATTAGTTGATACTGACACCATCATCACTTGGTGCAAGCAGCATGGGCTTCTGGCTCACTCTATGCCTTGTCATGGGTGTGGAGGAGCTATGCGATGGGAGAATGCAACAGAAACAGATGCGTACAGGTACAGTGCAGCTATAAACATGAGACAGAGAATAATACAACCTGCAGGTGGAGGTGCCCAGACAGAAAGTGCCGGAAGAAGAGGTCCGTTTGGCATGCTTCATGGTTTGAAGGCAGTCATCTATCGCCGGAGAAGATCCTAGAAATCACCTATCTGTGGGCAGAGGAAATCCAGCAGATTAAAGGCCTGTCCGCACTATAGCAACGATCTACATCCGATCGATATAAATCCTGTCCGCACTGCATTCAAATTTTTCCGGGTACGATCCGATCGCGATCCGACTGGTCCACCCCGAGTAGGTAGATCCGATCGCTATCCAAGTGAAATATATGGTGGGTGCGGCATTCTCACGTGACAAAAACGCGGCAACTGTGTGAACCTCATACGAAAGAGTTATGGCAGCTGGTTGGACTTGGGAGGAGACGAAGGCTTTGGTAGGGATCTGGGGGGATGAGGATATCCAAGCTCAGCTAGATGGCGTGGCCAGGAACAGGTCGGTCTATGAGCGCATTGCCAAAGCCTTGGCAGAACTGGGGCATGAACGGACGTGGCAGCAATGCAAAACTAAAATAAAGAACCTCACTCAGAGGTATAGGAAGGTAAGCATTTTAATCTTTTTGGTTTCACTGGATGGTGTAGACCGTTTATCTATAAGCATTTTAAGCTTTAGGGTTTTGCTGGCTAGCTGGTGTAATCATTTTAGCTATAACCTTTTGGGGCTGTTTAACAACTATCTACTAGCAAATACTAGCGAGCTATCTGTGGTCGATGGAACTGATCAGTGTGGTTATAAAACTGTCTCTCTGTCAGGTGACGGATGGCAATAAGGTGTCAGGGAAAGGGCGCATTATATGCCCAATGTATGACGAGATAGATGCCATATTGGGCAGTCGGGCTGCCTCTCGCCCACCTCTCGTGGTGGAGAGCAGTGAAGCTCAGCAGGAGCACACAAGAGGAGGGGCATCACATGTGGTGGATGACAAGGGTATGTCTGGTGATTAGTTATTGGTAGAACACTCAATGTTTATTTATCGTTAGATATGAGTGGACCCTCCCCTGAAGCAGAGGATGAGGACTCCTCTCACACAGAAGGTAATGATTTCAATTTTAACAGTAACTTTTTAATTGCGTTTTGTTTGCATTACCTGATATATAGCCATTTCTGCTCCAAGCCTACTTGTGGAGGGAACAAGTGACACTGCCACTGCGTCAAGTATTCCCTCTTCTCAGCGAAGTAACAAGATATTATTTTATTTTGTAAACAATATTAATGATTAATTTATTTTATTAGGTACTTCTAGTTCACAGCACAGAAGAGAGGCAGTGACAGCTCGAAAGAAAGGTTTGTGTTTAGAAGTTTGTACAATACAGTGTTAACTATTCCTTTTAAACCGGTGTAGGACAAAAACGCCGGCATGAGGACAGTGGGCTGAGGGAGCTTGCCCTTATTTTTCAAAAAGCAGAGGAGCGTGCAGCTGAGAGGGAGGAGCGTGCAGCTGAGAGGGAAGCAGAACAGCAAGCGAGGGTGCTAGCACTTGAGGCGAAGAGGAGGGAAAGGGAAGAGAAACATGAGGAACGCATGCTTTCCATGTTCAGTACAATAATGAACTATTATCCTCCACCATCCACGTACCCTCCTAATAATACTTTGCACACTTCTCTTCCCACCCGCCCACCTTTTCCCCTTTCACCTTTCCCATCTCAACCACCACCAACTTCTTTTTCATCTCCTAACTTCCCTCACCACTATTCACTTTCACCATAGCTTATTATTATATGTTTTGTTTTCAATTTTATTTATATACTATGATAAACCATTCTGATCTGCTAATAATTGTTAGTACAGTTTGTCTCTGATGGCATCTCTGATGGCTGTAGCTGTGCCACTGCTTGCTGTTGTGGTTGATACACTTCCACATGCACTGCCTTCCCGATAGAGCCAGTTATCTTGACAACGATCACCATACATCTCACACACGTTATGCAATACTATGCATGAACTAACAATGCTTGGTACATTGGCCAAGTTTGAGTCGATTCTCTTTAGTAGACATCGCCACCGTCCCTTTAACCGACCTAAAGCATTCTCCACCACCATCCCTGCCCTGCCTATAAATATAGTTCAGTTCTTGTGGTGTACTGCTGGATGTCTCCAAGTAGGGTTTCATAAGCCACGGTAGAAGTAGATATGCCGGAACAACAAGTGGCACTTCAACACCATTGAAGAGCTTTGACCAGCTGGGAAACAAAGACCCATTGCATGAATTTCTATAAAATGCGGAATTTGCAAAAACACGGGCATCATGTACCTGAGGGAAGCACAGGTGTGCAGATTTCACAAAAAGCACACAATGAATTGTATCCATACCTTTTCAGGCCAGCCGATGTTGACAACAGCCGATGTTGACATCTATAAAAACACCACGATAATCCACTACTGCCTGTATCAGGACCGAGTAATATCCTTTCCTGTTGTAATAGTCTGACGCACTTTCTTGTGGCTTTATAATGGGGATGTGAGATCCATCAATTGCTCCTACAGTTTGAGGAAACCCCCAGCGATACTCAAATCCATCTACCACTTCTCTCAGGTTGTCTCCTTGAGGGATTCTAACGTAATGTGGCATCAAATGACCGGCTATTACATCACAAGTTATCGAGAACTATCTCCCCCACTCCAAGCCCAAACAATGCTGCAATAGTCCTAAACTCCACATTTGTTCCTAGACGCCAAATGGTCACAGCAAGCCTAGCCTCCACACTAACGGGTTTCCTGAACTGTGTACTCCGCCTTTCAAGGTATGGCCTCGGCTCATCACACAGGATCAGATGTGTTTCTCTCGTCATCCTCAAGTTCTCATACCACCAACTTGTACCATACACTCCACCTATCACATTTTACCACCATTCCTGATTCCTTGGCTTGCTCCACATTCTTCGGCTGGTGATACTTTTCCTGCTATGAAACAGAAGACAGGCCAGTCTCATTCTTCTCATTCTGTATGTTTAAGGTTGTATTGTTGCTGCATACTGCTGGGTGGCAGACATTATTATAGCATTAGCTATTCTCCTTACCTAGCTTGAATGATCCTCCTCATCCTTCTTCTCCTTCTTTGTTTCAGCATTATTGCCCTTCTCTGCCACCTATTCTGCTGATGTTGTTTAACAGTGGCCATATAAACACAAAGCCAGTGTATATCCATCTTCAAGTACAAGTACAGAGCAGCAGTCATGTGAGGGCTACCAGCTGTCATATGTCATGTGACACCAGCTGGTTGGAGGTGTAAAATGCTTTTAATTGTGGTTGTTCATTTTTGCAGTGTGGACAGGATTTATCCAGATCAGATCTAGATCCCACTTATCAAGATCAGATAGGTCAATAGTGGTCCCAGTGCGGGACATGCCTTAAGATTAGGAAGTGGGTTGGGATCACTGAACAAACAGGTGTTGACTGGTTCCACTTCTTAATAATAATAATAAAATCCATTATACTTCATTGCCCTCAGTCTTTACAGGTATGTGCCCAATATATTGACAGTCATCCCGACATGCTTGGAGGTCCAGGCACTATTGTGGAAATTGATGAAGCTAAATTTGGCAAAAGGAAATATAACAGGGGCCGAATCACGAATGGGAAGTGGGTCTTAGGAGTAGAATGTGGCACCGATAAAGTGTTTCTTGCTGTTGTGCCTTGCCGTGATGCCAACACACTCATCCCTGTAATCCAGAGGTATGTGCTTCCTGGCACAGAGATTTCCTGGCACAGAGATTCATACAGATGAGTGGAGAGCCTATACGAGTCTCAATCAAGTTGGGTATACACACCTTACGGTCAACCATTCTCAGCATTTTGTTGACCCTGTCACTGTGCATACACCCAATCCATCGAGGGTACATGGACAAATGCCAAGAGGAAGATGAAGCTTCATGACCAGCAAGCCCCTCTTGGAAGGGTACCTTATAGAATATGTGTGGAGGAGAAAGTATGGCAAAGAGATTCCATTTGCACAAATTATTAATCATATTTCAGATGTTAATTTATTATTGTATCATAATAATTATTATTGTGTAAAAATGTTATACGCGGCAATTTTCGCGGAATGTTGTGCGCGGATGGCGGAATTTCACGTGGTGCCAATTGTGGCCCCTAAACTGCAATTGTACTGGTCTGCCTCCCTGGAGACTGCTAGTATTAAGAAACTAACCATTTCTTTAGGATGTCCATCAGGTAGTAAACCCTCTCAAGATCATAGTGAGCCTAGCTGACTTGGAGTATGTTGGGAAAAGGAAAGGCTACCGCCTTGTCAATTGTGAGAATCTGTCTCAATCAGTAAAAAAAAGGTTGGTGTGACCGTGTATGCAATAAATGTAAGTCTAGTCTCATCCTCAGGGAGGACCTATCTGCTAGGTGGGGGTTGGTGTCCAAGTTAGTGATTTGCTGCACCAATACTGCATGTAGCAATGAAGCTGATTTTTCTGACCCCTACTCAGCTGAGTCTAAGAGTATAAATGCCAGGTTGATGGACATGCTGCCTCCTGTGAAGACACCTTCCTACAGGCTTCATATCCATCGAATAGCAGAGGAGTCTATGGAAAGTGCATTGCAGAGCATGTGTGGCTGCTGCTCACCTCCACAATCTGCATGGTGTCGAGCTCACTGAAACCATCGACATTGTTGTCACTTGTGATGGGACGTGGTGTAAGCGTGGCTTTACAGCAACACATGGGATTGTGGTGGTGATCGCTTGGGAGACTGGGCAAGTCCTTGACGTCCAGATTATGACTAATCGTTGCTGCATCTGCACCCGCAAGAAGACTGCACTTGGAGAAGGCTCACAGGAATTTGCTGACTGGTTTGAGGAACACAAGGATTCCTGTGAGATCAACCACCTTGGCTCTTCTCCAACGATGGAGTGTGCAGGTGCTGTCGAGATCTGGAAGCGATCGGAGGAGCTTCATCACCTGAGGTACGTGGATGTGATTTGTGATGGTGATACAAAAACCATCGGCACATTGAACGCCCACCATCCTTATGATGATCTGGTGATGATCATGAAGGATGGATGGATGTGTAGGGCATATCCAGAAGTGGATGGGCAATAGGCTGGAGAAGGTGATGGCCGACTTCAGGAGGACAAAAGGGTGGCCAGGGCAAAGGTGAAAGTCCTGAAGGACCAGCTGAGGGAGTTGAAAGTGGTGGAGAAAGAGAAGATGAAGGCTCAGATTGAGAGGGAGAAGGCAGAGGGTTTGAGGAGGGGAAGAAAGGGACTCATGCAGCTGATGAAGAATATGGTGGTGAAGGCTCTTGAAAAAGAGATCTCTGATATCGATGTCCCCGATGGCGAGGAGCTGGACATACTTACCCTCAAGAGGTACTACGGCAATCACATCCGTGCCCATCCCAACAACCTCAAGGCCATGCAAGATGCATGCTGGTCAGAGTTCTACCACTCTATCTCCACGGACGAGGATCCTCAGCATCAATATTGCCCAAAAGGTGCTGAGAGCTGGTGTAAACACAACAAAGCTCTGGCACTTCATCAGGATGTAGCACCACATCGCCCCATCATTCCGGCTGATCTACAGCAATACGTCAAGCCTGTGTTTGACGAACTATGCAAAGAGGACTTGTTGGAGAAATGCCTGCTTGGAGCCACACAGAATCGTAATGAGTGTTTCAATAGTCTTGTGTGGCCCCGTGCCAAAGACAGAATACGTCACAAAGCCCACCATTGAGATTGCTGTCAGCCATGCTGTACTCGTGTTCAACAGTGGTAGACAGTCAATAACTTTGGTCATGGAACGTCTAGGCATCGTGGCTGGCCCTCTTTGCATTTCTCATCTGATTTCTCAAGATACTTGCCGCATTAACCCTCTCACTGGCATAAGCGACTTAAGTCGTGAAAACGGATTAACCGCGACGAAAAAATTCGTAAAAAATTAACCGTTCGCGGTATTAACTTCAAAAAGGGCACGAATATGCCTAAAGCACGCCTCTAATATACCCTTGAATATCTGGAAAATACGGAATGAGGAAAGGGAAGTAAACGTGCCAGCAAACATCACTTCCGGTTAATTCCCGGTCTCGACCTGCTTTAGTAGAGACGAAGCGTTAGACTTCCTATTTGAGGATGACTTCGGCCTGTCCGAGATAGACGTTAGTGAAGAAAAGGAAGAAGGTGCCTGTGCTTACCTGGGAAGTAGCGTAGTTGACGGTGATGCTATGGCAGCTATAACAGAAGCTGTTGGCACCGACCATGAAGCAATTTTTCAAAGTATAGATCGCCCTACTCTGCCAAGCGAAGCTTCAGACGATAGCGATGGTCATGAAGACTTCCCCCAAGGTAAGAATAGATAAGAGTTGTATAGTAAAGCCTAGTAACTAGCATAATAATAAGAACTATTTCTCCTGGGAAGGTAGTTTCACTCATGGAGCTGGAGGAGGATGAGGAAGCAGCAGAAGAGAAGACAGGGTTGGAGGAGAGGTTATTATTTATATATATATATATATTTTATAATGTAGCACTGTGTTTGTCTGAGTTATGCTGAACATGCAGACCTTCACAGTACCAAGGGCATTGCCCTTATATTTTTTATCTATATTTATTTATAATTATGTTATGCACACTTTGCACATACTTTTATTTATTTTTCAGTACTTCAGTACTATGGACCCTAGCCCTTACTTCCTCTTTGTTATGATTTTCACATCTTTGTGGTTGGTTATATAATTGACCCAAAAATGTTGTTGACAAATAGTAACGTTGACTAGCTAACATTGCTGATTTCATGTGTATGAAACCGAGCCTTTTTCAACCTATAATGATATTCACATATTTGTGGTTTGTTATAATCAACCCCAAAATTGTTGTTGACAAACAGTTGTTGTTGTTGACCAAAACTTGACTTGCTAACATTGCTGGTTTCATGTGTAATATGAAATTGAGATGATATAAACCCGATATAAACCCTTTTATTTTACTTCCCGTCTCTTATAACAATATTCACATTTCTGTGGTTTGTTGCTAAGCAACAAAAATCTACCATAACGTCCCTTCATGCATCAGCTATCACCTGATATATAGTTGTTGGGTACTTGTCTTCATGTGGTCCTCTATAAAAAAATAATGTGAAATTGTGTCAATTTTTGTAAAAAGTCCTCCGTAAATCTGCCAGTGAAAGGGTTAGAGAGCTCATATCACTAATCAGGGAGTCAGAGGTGGCCAAGAGGCATAGGAAGTCGCAGCAGGTTGTGGAGAAACATGTGGAGGCCATGTGTGCAGAGGCAGAGGGAACTACCGGTGGTTTTGAATAAGAAGTGGACAAAACCCCTAAAAACATTTTTTCCAGGCAATTTGCTGAATATCATGCACTTTATATGACCTTGCATACCCACTTACATGTTTCTGCTTATATCTCAAAACGAGGTTTTTGATACAAAATGCAGCATAACTCCCTCAATGATTTACAGATTCTAACAATTAATGTATCATTTGAAAGCTCTGTTTCCGCTCTATCTTAACAGTTGACAAAATTGTGATAATTGAAAAGTTATCAATCGTGTAGAGGCCAGAAAAAATATTTTTGGGTGGACCTTTCTTAAAAATACATTTCACAAGATATGCCCTTTTCCTCAACTGTTACCAACATTTTGGCTTCCCCTAAGTGCAGTTAGAGTAGGGAGTGGTAAAGGCTCAAGCAACTTGATAAAAATGTATTTTAAGAAGTCTGGAAAATTTGCTTGGAGGAGCATAACTTCCCCTACAAGGTAGTAATACAAAAAGTGAACATATCATCAGAAAGCACACACAAAGAGCTACAATTTAATACAAAAAATATTTGCACAGTCAACAACCACAGAGTTATGAATGCCGCAGGGGTGTATTTAGGGGGGGGCGGGGGGGGGGGCATTCGCCCCCCCTTGTATCATTCTCGCCCCCCCCCCCCCCCTTGAAATTAGAGATATTTTTTTTAATAATGTCAAGAAAGGTGTAATACAAGAAAGGTGTAATAAGCTTATGATATCAGGTTCAAATGATAGGAATATCAAACTGAGGTTCTTCTTGGTTTTCTCTGCCATACGTCCACAATCTCTTCAAGGTCGCTCTCAGAGAGTACTTCTGGTGCCTCTATAGCAATCCTCATAAGGTGAGAAAGGCTGCAGTCACTTAGAGAATTACGCAAACGAGTCTTGATCATCTTCATCTGTGAGAAGCTTCTCTCCACAGAAGCAGTAGAAACTGGAATCGATAAGCAGATGGAGGCAATCTTGTGCAAATTGGGAAACATGGCCTTGAGCATGTCGTTTGAAACAAGTTCTTTCAGCTGTGATGCAGTAGTATCCCGTGGTTGCTTGACTAACAGCTGGCGGAATGTTTTCCACTCTGTAAGTATTTCAGTGGAAATCATGGCTGTCTTCACTGTTTCTTCTCCATCCAATGTTTCTGCATCTCTATCTTCTCCGTAGTGAGCAATCAGTTTCTCAACAGACGTGTCTCCATAAGTGGGAAAAGATACTGAATCTGGTTTTGGAACTTTCCGTGGATCGAATATAGACAATGCTGATACAACAGCGTTGGATGAAGAAAATCGGCTTGTTATGTTGGCCTTTAAATCAGCAACAAAAGGCTTACCAACAACATTCTGGAACGAAAGTATTTTATCAGCGTCAATAGACACCTTTGTAGATGACTTCAAGTCTTCAACGTTTTCAAGAAGCTCCAACACCCAGTTCGCTCCAGGCAAAACTGCATCATCCAAGGATTTAACAGTAGCATCAACAAGGAATGATATCAACGAGAGGTCAAGCTGCTCTGCCTGAAGTGCTTTGCTGAGCTTGGCTACTTGTGGTAGAGTGAAATCAAGCAAATATATAGCTGCAATCGTAGACAATTTGCAGAGGGCACCATGGATTCCAAGAGCTTCTGGCTCGTGGGACGTCTCGTAGATGTTCCCAATGGTGATTACAATTGCAGAATAACTTGCTTTGACAGCTTTGACACACCTTTCATGTGCCAGCCAGCGTGTGTCAGATGGCTTGATCACTTTCATTTCTGGAAGTTCAAGAACGTGCTGTACCTCCTTCAGACACTCTGCTCGCTTGGGGGAATTGCGAAAATGCTTCCAAAGAGTAGTCAATGTTCTGTAAACATGAGCAATTCCAGGAGTTTTATTGGCAGCTTGCACACAAGCCAACTGCAGTAAGTGACAGTGGCAGTGTATAAACAGAGCGTGAGGAGTATGTTTCTTGATACGTGCCTGAACCCCGGTCTTTCGTCCAGAAAAAGTTGCAGCTCCATCAAATCCCAATCCAACTATTCTTCCGACTTGTAGACCTTTCTTCTTTAAACAATCGATGAGATTAGAATAGATGGTCTCTGCATCAGCCTTCTTCAATGGAATAAGCTCCAGAAAGCACTCTACTGGTACACCATCTTCCTCCCAGCGGCAAAACACAGACAATTCTTCTACGTTGGTGACATCTGTGCACTCATCTGCCATGAGGCTGTACATAGGTGCCTTTTGAAGTCGCTTCAGAATCGACTCCTCCACCCATGTCCCCAATGATTCGATGAATTCAACCACAGCCACTCTTGATGTGTACACAGCATTTCTTGGTGCAGTTTCTAAGAATTGCTTCAAATGTTGGCTGCCACATCGAACCACCACGTCAACCAGCTTCTCAAATTTTGTCGAATGTGCAACTTGTTCTTTCGTAAGAAAATGAGTGAGTAGGATCAGGCACTTCACTGCAGCTCTGTTCTGAGCTCTTTTGCGAGCTAAAACATTCTGGAGTTGCTGTACAACTGTTCCACCTTTGGCTGCTCCTTTAGCTGCAAAAAGAGCTTGAGTTGCATGGATATGGAAGTCACTTCTCGCATGAGCTTTCATTTTTTCAACAGCTTTCTTCCAATTTCTGCAAGGTTGTGTGACCCACACTCCTCCAGTACGCTGCAGACCAGATTGCTTGCAAACCTTGCAAAAGGCACCATCGCTATCCTCGTCATAATAGAGCCAACTGAAATCTTTCTCCCAGCTCTTAGAGTATTTTCTCTTCGTGGATACAGAAGAGCGGTGTCTGTTTTGCTTGCTTTTCTTTGAAGGTGGAGGACTAAGGCTAGGACTAGATGCCTCGACATGCTCAGAGCTATCTGTTCTGCTATCTTCGCTATCGCTGCTATTAGCATGAGAAGAGGCTTGAGAAGTACTTGCAAAGTATGAGCGAATATCCATATTAATATGAAGAGAAATCAGCTAGTAAGGTTTCTTTTATAGAGACTTTAAGACCATGACATAATGGACTGAGTTAAAAATACTGAGAGAGAGTGGGAAAGAAGGAGGGAACTGAAGAAGTGACAAACCTACAAAGGAGAACACGTGGTGGTGTGTGATGACTTTAAGACCATGACATAATGGACTGAGTTAAAAATACTGAGAGAGAGTGGGAAAGAAGGAGGGAACTGAAGAAGTGACAAACCTACAAAGGAGAACACGTGGTGGCGTGTGATGACATCATGTCTAAGATTAGACTTGAAGACCATGACATAATGGACTGAGTTAAAAATACTGAGAGAGAGGGAGTGGGAAAGAAGGAGAAACAAAAGAAGTGACAAACCTACAAAGGAGAGCACGTGGTGGTGTGTGATGTCATCGTGTCATGACACATGCTCTCCTTTTTCCAAGCAGCTACAATATCATGAGAAATATATACAGTCTAGCCATAGTTCGGTATAGCATAATGCCATTGGTAGTCAAGTCAAAATAGCTATCCTCAGACATTGTAAAAGCAAAAAAAAATATGGGGGGATCTTCCCCCCAGACCCCCCTTTTACGACTTATGAACATGTTAAGAAAATATTAACAAAAATTAGGGCACCAAGTGACCAACCATTTCCACCCCCCCCCCCCTAGAGAACTAGAGAAAAATTGTGTATGAAACCTGTTGTCCATGATTTTGTAAGAAAATGCATGGAATGCAACATAATTCGATTTCACAAAAGCCCACCTCCATTATACGAGTGACAAGTGACTATATCTAATCTATATATGCTGATTGCCGTAGCATGCAACTTCAGCAAATATTTAAGATGGAATGTTGTACTGAATGTTGTACTAAAGATTTTAGAAAAAGTGCATGCCATCATAAGTAGCAGCTATATATACAGTTAGTACTGCAAAAATACCTGTGGGTAAAACACTTTCGTACTCCACGCGGAAGCCCAGGGTGCACGTCCCCTTTCCGCACCATCCAGGCTCTCCGCCCCCCCTTATTTTTCCATATCTCAAGTTCGCCCCCCCTTGGCAAAATTTCTGTATACAACCCATTATGGGTAGCAAAAATGTATATATTCTGCCTTAAGCACAAAGTAGTTGGGTATGCAGAGAAGTTCGGAAACAGAGCAGCGGAAAGAGAGTATAGAGTTAGTGAAAAATCGGTCAGGGACTGGAGAAAGAAGAAGAGTGTGTTGACAATCTGCCGAGATGCACCAGATCTGCTAGAGTTGGAGTCTCGGCTTACTGGCCAGAACTTGAAAGTAAACTGCAGGAGTGGGTGCTGGACAAGCGCTTGAATGGAATAGGCATTTCTGGGACCATGATTAGATTAAAGGCGAAGTTGATGGCCAAAGACGTGTCTCCAGAAGATGTTGAAGATTTTACTGGCTCTACCTCTTGGCTATACAGATTCATGAAGAGAAAAGGACTTGTTCTTCGACAGAGAACAAAGATAGCACCAGCGTCTACCTCAAGAATTTGAACAAAATCATAAGTTTCCAACGGATGATGATAACAATGAGGAAGGAGAACGGTTATGAAATGCAGCAGATTGGGAACATGGATGAAACACCCCTGAACTTTGATATGCCACCATCTCGTACAGTTAATGCAGTTGGTGAGAAATCTATCTGATAAAAACTACAGGAAATGAAAAAAATCACTTTACAGTTACGTTGTCGTGTCTAGCTGATGGCACTAAGCTAAAGCCCATGATTATCTTCAAACGTAAGACGTTGCCCAAAGAAACTATTCCACCTGGTGTGCTAGTTCATGTTCAGGAGAAAGGCTGGATGGAAGAAAATGGGATGAAGATGTGGATTGAGAAAGTGTGGAATCAACGTCCAGGAGGTTATTCCAAAAAGAAAGCCTGTCTTGACCTTGATATGTTCAAAACGCACCTTATGGATTTCATCAAGAAGAAGCTACAGCAAGCAAACACAGATGTTGCCTTCATTCCTGGTGGATTAAGGGGGGAAGAGGGCTGAAAACACATATTTTTTCAAAAAAATTTTTTGGGGCCCAAAAGGGTTCATAGTATGTCTGGAGTTTGAGTTTCAAGTTTCAGAGCAAGTGAATACTTGCATCAGAAGATATAGCCATTTTTATACAGTGCATTATTATTCCATTTCATTTCATTTCACTTCACATTGGAAGAGGTTCTCTCCCAGTCTTACCTGGCTACAATCGGGCGGTCGGCGATGATCGCCTACCCAAAATACAGTTTTTATATATCAAAATGTTGCCAATTTCATGGAGACCCTTACCAGTCGTTTGCGCAATGAATTGGCCAGGCGGGGGGGTAGTGCGCAACCTCTAAGACAAGCACGTTTTTTCACGTGTTTTTTAGTCGGTTCGCTTGAAACTTTCACACTGTTGAGTTATGGGGAAGAGAACAGAGAAGCATTTTAAACAGAAAGGCCAAGGATTCAAGAAGAGTGACGACAAGAAGAAGAAAGCCCTACAGGCGGCTGTTGTTGAGCCTGTCACAGTAGCCGCGCCAGGCAAGTTTTAATGTTTATCTCCGTACTAAAAAGTTACTAGCTGTTTCCTTCCTTTGTTAGTGAGTCTCTTGGATCCTGTAGGTGGGATAGCGCCTTCTGTGAACCTTCACTTACCTTCCAATCAATTGCAAATGTCTGAAGAGAGGCCAGTTCCATTTGTGACTATGACCAGTGACTATGCCCAGGAAGAAGTTGGCTCTCATGGATCGTTCAGCTGCTTCTGTGGCTGTTGCTACTGGATCTACTGGCTCTACCTCTTTGGACTCGGGTGGTGTTGGAGAACTAGGTAAGGGTAATCGTATAATAAACTTAGATAAGCTTAGAGAGGTCATAGAAAGGTGTAATAAGTGTATTCAATGTGGTAACTGAGCTCCCTTGCAACTGAAGCCCGTAGGGCAGGCATGGTGTCTCACTTTTTGTTCAAATTGTAGTAACACTCGAGACATCTCAAACCCTGTATCTGTAGAAGCATTCTTTGAACATCCAGTCAGTGCTGGGTGCGCTCGCATTGCTGGAATTAGTCATTCTGGTCTGGAAGATATCACTGCAGTCATGGATATGTTGCCCCCTCTTGGTTCCACTTGTTTTTTTAAATATACTAGGTCAATAGGGAGTGACGCAAATGCAGTAACAGAATATTATGTTGGATGCCGCTCATAGGTTACATGGAGTGATGCAAATGCAGTAACAGAGTATTATGTTGGATGCCGCTCATAGGTTACATGATTTTTATAGGGTTAGGCATGAAGACATCATTGATGTTAGTATTACTGTTGACGGCACATGGCTTAGACAGGGCCACAAATCAAATTATGGCTTGGTTGTGGTGATGTCTTGGGACACTGGAGAAGTTTTAGATTATTATCTTATGTCTAAGTTCTGTCAAGCTTGTGCGCGAAGACCTGAAGATGAAACAGTAGCAAGTTACACGGAATGGTTTGAGGGTCACAAGGTAAAAATTGTGAGGCCAATTTTGATGGCTCTTCGGGTTCTATGGAAGTTGTAGGAACACAAACTTTTTTAGCGTTCAGTGGAGACTGAAGCTTAGGTACACACACATAAATTAGTGATGGGTATACAAATGCACATAAACGGTTGTTTGAAGTCAAGCCTTACGGTCCTAGTGTCTTTGGGTGGTGATAGGGGGGTTAGTCGTGTGTCTATAGTTAAAATGCAAACCTACTTTAGGGGAGCAATTAGAAAGGACAACCTAGAGGGGATGATTTGCGATGTGAAAGCGATTTTTTATCACTCTTAGTCAACTATGGAACATCCCAACACGAGTATTGTCCTACAGGAGTTTTGAGTTGGTGTAGACAGAACATATGAGTGCAACAAGTGTCAGGCTTGCTGTCGAGAGGCAACAGAGTTCAATGGAGGGCGGAGCATTGTATGGTCCTGGCATGGGGGACCTGTAACATTTTATTTTGTTATGTGTCTTTTGCTTTCTATTGTCAAACAGAGATTACTGGAAGATACTTTTGTTTATGTGTCTTTTTGTCAAGCTTAGGAATTAGTGGAGGATGACTTGTTTGTGTTCTATTGTTTTTCAGGGATTACTGGAGGGTGTCGGAAGACATGTGTGGAGGGTGACGATGGATGGACCTGGGCATGGGAGCCCTGCAAATGATGACGTGTTTATGTTTGCTAATTCAATATTAGCAAAGCAACATACATGTAACAAGTCTGATGCGTCTTTAATTTATGTGTATGTATATATATATATATTGTTGGTTTTCAGGTTGTAGTTAGGATGTAGGATACTGCTGTTGTTGAAAAAATAAAGGACTGAAAAGTCAAACATTTTGTTTGTACACACAATTCTAGTAATGAGGGATGTATTCTGGTGAACAGGGGGTGTTTCTGGCAGCTGGGATGTGATTACAAACTGCTTGGACTTCAAGGCTCAATATCTCTGAAGTGATTTTTGAAAAACCGTTCAAATGATAACTTGAATATTTTTTATCCTTTGATTAAAAAAAATATATCATTTGAAAGCAATTTTTATATTCTACAACTTGCGCGAGAGTTTTTGTTTGATAGCATTACTAAAAAAGACCTATAGATGAAAATGTAACGTGATGTCATAAAGCTATGTTCAGAAAATGAGTGAAAAAAACATTTTTTCAAAATTTCAAGACGCGCAGTTTGTAGTGCTCATTATGATTGACTAATGGACCGAATAAGAGCCTCGCAAAGGTCGTTACTGCAACGTGGTTTACTTAACGGCTTACGGTCCGCACTGGAAGAGCCTATAATGAGCTAGGAAAAAATTATGGCAAAACAAAATAACAAAAGAGACTTACCATTAGAAAGTATAGACTGCAAGCTATAATTTGATATATAAATCGGGAAACTAGAGTGAATGCGAGCAAAGATATGGTACTTTATACGAGACCACGCGATAGGCAGCCTTCTTTCCCCCTTAACAGGTCAGTTGCAACCACTTGATGTTTCCATCAACAAACCCTTCAAAGGGAAGGTGAGAACACTGTGGTCTGATTGGATGGCTGGTTCAACTGATCATGCGCTTACCAGGCAAGCTAAGGAAACCATCTATAACATTGTGGTGCCAGTGGGTCCTGAAGGCGTGGGAGGAAATTGATCCATGATATTACAAAAAAGTTGCACAGGTATAACGAAGCTAAAGTTACATGCAGCCCAAGTGGGGTTACCTCGAAATCCGAGTGCCTGAACTGGCAGTACTTGTGGCTCCTGATTGGAAAGTACTAGCCAGTATCTGTGGCCCTACTCTTCAAAACGAGCGTATTCATTAGGCGCTAAACGCGACTAATCAGGCTAGCATGGGTTCCGGGAAAAAATCTCAACGGAATATTATTTTTTAGCACACGCGACATTTTTATCACGTCAAATTTTCTAAAGCCCTCTCGGTATTGTCCACCATGTTCCCTTCAACAGATTAGTGGAAACCCGAGTTCCCTTCATGCCATACTCCATCCTCAAACAGGTTGCCACGTGCATGCCGGCTGTATCATTCCATCACACGGCAACATTGCTTACGAGTGTTGAAGTCCAGCTTGGACATCTGCAGAGCGTAGGCCTCACAGTCCCTCCGGCTGAAGCTGAAGACGATGACGGGCTGCAGCTGCCTCTCCATGATCATCTTCACCACCATGAAGCAGCCAGAGCCTTTCTGGTTGCTCTTGCGACCTCCTCGCATGCCACCTTTACCTCCACCACCCTGCAGCTTGCTCATGGCTTGCTGGAAGTTGTCCTCGCGGAACGTTCCCTGCAAGGACACATTCGTGAGTTAGAACAGCTTAGGCCTTCGATGCTGTGTCATGCTTATCGAGAACATAGAGGTAGTGCAAGGTTTTATTACATCTGGGGAGGGATAGAACACAGTGTGTTTCCTCCCAGAAGACATATTCCAACCACCCCATCCAACGCCACCCATAAACAATATACCTCACAGATAAATCAGATAAAACATCAGGGGGGGGGGCTGACTTTAGATATGTGTGTGTATATTATTCTATTTCACCTTTTCATCGACCACCAGATAAAGTCCATCGGCTCCCACAGGATAGACATAATGTTGAAGAGGGGTGGGTCTAAACTCTGTGTACACCACATGGCACGGCTGTGACACACAGACAGAAAGAGATGGGTAGATGGAGGAACAAGTGGATGGAGGGACCGATGGGCAGAGAGACACACAGGTGAATGGGCAGATGGAGAGACGGATTGAGAGACAGGTTGATGGGCAGATGGAGAGACGGATTGAGAGACAGGTGGATGGGCAGATGGAGAGATGGATTGAGAGACAGGTGGATGGGCAGATGGAGAGACGGATTGAGAGACAGGTGGATGGGCAGATGGAGAGATGCATTGATAGACAGGTGGATGGGCAGATGGAGAGACGGATTGAGAGACAGGTGGATGGGCAGATGGAGAGATGGATTGAGAGACAGGTGGATGGGCAGATGGAGAGATGGATTGAGAGACAGGTTTGGGCAGATGGAGAGATGGATTGAGAGACAGGTGGATGGGCAGATGGAGAGACGGATTGAGAGACAGGTGGATGGGCAGATGGAGAGATGGATTGAGAGACAGGTGGATGGGCAGATGGAGAGATAGATTGAGAGACAGGTGGATGGGCAGATGGAGAGATGGATTGAGAGACAGGTGGATGGGCAGATGGAGAGACGGATTGAGAGACAGGTGGATGGACAGATGGAGAGACAGATTGAGAGACAGGTGGATGGGCAGATGGAGAGATTGATTGAGAGACAGGTGGATGGGCAGATGGAGAGACGGATTGAGAGACAGGTGGATGGGCAGATGGAGAGACAGGTGGATGGGCAGATGGAGAGATGCATTGATAGACAGGTGGATGGGCAGATGGAGAGACGGATTGAGAGACAGGTGGATGGGCAGATGGAGAGATGGATTGAGAGACAGGTGGATGGGCAGATGGAGAGATGGATTGAGAGACAGGTTTGGGCAGATGGAGAGATGGATTGAGAGACAGGTGGATGGGCAGATGGAGAGACGGATTGAGAGACAGGTGGATGGGCAGATGGAGAGATGGATTGAGAGACAGGTGGATGGGCAGATGGAGAGATAGATTGAGAGACAGGTGGATGGGCAGATGGCGAGATGGATTGAGAGACAGGTGGATGGGCAGATGGAGAGACGGATTGAGAGACAGGTGGATGGGCAGATGGAGAGACAGATTGAGAGACAGGTGGATGGGCAGATGGAGAGACGGATTGAGAGATAGGTGGATGTGAAGATGGAGAGACAGATTGAGAGACAGGTGGATGGGCAGATGGAGAGACAGAGAGATGGACAATAGGAGAGAAAGAGAAAGAGAACTAGAAAGTCATAAATTGGCAAAGCCGACATGCATCTCAGTTGTGTCTGACCAATCATAGCATTGCTACACTTACTCTTTTTAAACTTTCGATACAGTTATTTCTGAAAAAATATTTTGTGCAGGTAATCTCAAACAAACCACAGAAAACTATTAAAGCGCCGGTCGGTGCAAGTGGACCAATCATATTTAAGACGGTGAATCATTCACATTCTATTTACGGAAACACAAAACCGTTCAAACATTCAATGCCAGGCTTGCTCCACCCATCAAGACCAAACATTAAACTTGCCGTATAACACAAAAAAATTCCCCACAGCGAATCCATGAACACGCTATAATATCCATCTAGCAGTCTCCCTAGACTCTCGGGTCCAGCTGGCTTATGTAGCACACCAAATTAAGTTGTTAATTGGTGTTGTTATGTTACTAGCAACAGTAAGAATGTCCAGTTTTCCACACATACCTAATCCATGAACAGGATATCACTCACGCACACATCCAACCACACCCATACTGACGGTCTCTACCTGCTTGTGTAAGTGGCAGATCCACTCTGCAAACTGCCGAGCGTTTGGGATGGTGGCAGAGAGGAACACATAATGGACGTTGTCAGGCAGCAGTATGATGGTCTCCTCCCACACAACTCCACGCTCTGTCAGAGAAACACACAACTAAATATGCAAATTACTCCACACTGTGTGTGTGTGTGTGTGTGTGTGTGTGTGTGTGTGTGTGTGTGCGTGATATTGGGTGGGAGGATCTGAGAAAAGGGGGCAATTGTTGGGAAAATAAAAATAGACTGTCAAATATTACTCTTCAGCACATCTGCTCGTGCTCTACTTTTGTATAGAATGGCTTTCCAAGCGTATTCTAGTTCCATTCTAGCATACGTGTCTACAGATGCAGCAAACAAAGAATAGTGCACTTCTGTATAGGATGGGTTGATGGCGATCTTCATGACTGTGGAGACTTCATTGGTCTTTGTTGAAGCGCGGAGGATAGATTCTGATACTCTGGTCTGTCATCTAAAACATTATACTTCGTGTGCCAGGACTCGGATTGTCTCAGTGCCGAGGCCAGTGTTGTGGTCAGGCGTCAAATATGAGCGACATCAAGGAAGGTGTGTCCACACAGATAATGTTAAACTTAGTTATGTATGCGTAACCCCCCCCCCCCCATAGGGTCATTCCCACTCCCCACCCCCCAAAAAATATTAAACCAACCCCCCGTCAAATTGGTTCATACTTGGTGTGTGGGGTAACTGAGGCTGGAAAATCATGTAACCATGCTGTGGTACAGCACACAACAACAACAACAGCAACAACAACAACAACAGCAGAGTTGAAAGCCTAGACACACACCTGGATCTCTCATGTAGTGGATCTCATCAAATATCACCCAGCCCACCTCACGCATCACCTAAAGTCAGGACACACACACAAAAGAGAGAGTAAAATTTGTCAGAAGCAGATGATGTTAATAACTTTATTGATATCCCCATCCTGTATAGCCACTCTATATTAGGTTCTGGGGGGGGGGGGGTTATATACCTCCCTTATCACATATCACATTCTGGTAAATTTGAATGGTGGAACTAGGGCTATCATACATGAGGCTAGGGCTACCATACATGAGGCTAGGGCTATCATATTGAGGCTAGGGCTATCATATTGAGGCTAGGGCTATCATACATGAGGCTAGGGCTATCATACATGAGGCTAGTGCTATCATACATGAGGCTAGGCATTTTTGAGCCTTACTTCAGATCCTCTGTACAGCATGCTCCGCAGAATCTACACATAAACAAACACAGCAACATAATAACAACAGCATGCCAGCAAGTTGGTGAACGAAGCTCACATCATCAATATTGTAACACGCAGCTCCCCCAGCATGGAGGTGCTTCCCCCATGGGATAGTTAATTCTTCCTCTGGAATATAGTTCCCCACACTTCCCCCCCAGCCCTGCCATGCAGTTTTTCTTGATGGATTTTGCAGTCTATAAACAAGTATATAATTTATGACACATTTTCTTCGGAGACTAAACCACAGAACAGGTGGATATAATCAAATCCATTGAGTTTGCAAGAAACATCTCCATCAATCTGTATTGCGTATTGAGGTGAGGAATCTGTAGACCTGGCAGCACTAACTTATGACCTGAATACCTCACCTGGCAGCACTAACTTATGACCTGAATACCTTACCTGGCAGCACTAACTTATGACCTGAATACCTCACCTGGCAGCACTAACTTATGACCTGAATACCTTACCTGGCAGCACTAACTTATGACCTGAATACCTTACCTGGCAGCACTAACTTATGACCTGAAGTACCTCACCTGGCAGCACTAACTTATGACCTGAAGTACCTCACCTGGCAGCACTAACTTATGACATGAATACCTCACCAGGCAGCACTAACTTATGACCTGAAGTACCTCACCTGGCAGCACTAACTTATGACCTGAAGTACCTCACCTGGCAGCACTAACTTATGACCTGAAGTACCTCACCTGGCAGCACTAACTTATGACCTGAATACCTCACCTGGCAGCACTAACTTATGAGCTGAATACTTCACCTGGAAGCACTAACTTATGGCCTGAATACCTCACCTGGCAGCACTAACTTATGGCCTGAATACCTCACCTGGCAGCACTAACTTATGACCTGAATACCTCACCTGGCAGCACTAACTTATGACCTGAATACCTCACCTGGCAGCACTAACTTATGACCTGAAGTACCTCACCTGGCAGCACTAACTTATGACCTGAATACCTCACCTGGCAGCACTAACTTATGACCTGAATACCAATTTACAGCTTTTGGTTTGTAAGTATGGAAGTGTTGGGGCAGAAGTGTTTAGTTTTTTGGAATGCCCTGATATTTCTGCATGTATCTTCTGAGAAAATATGCCTATAGACTAATCTTTTATATCATTGGAAAGCACATACATCAAGGAACAATATGATCATAATATTATTTGGACAGTAATTATAAAAAAAAGTTATGGGCAGTCCAAATCAACAGACGTCCCCCCCCCCCCCCCCCCCCCCCCCAGTTTCAGGTATAGTCCCCCCTTAAGTATATACTATTGATTTTTAATATAGATTGTTATTAGTGTTTTAGTTACTACATAGTCCAACACTGTGTTGTAACATCTGATGACCTTAACAGGCTCAGCAATATCAAGATTAAATCATTCTGAACATTTTTCTCTATTCAGAGAATTATTTTATACAACAAAGAACACAACAATTGAATTGAAACAACATTTTCAGGGTTTCATACAGGGGGGGACCTGGGATGTCCCCCCCCAAGGATTTAAAAAAATTATGATGTCATAGTGCAACATTGACATTGACATTTTGCTAACATTATAGTAATTTAGAAAACAGAATTTTATAAAGCAATACGACGATTTTTCTCCTTGAATATGTCCAAAATTGCACTAAAATATACTGAAGTCAGTTCAGGCCCTTCAATTGCGATTCGCATGAGCCTAGCAAGGTTGATGTCACTCAGTCTATTTCGAAGACGTGTCGTCACAATCTTCATCCGGCTAAAAGAACGTTCGACAGTAGCTGTTGCAATTGGAAGAGTTAGCAAAATATCCAGTAACTTGAAAATCTCTGGGAAGATCTCTTTGTATGCTCCTGAAAGCTCCATCTCTGTCTTCATATCCTGTAGAGTGGGTGATTTACTTAGTTTCTTTTTCTCCATCATTTTCTTCTTCTCTTGTGCCACGACTCTCTTAAAAACTCTCCACTCAGCAAAGATTTCTTCTCCATCCACGAGAGGTGGAGAAGTGAAGGTTTCACCATCAAACTCTACAGTTGCTTCTTTCCCATAGAAGTTAACTAGAGTTTGCAGTTGTGGATTGCCATACTCGGTATCTTCTGTTGGCATCGAAGCAGGGTCAAAGATCGATGAGGAGACAAGTAGCTCCACAGCACCATCAGTGAAACGGCCATTTATATTGGAAACAAGTTTGTCAATATATGGAATAGCTGTTGAATTGCGTTACTCACTCATTGATGTGGCAGCTGCACTGCCAGTTCGAGTTGAACTCCTCCTGCATGTGATGTCATGTTCACTAGCAAGCATGTCAACAGTTGTTTCCACCAGAGAACACCATTCTGCATCCTCATTCTTGAGGCATTTCAGCTCTGAAACGATGCTCTCAAGGATGATTGGCAACTTGCTGAAATCAGTTGCCTTGCTTTGCATAAAGCAATTGAGCTTAGAAAGAAGATCAAGCATGGATGATAGCAGAATGATAGTGGCCACTCCACTATAAGAGCCCAACACCAACGCTATGCCATAAGCTTCTGTGTCACCACAATCTTCATAGAGTGTGTGCAAAGTAGTTATCAGAGCACATCTCTCATGAGATAGCCATCTTGTTTGGCTTGGTTTGACTACTTTCAGCTCTGGAAAATTTAGGACTGACTGCACATTTTTCAGAGCTTCTGCTTTTTGGGGGGAATTTGGGGGAATAATAAAACAATTTCCACAAACTGGCCATTGTGCCAAACATCTTTTTCACGGTAGCAACAGACTCGGCTGCTTGCATGGAAGCAAGCTGCAACCTGTGGCAGGAGCAGTGCATGTAGAGAGCATGGGCTGCATGCACCCTCATCCTTCTTTGCACTCCACTTCTGCAACCAGAGAATGTTGCAGCACCGTCATACCCTTGTCCAACAAGTTTAGAGTAATCAAGATTCTTCTCACTGGTGAAGGAAGTTAGAGCATGTGTAATTTCTTCAGCATCAGTGGATTTGAGATGAAGAATCGTCAAAAAGTGTTCCTCTGGGTGACCATCCACAAGCCACCGGAAACAAATCGATAGCTCCTCCTGTGTGGAAATGTCTTGACTCTCATCTGCTAGAATTGAGAAGAACGGGCTGGATTTCAGGCTTTCTATCAGCTTTCTGTCAAGCCATGTGTCAATGGCTTCAATCAGTGACGTAGTGCTGAACTTGGAGGTGTACTGGGCATTAGATGGGTCTTCATTGATATGTTGCTCAAGTAATTTATCCCTATTGGCAACTAGGAGCTGGATCAAATAAACACTCATATGAGGAATTCTATTCTTGACCAGAAAGTAGACTGCTCTAAACAGATTGAGTAACACACACCGATTTCTCTGTCTACGCTCAGCAGCCTCTTGTGCAACAGCTGAACACTGGAGCTCAAGTACAGACTTCCCACTCTCTACTTGCTGTGCCATGGCACCAACAGCTGCAGCATCTCTGTGCCATTGGGAGTCTGCATGCTTCTTCAGTACTTCACTAGCATGGTTCCAGTCAACTATGACTCTGGTTGTCCAAGCACCCCTTGACCCAACAGGGGGCTTCCCCCAATTCTGGCATGTAGCACAGAACATGCCTCCACTAGGATCCTTGCAGGTGACCCAGGGGTATTTCTTCTCCCATTCTTTTTTAAATGAAAGTTTTCCCCTGTAGACCTTCCTCTTTTCACTAGCACTGAGTTTGTTCTTCTTCTGAGGCTCCTGCTGATTGTCAGTTGTCTGGGAGAGACTGGATGAGGAATGGGCAGCTTCCTGATCAGTCAACGAGTCTGCTTGTCCTCTTTCAAAAGTAGGCTCTGAGATCTATGTTTGTGAATGATTTCGTCAGGGAGATCAACCCACCAGGGGGGAAAAATCAAGGAGCAGTGCTCTTACAAAACTCAACAGGCTACTAACAGACAACACTTTATTAGACTAGTATTTACAGATTTCTCTTTTATACTTAACTCGGCATACAAACAATCAATATCAATCAACAGCACATTCACAACACATAACCACAACTTTCTGGCACAAACACACCACCTAAAGCAATTACAAGCAATCAACAATTCATAACACAATCTTAAACAATCCTGCTGCACACAAACACACAAACATGTCCCCACAAGCCAATTGTGTACCCAATCGTGTACCCACAAGCCAATCAACAACATATTATATCACCAAAAGTTTTAGCAAGTGACTGAATGTGGCAAATGTACGCCATACCCACAGATAATCAGTGGCCAACACTTTCCAGCTACATAGCTGGATACTTTTCTCCCCCCCCCCCCCCCCCCCCCCCCCCAACCAAAAATCCTGTATGAAACCCTGATTTTATAACCATATAATTGAACAGTTATCAGGTAGAAAACAAAATAGAGAAGCAATTAGAAATAAATATATATATATATATAATAATTATTGGAAAAAAAACATAAAAGAAACTTCTGATACTCATCTGGATAGGAGGGCTAGGATTAGTTCCAGAACCTTCATTCTTCCTACCTGAAGTAGTACAAGTCCCCTGAGCATCGCTGGTCTCATCTGGATAGGAGGGCTAGGATTAGTTCCAGAACCTTCATTCTTCCTACCTGAAGTAGTACAAGTCCCCTGAGCATCGCTGGTCGGTCTCCGCGAGAGCACAGCAGTTGCAGTCAGAATCCGTCTTCTACCTGAAGCTTCTATCTGCATTTATAGCAATAAAGGTGTGGAGACCTACGCTTGACCGTCAAAAGGTGCTTCAGATAGGAGACTGATTTCGACTGCACTGCTTATTGATAGGTGACGCTCGACTGAAGTATGGAACAGGAGGCTTAGACTAGACTGTAATACTTCAGGTGGGAAGAGTGAAGGCTCGGGAATGAAGAAACTTGAGAGCGCTCACTCGCAACTGAGGCTTATAGCACACCGAGACATAATTGCGAAGCGCCGCTATGCGGACGGTTTATCCTATTTGATACCGTTGGGATTGCTAGCGTTTACGGTGTGCGTTTATTTGCGTTATCGGTTGGCGTTTTTTAACGTTGAACGCAACGCAACCGGCATTTTTTGTTGTTGCGTGTACTGTACCTATGACGACACACTCAAGTCTATAGTAAGCAGCATCGCCAACGTCAACTTTTCTGATGTCAACCAAGCTTGGTCTCAAGGCAAGTCTACCAATCAAAGTGGGCGGTCTTGGTATTAGGCGTGCTGAGCAGCTTGCCCCATCTGCCTTGGCTGCTGCCTCACATGATTTGTTCAAAACACCCTCCTGCCATGTCTTCAGTCCCTCCCATCCCCCAATCTTGGGAGGTCCTATTGATGTGGTCAAAAGGCCTTGATAAACTTCCACCAGCAGAAGTCGTGGGATGCCTGTCAAGTTTCAGTGGAGGTGGAATCCCTGCTGAGCAATGCCTCAGACAATTCGACTAGAGCTAGGCTCTTGCTATCTCTCAAAAGAATCTGGAGTATGGCCCAATGCAGCACCAATTTCCAACTTGGGTTTGAGGATTGATGACACAACCATCAGAATTGCTGTGTGCCTTTGGTTGGGGGCTCCCATTTGCCATCCTCATCAATGCCAGCACTGTGAGGCAGAGGTGAGCAACCTTGGCCTGCACAGTTTGAGCTGCAAGAAGAGTGTGAGGGTTGTCACTACAGCCATTCCTCGGTAAATAAGTTACAGTACTTCATAGGGTTATGTCATTCGCCCAGGTACCCTCCAGGCTCTATCGTGTCTGAGTCGCTCAGATGCAAAGTGTCCGGATGGGGTCACCACGTTCCCATGAAGTGTGGCAAGCCCTTGATCTGGGATGTGACCTGCCCTAACACGTTGGTTCAGTCCTATCGTGCTCATGCCACCAGGGGCTCAGGCACAGTTGCTGCAATGGCTGAGGAGAAGAAGGGGCCAAGTATAATTGACTCATAAGGGATTTTGTTTTCGCACCAGTTGCTATAGAGACCTTTGGTACCATTGGCCAAAAGTCCTTGATCTTTCTAAGGGAACTGGGATGGACTATAAAGCAGCACACCGGGGTAGAGAAGGCATTCCAATTTCTGCTGCAGCAATTATCTGAGTGTCCATTGTACTGCAGGGACTACACAGACATCTAGGTTAAGAAATGAATCATTAACGGACTGAATATGTAGTTATACCATGACAAATCACTTAGTCTGATCTCTGAATCATACTTTTCACTGGAAGAAGAGATGGAACTCTCTGAGCTTGTGACATTAGGCTCAAACCTAATGGACAAGGGGTGGCACTACTTCATCATGTTGTCTACCACCATCTGCTCTCCAGTATCATAGCCTTCTTCATGTGGTGGTGTGGTCATATTCTCTACCACAAGTAAGCAGGTGCCCACTTATAATTATTATATGTTCCATCCAATCTATGAATCTGCCCAATCTATAGATTGTGCTGCAGTATAACTAGTCGATAATAAGTACTGGTCAATGTTCCATCCAATCTATGAATCTGCTGCAAAGGGTGTTAATATGCTACCATGTTTTGAAGTGTATTGATTGGCAGGCAATAGATTGGCATTCATAGATATGTGTGCAGCACAATCTATAGATTGGATGCCACTCGAATATAAAGGCCTGTCCACACAGCACACTGAATGCGCGTTAGATCTCAACGAATGCGCGTTCGTTGCGTCCACACTGAATGCGAATTAGATTTCTTGGACCTAACGCGCATTAGGTCCAGTCCACCTCGATAGGTGGTTTGAGTCGAGCCAGAGCAACAAATCCAAGCGTAAAATTAATTACGCGGGTGCGCGTTAAAAGATAAACAGAATCATTTATCTTACTTGCGTGGCTTGCACCAAACCTGGCGCACAGATGGATGCTGGTAGTCCGCCATCATTGCCACAATCAAAGGACCTATAGCAGGCAAAGATCAAGCTAAATACTATTATAGCTAAAATAGACTTCGAAAATTAATTTTTACCGCCGCAGCCTTCTTTTATGGAGTTCATGGAGCGCCATCCGTCTACTGTATTGCCTTTTTCTATTTATAAATCCTTCTTCTCCTCTGCAGCATATGCTTCCTTCGCGTCTGTAGGTATCTCGTCCATAACAGAAGAAATCGAACAACTAACACTGTATCCATTGTGCATTGTGACGTGGGTGCAGTTTTCTTGGAGGGGGAGTGGTTTTTATGCGCGTTTGGTTTATTGTCATGTCAGTGTGGACGCGACGTCGTGACTGGACGCGCATTGAGACTCTCTTGGTAGCTAGTGTGTCTCAATGCGCATCCAGTTATTGTGCAGTGTGGACAGGCCTTAAGTCGCGACTTGTATTTATTTCAGCCAAATCAAGTTGTGATCTTCAAGCAGTGCGCTTGCACAGTGCCAAGCCAGTCTTGCGCTATTGTGCTGACGCAATGTTTTTCTGAGTCATTGTGGTTGCGATCGTTTCATTTCAAACATTGAGCTATGTAGTAGTTGGCTGGCAAGAGTTCCTAATCGCTATCGTAATCTACAATGAGTTTGTTATGTTCGATCTGCCCTTCATCCTCTTCGTCCAAGGAAGCAAATGGATCTTCTCCACCGCTGTCACTTCCTTCCAACAGATGGCGAGTAGCTTGTGTAATGGCTGGGATAGCTAAAGCTGCTACTTTATCGACTTTGAGGCAGTGAATTTCTCCATCTTCAGACCATTCACCTTCACAGTGATGCGACAAGCACGGAATGATTTCTTGATCAACTCGGCAGACAAGCTAATGATAAACGACTGCGCGTGCGCAAGAGTGGTGGTGTAATTAACTAGGTGCGCTACAATTGGAGTGCAACTTTCAGAGCGACTTCTATTCGTGTGCGACATATATTGGAGTGAATATGGTTTATATATACACACACAGCTGAATTACAAGGAAATACACTTCGAGTGCAAGCCAAGTAGAGCTCCCACAATATAGACATTAGCAAGCCACACCCTATCTGCATCTCTGTAGACATAAAATGCAATATTTTTTCAGGGTGTTATTATAGCCAGAACTATCCAAACGGAGGGGGACGGAGGGGGAAAAATACTGCAGTTGTTGCCCTTTCACCATGAGAAATACTTGTCCCTCATCACAAATTGCTTCTCGTTGGATCTCTTTCGAAACTCACACTGCAGCTCTGTTGGCCTCTCCAAGATGTGCGTTAATAAGTGACCTCTGGCACATTGACATACCCATTGCAGGTAATGTCACTTCCTCCACATCTCTCTTGAAAACTTGTGATCTTCTCTAGATGTGCAAATCGCAGACTTATAATTTAATTTTAAAATAGTGCTTTCATGGCACTAAATTTGACGATTCTTCGGAAAATCTGCCAAACCAAACTACCAAATTAAATCACTGCCAATAAAAAGCTCTATATGGTACTAGTCATGTGGTTTGTTATAACACCTCTCAAAAATAAAGGTGCTCACAAATGCTGCCAATATTCCATCACACTTCACAGAGGGAGCATCCACAAAAATAGCATGTCTTCTGAGACTTCCTTATGGACATGGACAGCCTGCTCAGTCAGTCTGACAGGCCATTCGCTCTGCGGTGAAATATGAGCCTCTCCATTACCAAACAATGACATTCAAGAAGACAAAGTGAGCACCCTTCGGCTGACAGTTAAGTTGGGAGAGATGCACAGGGGAAATCCACTGCCAAGTAGCAGATGTTTCGGCTCCTTCGTACTTGGTAACCATTTCCCAGGAGCGAGAACTCCATAAAGCAAACAGCAGAACTGAGCGAGAGTCATTTGTTCTTCCTCTTCAAATCACAAAACAGCACGTGAGCAAGCTAGAACCATATACCTTTTTTACCGCAATTAAGAAACAGAGTACTCGTGGGGCGTCCATTGGAACATTAGGAGTACTAAAACTTTTTACAAACAGACCTAATGTATGCAAGTTATGCGAGTGGAAATGTTCACAGAGATGGAAGCATTAAGATCCAGCTGCCAGTTTACCAGCTCAGCAAAGGATTCAAGGCATGCTAGGAGTCTTTTGAGAACTAATATCGCACGAAAACAATTACTTATGCAGCAAATAAGCTGCTGATGTGAGTCTTGGCTGAGATGAATGCTTTTGCCCCCTACCGCCCCTCGCATTTTCCATCCACTTTGAAATAGGGGTCAAAACAACGCAGGGGGTACTAGTGTGGTCCATGATACTTTTAATAATTTCACTGCTTCCACCGAAGGACACACCAGATGCAGTTGCCCAGCAAACATCCAGTCAAGAAACTGCTGGGAGATAATACTCGTGCAACAGTACTTAGGGTGACTATAATGCAATTCATTCAGGGTCCCATACAGGGGAACAGGAAACACAAATCTCCCCTAATAGAAATGTACCCCCCTCCCCCCTCCCACTTGGCCTGGATTAAAGCTAAAACAACAATAACAACCTCCCACCGCCCGGGTAGATATGAAAATTACCCCCTGCCAACAAAAAAATATCACGAAAAAGAAGCTACAGTCAGCAGAGATGCTGTGAGGCTTTCCCAGAGGAAGAGCTTCCAGAAATAGCAGGAACGGCCAAGAAGAAGCCTTCTCTGACAGCACTTGTGATCACAGGCCATTTTTCATTTTTTGTTCACTCACCATCGCCATTGAATGCAAGACAATTTTTATATATCAAAACAGCAGCCTACTGCCGCAAGACTCACCCTTAGGATAGCAGCAGCCCCTGGGTGCACATCTACACGACTTTATGCATTACCCGTTTGATTTTATAGTCTTAAGGGGGGGGGGCTACATCTGAAAAACTTTGGATTTTTTTATTTGTTTTTTTTATCAGTTCAAACTGTTGCTGTACATATCTACTAGCCAATTCTAAAGTTTTAGAGCTATTGGATGCTCCATTTCAAAGTTATGATGGTTTTTGTCCATGCATTTTGTCCATGCAATTTCTCATTGATTTGAACAGAAACCAACAAGGAACACTTAACGGCAGGTTCACAACACGATGCTGGCCGAGCATTGCATCGCATTGCGTGTTGTCAATTGACCCGAACTGCCGCTCAACAAAGATGGACATGCTATGTTCTGATTGGTCCAACGTTGCGTTTCAGATGCTGGACTATAAAAAAAGTTCTAATCCAGCATCTGAAACGCAGCGTCGGACCAATCAGTGTCCAACTTTGTTGAGTGCGATTCGAGGAAGAAAGGTCAATTGACTACACGCAACGCTCGGCCATCGTCGTATTGTGACCCAACCTTTAGTTACCATTGCTGTAGCATCATGTAACATTGCTCGCTTGCCAGTACTAACACGAACATAAAGTTCAACTCATCCAAGGAACCTACCTCGGTTGTCATAACGATGCACGAGGCACTGGGGTTGATAGTGACATCACCAGTCATAAGTCCCACATCTTTAAACTGCTCTTGCATCTCCCGATACTTCTGGTTGCTCAGAGCCTACACACACACACACACACACACACACACGCACGCACACACACACACACATTAGAAATATAGCATACTCACACATGCAAACACATAGATATCCATTCCTTCACCGGAAGTGGTCGGATAGGTCTGCAGAACAACTTCACTATGCTGTCCAAAGAGAATCCTCTGGAATTGACTTCAGCTAGCTAGAGTGAGCTACATTAGACCTGCCAAGGCGATTGTCGCATTCTGAAGAAGAAAAACTATGGCCATTGCACTTGTGGAGTCCATCTATTCAGGCACTCATGGCAACCTCAGTAGAAAGGAGAAGGAACTTCCTGCAGGAACAGCCATTCTTTCTGATCATGGAGACCAGGGTCGTTTCTTAAACAGACCCTGAAACTAATTTCAGAATGATGCGTCAGAATATGAGCATGGAAACTTGTGAATTCAGAGAATGAGCATGGAAACTCGTGCATTACTTCAAATTGGCAGATAAATGGCACTGTCGTGGTCTCCTTTCGAACACTGCATTACCTAGACGATGTTACCTTGATGGGCGTGGTGTAGATGACTCTCTGTGTGTCCCGCAACGATGTGGCAATGGCGTACTCCGCCACAACGGTCTTTCCCGCTGAAGTGTGGGCGGAGACGAGCACAGACTGGGCGTTCTCGATGCACCGCAGAGCCTCTCGCTGGAAGGGGTCAAGCACAAAGGGGAACTCCTTGACAGGGGTGGAGGAGAGCGGCTTGAGAGGATTGTACTCCACGTCAGGGGGGACTGCCACCTGGATGGGGTCGTGGCAGTATATCATACACAGAAGCTTGTGGATGGGGGGGGGGGGGGGGGGGGGTGGAAATGTCAGGGCCTGTTCTTGGATATTCTCAGTCTCGCTAGCCATATCCTCATATGCAAGCACGGTAAAATGGGTCTGGTCAAATGCCACTTACTGCTTTGTCCGGCCTGACATGACTTTCATGGTGTTTTGTTACTCAATTAGAAAAAAAGAAAAAGAAAAAAAAAGAAGTCTGATCACACACATCCATATTACCTTACTGTGATGCGCTAATGAGAATAAGCATGCTCGAAAATGCTGACTAGACAAGAACAAACTAGTCTAAGGCATTTGACCAGACCCATTTTTGCACATTTGTGACATTTCAGGTTCCAGCCTGAAAGACTAGGTTTCCCAGCCTGAAAGACTAGGGTTCCCTGCCTGCACGACTACGGTTCCCAGCCTGCAAGACTAGGGTTCCCAGCCTCCCCGGCCTGAAAGACTAGGGTTCCCAGCCTGAAAGACTACCTAGGGTTCCCAGCCTGCAGAGACCTGGCACTGGGATCACATCTAACTAACACTAGCCCTTTACAATTATATTATATACAAATTCCCCCAAATAGATAGTGGGCTCAAATAATTTCAGCATCCTAATGGAGAGAAAGCTAAACAAGGGTGAACACAATTAGAGGGCATACACAATTAATCACGAACCCAATGTTATCCTTGACTAGGCAAGCTTATTTAACCTCGTGCAATAGCTTCTCCCAGCCATTGCTGAGCTCGAGCGAAGAAACGCTAGCATAAAGAATTCGAATATAGCGAGAGAAAATAGGACCTAGGTCCCCAATATATTTGGAAACAAAGTTAGCTAGTCATCAGTCATCAAGAAATGTTTCATTCGTTTCTAGGTCTTCTTCATCATCACCGAGGCCCGAGAAAGCATTGCCAGAAACCTGAGATTCTTGACTTTCCAACTTGGAAGTGAGCTCAGCAATTTGTGGTGCAGCTTCGGCTTCCACCCCTCCCTCCATCCTCCATGACGTTCTCGACTTTCAACTTGGAATTAAAAATGTATCTGTGCATGCGCGACACAAGCACACACTGCGAAGGCAATTCGAGGGAGAAGGGCAAAACCATTCGAGGAAATACGACAAGTATTTAAAATAATGCCTTCATTTTTGCATGTAGACATTTATGGTGGCAAATGGGTTAAACACTGACCACACCTCATCAACAGCGACTATACCACGACGATTTAAAGTA
Organism: Cladorhizidae sp. MBARI D1340-BT2; assembly: GCA_028752905.1. Taxonomy (NCBI): domain Eukaryota; kingdom Metazoa; phylum Porifera; class Demospongiae; order Poecilosclerida; family Cladorhizidae; species Cladorhizidae sp. MBARI D1340-BT2. The sequence continues at coordinate 35,230,655 of JAQNBH010000011.1, read as the reverse complement.
ATGACTGACTGATGCCATGTGGGCAACCTCGGACAGCAACTCCCAACTACTGCCGTCTGATAACGTTCCGTACCTTACCTCGTGTGTGCAGATCAGTCCCTCCAGGGTATCCACGGTGTATATCTTGGCCGTCTCCGAGAATACGGCCACGTGTTCCTCCACTACAGGAACAGGTCCTTCAACCCTGCAGCACAGAGTGGTCAGAGGAGGAACAAGGATAACACGCTGCAACAGACAACCAGGCACGCAAAGGAAAGTTAGATAAGGAATCATAACCTTACAATACTTGCAGTATTTCTGGGCAAAATTGAATGAAGATCTTGCCGGGTGAACTGCGGCAGTGGGGGAAGAGGAAAGCCTTCTCAGTTTTTTTTGCTAAATATACAATATTTCAAGCAAAAAGGCCTACATATTTCATGTTGATCATGCTTGTTCTAAAGGCCAAGGGTCATTGAAGTTGGTTTTGGTACACAATGAGGAGTACCCTTGTTTACCATTTTTATAGACACATAAATGCAAAGAGCCAATGTATCCTGGCCAACAGAAATTTCCCATGATAATATCCAAGCAAGCAATGTGCACACTTATTGCTCAATGGTATGCTTGCTTCTCCACCAATCTTGGAATTTGGTGTAATTTTATTATCTTCTTAGAGCTGGTTCCATTACTGAATTAACCACCTGCCTCCCTCGCACACCATCAGTAGCCAGTAGTAGCAACCCTTATACCTTACGTGATCTTATATAGAGAGCACCATAAATTTGGTGTAATTTTATTATCTTCTTAGAGCTGGTTCCATTACTGAATTAACCACCTGCCTCCCTCGCACACCATCAGTAGCCAGTAGTAGCAACCCTTATACCTTACGTGATCTTATATAGAGAGCACCATAACACCCCAGCATCCACAATGGAGACAAATGACACGAGGAAGTTTCTCACATGGGCTCATATTTGGCGCTCTCTTCATCCATTTCATCCAGCTTTGTTGGCAGCAGGGTGGATGGTGGGTGAGGAGAAGCCCAACTGGAGTTTGCATCCTCTTCAAGGGAAATTTCGGACCCAAAAGAAGCCATTTCATTTGCATCCAACTTAGCTCTTTTCTGTTCGTCATCCTCCAATTGATTTTTATCGTCGTCTCGGTTTCTTTTCTTTTTCTTTTTTCCTGTCAAAGAAACTGACTCGGTTTTTTCCTCGAAGACGTCGAACAGATCCTCGGTGAAAAGAGCCATATTTGACACGTGGAATGTATTTAGCATAGCGGTAAAGGGTGGCCTAAGCTAGGGAAGGCGGCGAGCGAGACTTAGCTAGTGGGCCTCGAGGAAAGTTTCTGTCTGTTAGTTCTTCCCAGTGGAAGTTCACTGATCCATTTTTCTAGTTCTGGTCCCTCTTGGGAGAAAACCTAAAGAAAAGGCATAGCTCCACAAGAGTTCTTTGCATATTTCGAATAGCTTGGATGTTACATGCTGCCACAACACATAGACTGCTTTTGGATATTGTTTCTCGATTAGAGCAGCAACCCCATGATACTTGCCAGCCATGTTGCTGGCAGCATCATAGCCCTGCCCACGTAAATTATTTGGGTCTAAGGCATAATTTTGTATTGCATTTAGGATGGTTTTAGAAACAGATACTCCAGTGGTGCCATCTTTTCAAAGAATAAATTCAACAAACTCTTCTCTCACCACATTTTCCGAGTCAACATATCACAGGACTAGAGGAAGCTGCTCTTTATTAGATGCATTAGCAGCCTCATCAGCACACACAGAAAAGTACTTTGCTAGCCTAACCTCGTGTAGAATAATTTTCTCTCTTATCCATTCACCAATGGCTGCAATCAGTTCATTTTGAATGATTGGGCATTTCTGGCTGCAGAAGCAAAGTGGTCTGTCAGAACTGCATCACCTGCTTCAATACGAAATTGAAGCAAGGCTAAAATTTTTCCAGGATTTGCATCACTCCAAAGAGCCTCTTGGTGGCCACGAAGAGCTATGTTTTGCTTACCATAAAAAATGATCGTCTTGAGAATAGCCTCAAGAACTTCCTGATTCTTCTGAACTTGAGCAGATGCTTGACTATGTAACTGTTGCGGAAAGCTGGCCTCCTTCCATTTGCCCAGTAAATGTAACAGTATCATCCATAGCTGCTTTGTGCAAGCTGTGTTCCTTGAGTGTTTGCTTTGCTCGAGTCAAAGTAAGCATTGGAACGGTGACCAGCTGTCTAAGAATAGATCGATTCTTGGTGAAGAGTAAACAGCTCACACAGAAGCCACCATTGCACGAAACAGAGTAGCTCAACCAAGAGTATTCTTTCGACCAGGAGTTCTGGAAAGATCTAGACTTTGAGTACTCAATTTTAGTAGGGAACTTGAAGTCACACCCTGGTCTAAAGGCATTCTTCAGAAGCCAAAGCTTCTGGTCATTGCTAAGAATTCTGATGTCCTCAAGTTTATAGTTTCCTAAGTCAGCCCCAGGAAGATGCATGCACCCTAGCTGCCTAGCAGCTGATACACACAGCCTTGACCTGACACATTTCCCAGATCATCAGGAGATAGAGACCGAGTAGTACTTGGCTGACTTACTTCCCTTTGATCTTGAACTCTGACTTTCTTGGATCAGTAGCAGTGCTACTGTCAGACTCACTGCTTGACACTGACACCCCAAATGACAGAATGGATATTTGCCTCTTGGCCATGTCACAGCTTTACTACATCTCAAACACAGTGCACCCTCCTGGAATAGGGGCTGGGCTAAGGTAATCCTATGAGATAAGCACAAACAATATTCATAGGCTTGCCAGTTCTAAGCAAATAATTTTCTACAAGAAAACAGCTGCTTGAGTACTGTACTAAAGGTTTTGTGGTTTGTAGAAGTAAATTAATGTGCCTCTGCAAGGGCTTAAATTTGTAATACAAGAGTACACTATAGTACAAATTTATATGTAGGATTAGCAAGGATTGATGCTAGCTGTCAAATGGCTTATGGGTGTGTCTTGTACTCAGGGTGGGTTTCTTGGCAACAGGAAACCCCCCCTAAATACGCCCCTGCTTTGGCACCTTCACCACCACCCATGGGGCCTTCATAACCATCCCAGGGCCTTCACCACTATCATCGGGCCTTCAACATCACCCATGCCTTCGTCAGCAACCTTAGACATGGAGTCACCACAGGTATCATCTTCTGTCTAGTTAGTGCTGTCTGACCCAGCCAACACCACCCTCCCTCACATACTATCACCAGCCAAGTGTCTTTTGGCGACTGGTGTAGCTACTTAGCAGAGAACAGCAATGATATCTTGAAGGTGATGGGTGGCTGGATAACATGATCAAAGAAGGGCTTAGAGCATGACGACAGCACAAGTTCCCACATCTCCTGCAGAGTGTTATCCCGTTCAACACCACAAGGTGACTCCAGCAACCTGAACACTGGTGATGCTGTTCAGATATATGACAACCTGTACAGATGCATGGGTCCAAGAACATGACCAGTTGTCCATCTTATCCTTCAAGTTCAGGACTAGATGACACTGGACACGAGTCAGAGGATTATGATGACTGTAGGCTGTTGGCCAATCCTGTGGCAAGTTCCCTCTGCCACGGCATGGATCTAAATGCATTGATCTTTAACCAAGAAGCAATGCAGCATCTCTCCCGATGTTTTGAGGTTGGCAGACAGACTTCCCTAAGCTATAGCTGAGTTGATTGCAAAGCGTACTTGTCATAGCTAGTGCTTAACAGGGGCGGATCTAGAAATTTAAAAAGGGGGGTTCCTTTTTTTATTAAAAAAAAGAGAATGTACTAGCCACACCCACTTAACACACCCACTTAACACAAAAAAATGTTTTAGAATTGCTATATAGTAAATATAAATATATAGTAAATATAAATTATATTATAAATTAATTATATCAGCTAATTATTATATGATTTAGGAATTGTGATGAATGACTAATGTACTGGAACAAGGCAGACAAAGTCATTCTCAACATCGTGAGAATTCTGGGCTGAACAAATGAAACAAATTTAATTTTACTTTGTCCTGCATCACTTGTTATGATGTCCGGTAATCCCCAACAATGGTAATCCCCAACAACAAAGTGGATTGTAGACACCGTTACTCATGGTGTAAAAACATATTATATAGACACAAAGACTGACAGTCTGTACATATAATTAATGTGGATTAGAAAGGAATCAGGTGTGAATTACAAAGGAATCAGGGTTGATTACAAATGAAGTGTGGAGTGGTGGTGTACAGTAAGTAAATAGTGTACCAATTACTGTCATAGTGTATATATAAGTGTAATAAATATATTAAACTACACTAATACAATATGAAAAAGTTCATGTTCTATGTTGAAGAAGTAATTTGAACAGCATATATTTACATACTCGTCATGCATGCATTTAATGATAATTATAATGCAATTCTTCGATTACATACTATATACCTGAAATCTATCAACAATATCATCAAAATCTATTTCTAAATTATGATGTACTCTCATCACCGTTATAAAGCGGACAGCCTTTCCTGACCCATTGTCCTACGTAAAGAGGTTTTAACTTTTTCAAGAGAGTGCTATATATTTTCCCTCTCATTTTCACAAGAAGTAACAGGCAGCGTACATGCTATCTTGAGTAAAGTAAATATATTTGGAAAAAAATCAGCATCACATTGCTGCATTGCTTCTTGTAAATTAGAGGGAAGACAATATGGTTTTTTGATGAAGCCACTTGAATTTCCACCTTGAAATTTCAGTGCCTACCACAGAAGGGTTTGGTAGGTATTAAATCATGGTAAAACTCAAGCATACGTCATCCAAGTTCAGTGTAAAGTCCTTATATACAAAGGTTTGCTCGTCTATTATATACAAGCTCAAGAAAATTTTGCCTTTTAGTGCTTTTAGGGCAAAGAAAAAGGACGACTCTGGTAACTGTACCATTCATATTTCAAATGGATTGCAAAGAACATGCCTTCACTATGCACAAGTTGAGAATATGAGAATTGCAGTGAATATACAATTTTCTCTGCTCAAATTGTCAAATTCCCTGAACACCACGCCGAGCTGACATGCTAGAGGCACGATCATATCCTTGGCCACTACAGTTTTTCAATCACAAACCATATTTAGCTACTCTTAATGTTGCAAGCCAAAGCCTCTCCAGTTATCCTTTCAGTAGAGATGAAATCCAAAAATTCTTCAGTTACTACTATATATCTACAAATCTTAAACAGAAAGTTGCTCTTTATTGGACACATCTTTATTGGACACATCACTCACTTCGTCACATAAAATTGAGTAATATTTGGCTTGTTTTATTTCACTTATTATTCTGTCTCTGATATGATCACCAATTATTTCAACTATTTTGTTCTGTATGGTTTTACTAGTGTAAATTGCATTTTTCAGTTTCATTGAAATGAAAATATAGGATTCCCAGACATGATACTATAGTTCAGTATTGCTAAAAAGTTCCCTTTATTACTTCCAGAATCAGCAGTGCTGTCATCTCTGTCTCCATGGAGAGCTATAGATTGTTTGCCACAAAGATGTATAGCAGAAGCAATGTGTTTTATAATTGTTCTATTTTTTAGCTATCTCATCTTCCCTAATACCTCTGAGCTGATTATCAATTGCTGATTCATGCATACAATGGGTAGATTGTAAAGCTTCAGCCCGAGTCACAGCCAATTTATGGTATTGATTGGAATTATGACTAGTCCTATATATATATATATATTTTTTTTTGGTCCAGTGACACTAACAAACTGGCCTAACCTTCCTTTACTTGCAAAAAGGACACATGGCAAACAACAAAACAAACCGTCTTCACAAACCATGGATTTTCAACCAAGAATATTGACAACTCCTCTGACAACCATTCATAAATTTTCTGGGAAATTTAAAGTTCCTTGATGGCTGAAAATGGCTAACTAAAATGGAATATTTCCTGGAGGAAGAAAAACATCTCAATTCAGATTGAGATGTTGACTTCAACAGTAAGCCAATGTCATCGCAAGATGTGCCAGAAGACTCACTGGAAGAACCACTTGCGCACATACATGATGGGCCAGGAGTGACAGGAGTATTAAAAGCACACAGCTCCACTAGGGAACTAGCTGAGGGTTGAGATGGGACCACATCTGTTGAAGTAAGAGGGAAATGGTCTCCTTGAGACCTTGAAGAGGCTGGCACTGTGGATGGACCGGTCACTTCACATTCAATCTCTACTCTTGGTCTCTTCCTACAAAGGAAAAAAAAGTTGAAATGAGTGCTGCATTCCATGACTAGCTAAATAGCTAATAGCCACTTACTCTGGAGGTAAAGAGGACTTTCTGGGGGGGAAAAACAACTTTCTCTGGGTCATCCTTGGATACTGCACACCTTACTAGTAAGCTAGTACGGCTGCTCTTAATTTTTAGTTCTGAAAAAAAATGGTTTGAATAAGTACTAACTAAGAACAGATCCACTCTCTCCGCGTATCAGGTAAAGGGTCGACGCCGAAGAGGGAAGGGGGGGAAAGGGGGGGAAGAACCCTACTGGATCCGCCACTGGATCTTGTGGGAGGTCATTCGCAGAAGTAAGTTATGACCCCGGAAAACCGCAGCCTCCCACTTACTTGGCCGTTCGTGAGTGGGTCTGGAGTAGACCATCCTTTACCTTCTGGTTAGTTACGAAAACAGGTTGGTTGGAGGACGTCGTGTTGGCGCCACCTTGGAGAATTTCTAATTGGTGTTGGTGGAGTGGAGATTAATTGTGGATAAATACTTCAGGTATGAATGATTCTTATGCTGACTAGCCTCACCCCCTGCACACATCTGGGTCAGGTCAAGCTTTTTTTTTGTTGCTAAGTCATCAGCAAAATAATTGAAGTAAACCGTTTAGCAATATTATTAGCCGAAGCACAAGATATAACCCTGCCTCTTTGTTCTGTATGTGTGCTCATGAAAGAAGCTGGCCAATGTGGCAATTGTAAGTGCACTGCTACAGCACATCATGTGCAATAAACTTTCCATTTGCTACATTAACAGTTGAAGACTTCTAGCTGTGTTTACATGCAAGCCTACCCGTATCCTTGAACACACTGCTAAGCTTATTCCAAGGTTGCCCCACCCCCAGCTCCACTTGCATTTGTTAGGCTAAGTTGAGGGCACCTGTTACTGTTACAGTTTGCTTGAAAAGTGTTCATTAATTCTGATAATGTACTAAAATAATGTACTAAAATGTTCTCTTTGAATGCCTCCATCCTAGGAACTTCTTCCTCAGTGGAAGTTATTTTTCAAAATAATCAATAAATTTGTAAAATGCAATTCACTAGCCAACCCTGGTGATATGCATTATTTTATATCTGCAAGTATGCCCAGGAGTAAGTCTGAGAAGCTTGTCCTAGTAGATATGCTGTTATTACTTTTCCATATTCAAATGAGTAATGGCTAACTAAGGCCATATTGAATTGGTCAACTATAAAAAGTCTATCCTGAGTCCCCTTTGATATATCTAGCTATACCTAGCTCTGTTGCTGGATGACTGCACTAGAGTAAGAACAATAAAAGCTTATAATGCATTAGAACTTTGGTTAGCGATGCCACCAACCAGTATAGTGCTTTTTCATCATAGCGCTCGAGTTCCGAGTGAAGGCTATATAAGCTACACAATAGAACAGCATATGTAAATACAGCAGGTCATGTTCACGGAGCAAGACCACATATGAAAACTTAACATTTAGCAATTAAATATCGTATATATTTTTGTAGTCATACTAACCTATGATTAATAACTGGAAAAATATATAATAGGTGACATTATGTTAGCTATGGATCATGCGGACACAGGTAGTACAGAGGAGAGAGGTAGCTTGTAGAAGTGCTGAAACTCTCTCTTTAAATGTTTGAATTCAGAGAGGTGAACTCAACTCTCAATAAACTCTCAGTTGGCATAATAACATTACAATAACCTTCTCAATAATCAACTTGAAATTGTACTCTCTTGATGTTTCGACTAGATGCTCTAGTAGCATCCTAGGTACAGTATGTGTTCACAATATTGATGCCATCTTTTTTACTGCTAGCAGCAATCTCCTAGTTAATGGCAGTTTCATAATGCCAAACTGTTTGTTTCCGTATAACTGTATAACTCTATAAACATGATAGCCACCTTTAAGAAAGACCTAGCAATCTCATCCATTGCTTTTCAGTGTTTTCTCTTCAGAAGTCAAATGACATATTGTCTTGCAATCAGTTGGATCAATAAAAATGATTCATAGAGCGCAATATAATGTGATGAACAATTTTTTCCACAATGTTCGGTAGTTCTCTACTCTTGTGTGTGTGTATGCATGTGTGTTCTGTGAAATTAGCATGAACTGGGATTAGGTTATGTGCCAATAGGTCATCCAGACTCAATGATTCTATCTTCCCATCTCCCTTTTTACCTCCAGCCCATTGGTAATCCTCCTGTTTATCTACTAACCTCAATATTCGCCATTTCCATAAATTACCAAAAATCAGACGTTTTTGAAGAGGAAAAAATATATATATATGTGTAGTACATACACAAGACAAAAATGTTCTATTTAAAAACCAAAGAGCTCTCAACGAACTCTTAGCTAGGTCGTTCCATGCCAAATTACCAAGTTTTTAGAAAGGTTCCCAGTTGACCCTCTCAGATTTTGATGAAACTCCATCAAAATATTCATTTGTGGTTAAAATGAACACGCACAAAATTAGGCCCATAGTCCAAGACATTTTCAAGTTACAACCCTAAAAAAATGTGCCACATCCCTGTCCTGGTTTACATCAACTTATTTGGACAAGCTATTTTTAATTGAAAAATTGAAAAAGCCACAAATAAAAAAATTGATACCCTGGGTACATTATACATTCCAATATACATTCCAAATCTGCCTTCAAAAGCAGTGTATCTTAATTTAATATCTAAAAGTTACGAACACATCAAAACACGTGTTTTGTTTTATTTTGCTGCTGAAACTCAATTTTTTTTAATTATTTAGGTTTGTCTAAAGCCTATGCATGCCATGAATCTGAGGACGACCAAATTGCAGATGTATTATCTGTAAGTACATGTGTATAATCCCAAGCAAGAATAGACAAGTAATAATAATGGTATATATGGCTGGGATCTAAAGTCGGATCAACATGGAAAAAAATCCACAAAATGCCCCTCTTCTGGTAGGTAGGTGACCACGTAGGCAGTTACCAGAGGTATTGAAACTTACACCACAGGAGTGTGTGTATCTGACCTAGATATGTGCCAAATATCAACTATGTGAGCCAATTCCTTGATGTCCAACAGCGGAGGGAATTATCATATGCTGGAACCTTATCTGAAAGTTTTCCACTTGTATGTAATGTACGATACTTTACTCCTCTTAGGCTTTGGGGCCGAGATAGTCATAGCAGCTAACATCTTGCAAAGAAAAACTATAACATTGTGCATCTGTTAACCAAGCAACAACTACTCTAGAACGACTTATGCTTGAGGGATGTGAACAACTATAGCTAGTTACAGGTTAAAATTAACTTTCCGTTTCCGTTCCTATATTTAGAACTGTCGCTCAATGTCCACTATCCTTAAAATCGGAAATGAAAATGCAGAAAATGGGAGTATTTTTTTTGTTTAATTTTCTTATTATTCGCAAGATGATGCTTGATTGTAATCCTCTGAGAAATGGTGGAGTAGCCCACAACATCTGAGGATATATTGGAGCCATTGTAGACATCGAAACAGTGGATAGGACTGGCTATAGACATCAGCACAGCTGATTGAACGAACATTCAGTACTTTCTTCCGCTGACCGTACCCTCTATTGAACCAGCTCTTGGAAACGCTTCTGATGGAGAACAGCTGAAAGGGAGTAGCTTTGTTATCACCTCAGTTGACTGGCCAGTCGATTGCAGTAGCTCTCGACATCACCATAGCCTACCATCGCTTGAAAGCAGCATCTAGACATCGCTACACAGTTAACGGATGCTCAATGGAGTAACTCCCTACATCACCACAGCCACAGACTGCTCGATTGGAGACTGGATTCGCTCTTGGAATCCACAAAGCTGACCTGTTGCTCGAATTCTGTGCGGCTCTGGACAGGACACCTGGCGATAACGAACCCTCAAGGAAAACAACTACGAGCAATCTAGAATAGTGGCCTATCAAAATTTTAATTGATTACAAATGTCCTAGCACCTTTTATCTATTAATTTGTGCACTGGATGAGAACAGGCTGCATGGCTGACAGGAAAGGATGATGGTCATAGATAGTTACTCGGCTCATCAGCATGCTTTAACTTGTTCCTCTGCTTGCCACTCAATGTCTAATGCCACTCAATGCCTAGCATTCCACTCAATGTCTAGGCATTCATTACTAGTAATATTTATACTGTAGTGAGGTGTAGAGTCAGATCAAGCAAATTCAGGGTGGTATGGAGCGTGTGGTGATGGGAGTATGTGGTGGTTACACCTCCTACTCGAGTCAAACAACAAAAAATCATCAAGTCCATTAAATGCAAAGAAGTTTATTGGTACTGAAATACTATAACTAAAGACCTGTCCACACTACACACTCAATGTGCATTTGATATGCTTTTGATTGTGCATGAAATCACATCCACACTGAACTCGAATTAGAAAAGTATGCGTCAGATCCAATGTACCTTCAGAGGTGGTTTGAGTCAATTCAGAGCAATATAAATAAGCAAGTGTGCATTACATTGGACTACTACCTCGCTATGGCTGCTGGTCAGAGGTTAGAGGAGACGAGAATGCTAACCTAATATTACTTGCTAGAGATTGTTCGTAGGGCATCATCTATAGTTAGAAATAGACAAAATTACATATAGCTACTGTTACAGCTAGGAAGTAGCACTAGGAAGGAGCACCTGATTTCCCCCCCCCCTAATATTATAGCTAGCGGATTCGTGGAGTGTCATCTCGATGATACTGCCTTCCACATAGGTTACCTTTCTTCTGTTCTGCAGTACACGTCTCCTTCGGGTCTGTATATAGCTTACCCACACCAAAAAAAAACCCACACAAAAAAACACAATAAATATATCCTGCATGTTATCCTGCATGTTTGTGAATGCGACCAATATGCATTCAACACGGGACTGGATACGATTCCGATGTGCTTTAATTTTTGCATGGTGTGGACAGGCCTTAAAGTGACCAAATAACCTGAGAATGGTTTCTTGAGCTGTGGCAGGTGAGCAGCAAATGACATTCTAGAGCCAGATCAGCATGTGGCTGCAGCTTCAAGTGCTAAAACAACTGGATGAAGATTAACCACCTGTGTTAATATTGATATGTCATAGAGAATGCATGCTTTGCCTCCCAGAGCGAGTAGTTTTGTCATGGACCTCATTGAAAAATGTCAGGAAGTAATCTGCAGTATGCTACTGGAGATATAATTGGGCTAGTCAGATCCTGATTCTTGTGCTGAATCTCCCTGTGGAATATGGTCTACAACCGCTTCTATGCTTATGACAGCAATAGCATAAGGGTCCATGTAGTTACCTCAAAATGTTATTTACCCAAACAACTATATTGGACTGACCTGTTAAAAAAAGGACACGAGACTATACCCATGGAGACCACGATCAGCAGTTAGATGACCTTTTGCATTTAAAATCATATGCACTCATGTTGCTATAATGATTGGTATACATGATGTTAAATGGAAAAGGATCATGAACAGGTCAATCCAATCTAGTTTAAAAATTTTTTTTTTCTTCCTCATCTAGCTAGAAACATAGATGATCCTCGAAGATGAATCTCATTAAAAAAAAAAACCCAAAAAACTTTCCACATTTTTTTCTGGCTGTACCAGTTTACTATACCAGTTTACTACCACAACCAAAACCACAACCAAAAATTCAAGGCTTGCTGGGAATTTTTATCAGAGCTAATATCGGTGGAAACCACCGTTTAGGCAGCTACGAAGCTGATGATGTGAAGATATATGACCTTTTTGCGGTTTTTCCTTTTTCTGTGCGCCATTTTAAAAGTGCTAATCACTTCCATGTATATTCGGATAATTACTGCCATACATAATAAGAGTTGGATTTTATCCCAATTGGGTAATTTAAATAATATACATGCATGTGGGTTACTGGCATTCTCAAGTTATCAGTGTTCTCCCTCCTAAACTTCACATCAAACATCCATTTTCATCATGACCAAACTGTGAGGTGGTGATCGACAAAGTGCCAATCTTTTAATGGATAATTATAGTTTCATGTGGAGTTTGAGTGTATTTTCTTATAGAATGGGTGGTAGACATTTTTCACTTGTGCATACTAGACTCTGAAGACTGCAGTTAAAAAAAAATGTAACTCCTTCTCATTCTGCATTGTAGCTAACTGACTCTCAACAAACTCTCAGTTGAGATGTAGCTATAGATACAATGAATTTCGTGATAACCAACTTATTTGTTTTTCAACGTTTCAGCTAGCCTTCAGAAATAATTTAGACGTCGAAGAGCAAATTTAATTTGATTATCGAGAGAGTTACTAATTGTAAATATATCCCGTAGCATACTCTATGATATTATGATTGTTTTGTAAGTTACTTGACTCATTAAAAAATTATGGTGGTTTCTTCGACATTATCTTGATTGTGTAATATCAGTCATAACAGAGGAATATACAACAAATACCATTCCTTTTCCGATATACATCCATGTAAGTTCTGATAACTACTGGATCATTATTTTTCTGTTGTTCTTTCTCCTCAGGTTAGATGCTCTATCAGAAAAGATGACTTCAGATAAGCAAGAGGAAAGCATCCATAATTACTTTACTGCTCAGATGCAGAAGTTAGGAGCAACTTCTGATCACACCTTGTCCAAACTGACAAATCCGAAGATGGACATGAAACTGGTCCACAGCAATCTTCCTGATCAATTTAGAGATGCCAAAGAAACACTTTTTGAGGAGTACCGCTCACAATACCGTTACTGGTTGTTTCAAATGAGTCACGGCTTCAACATCTTGCTGTACGGACTGGGATCGAAGAAGAAACTCTTGGAAGATTTCTGTAAGGAACATCTGAGTGAGTCCTGTTATTTGCTTGTCAACGGTTTCTCTCCGGGACTTACAATCAAAGAGGTCTTGACTACTCTGAGCTCCAAGTTGCTAGGCAATTCCAGCACATTTAAAACCCACCTGGAACATGCACTTTTTATACAGAAAATATTCGATACCAGAATTTCTGATGAGAACAATGAACAGGAGGTCTTCATCGTGTTGCACAACATTGATGGACCCATGTTAAGGAGTGATAGTGCCCAAATACCTCTTAGCATTCTTGCCCAATGTTCCGCCATACATATGATAGCATCCATTGATCACATTAATGCTCCTTTGCTCTGGGATGAGCGGAAGCTAAGCCGCTTCAACTGGATTTGGCATGATACTACCACATTTGAGACATACAAAAATGAGACACTGCATGACAACTCGGTCCATGTCAAGCAACCGGAATCTATTGCCTTGAGCTCGCTAGTTTCTGTGACTCGGAGCTTGACACCCAATGCTCGTGGCATATTTGAAGTCATTGCTCGGTACCAGTTGGATCATGAAGGTGAGGGAGTAGTACATCTTGGGATGGCCTACCTGGATTGCTACACTAAGTGCAGAAGCAATCTCTTAGTGAATAACAATTTGACTTTCAAGATATATTTGGTGGAATTCCGTGACCATAAACTATTGAAATCTCGCAATGGACAAGATGGTATAGAATATCTATATATTCCCATTGACAGTGGAAAGCTCAGGCAGTTTTTAGAGGAGTACTTAAGTCAAGAAGAGTAAAGAATAGTCGAATGATGCAGTGATGATGTGCACATGGTTTTGTAATAAATTTGGTGAACTTGCAATGAGGTCGTACGATCCAGAGCATAAAAATGCAGCATTTTACTTACGGCTCATAGCCAACTGCGAAATGTGTTTTTTACACTCAAAGTCAGACTATCCCAGTATAAGTATAGTTGATAACTGGCTAGAAACTGAACTTTTGCAAAGAGGGTTAGTTCCACATACTAATAGTGTTGCTATACACCTTGGTTACGTATCAAGTAAGCACTTTGGTAGACGATCAGCTACTCAATGATATGGTAACAGTTGCTCAGGAAAATACTCTCAGTTTACATAGTATATAAATATATAATTATATATGTACACAATGACTTTCTCGATAATCAACTCACTTGACGTTTCGGCTATATAGAAGATTAGCCGAACATCAGCAGCATTTAATCATTGTGCACAAGCAAAACAGGAGGATAATAAGTGCATCTATGGATAATACCCATTCACATGCCATCATGCATATAGGTTACTTTTCTCTCTCCCACTCTTTAACTAGTTGAGAGTGCAGGCATTCATGAGCTAGTCTTAGCATTGTTCCTTCGCTAGAACATACATACACACACATACACACACAGATACACATAACACACTAACGTGCACATGCATGCACACACAAACACACAATGAATTGTGAAATCCTAGTCTTGCTAGATTACATTACCTCTAGCCATTGTATTAGCCCTGGCTATATATATAGCATTACTGAAGGTCAGGTACGTACCGATAAAGTAATGCTTGGGGGAAGTAGCTATATAGATGTTTATATTCCTTACTGATTCTGAATTGGTGCAAAGTTGAATAACCTGTTGCCTAGCAACATGGGATGGCAAATTTTAATGTGCATGTGAAAGTATGGCTGCCGGAGGAGTTTTAAGACTAGTACTTGCATCCAGTTTCACTTGAGAATGGGCACTAAGAGAGGGGTCATCAGGAAGTCCTTGAGGAATTCTCTGAGTACTAAAGAGAAAACCATGCAGAATCTGACAAGAACTTGTAGTTTGCACACTTAAAACTAATGCACGATTTACCCTTGGGACGCTGCCTGAGGTCAGTGACTTACGAAGAGAACTCCCATCAACATCTTCATCAACAGATTTCTGTGGCTGTGCAGCGTGGGAATGCAGCCTCAGTAATGGGATCTTTGCCATCAGGGTTAGGGACGAGCCATTTCCCTAGTCATCACTTGAACTTTTTAACTTGAGGGGAAGGGGATTCTATAAACTATATCGCATAACCCGCGAGCTTATACTACATTGTGCATGCGCTAAACTACATAGCAACTGGAAATGGAAGAATTTTTTATCATTATCTTCTAAACTAGTCTCAAAACCACCTGTATTTCAAGCCAAAATGGTCACCATCATCTTTGGAATATGCTAGGAGGTGGGAGAACAAAAAAATGGATTTTCTCCAAACGCCCCAACTTCCAGCAATATCATCATGCATTTTCATAATCACCAATGATGGGTCTTTAATAAATCTGACCACAAGAGAAAACGTGGTACTGCTGGTTTGGGTACCGCCCTGTTTTGGTGGTCTCTGCTGCTTTACTAAAACACTCATTGTAGAGTAGAGCTTCCTCTAGCCACTGGTGCTAATTCAAATCTTTATATAGCACTTTGCAATCCGGAGATATTATGCGGCCAATTCAGGCATTCAGGTTTTGAAGTTCCCTCCACTTTAGGTCTAGCAACTTAGCTATAGTTATACCCATGAAAAATATTTTAGTATCAAAAGTGAGCACATAGATCTTTTGAGCTATATATCAAGTCCATACCATGAAGTTTACAGAATCTACGGAGCTATAAAGTGGTAACCACAAGTTATTATTTTTTATGCCATTGTCCCCCCCCCCCCCCTTAGATTGCCAGCCAGCCCATTCAGGACCTCATATGGTCAAATACGTAACTAAGTAGGCAAGTCTGGTGTCATTAGGACTTAGTGTGTGCATCCTAATTACTCTGAATCTTGTTCTATCCTGTTCTTGTCGGGGTCCACTATGGTTGAAGATCCCCAACACTCCTCCCCTCCCCCTCCTCCAGCAGTCGGACTGGAGCGCGGTTGTCAGGTTCTTTTATCGACCAAGCCTCTCGAGACAGGTTATCTGCATTTCCATTGGACATACCCGGACGTTGCTGCTGGTGGGTGAGCAGAGTGTGGAGTTCTTCTGTCTCTAAATGGAGGAGTTCTGTTTGGGAGGGGCTGGGGAGGGTGTGGTTGAACAGGTAGGTATCTCTTCATGGTCGGGTAAGGAGTGTCCGGCTTCAGTGCTGTGGAGGCAGCACGAAGGACCTGTGTCTGGCCTTGGAGGAATACCATTCCTACATGGCAAGATTGGATGCTGTTTCTGTGGTGGAAGCAATATCCCGGCCGGCTTGGAGCTTGGAGTATTGTGACAACAAATATGACACAACACTCCCTGGTCAGTCTGAGGCCTCCTGCCATTCTTCCTTTTAAGTCTATTATGTGTAGACTGATGGAATGGTGCAGTGGTATAATTCTACACTGAATAGTGGACTCAGAATATATATCAAGAATTTCGGGCATAAATTCTTACTGTGACTTTTATTCACATTCAGAGAGCTACCTCACAGCTCCACAGGGTTCAGCGTTCAGCCCATTTGAACTTGTGTTTGGACGCAAACCTAGAAGCCCTCTTGAGGCTGATGTTCTGATGGAGTGGGTTTCGAAGAGACAGTCATCACTGGCTATAGAAGTTGGATCCTCCGTCAGTGAGGATCTCAACCTCAGTCTGGTGATTGAACGAAGGGCAACAGCCTCTGGATAGAGAGTCATATAGTCACAACTGGTAAGGATAAACCGGTGGCCCTCGTTCGTTACAGACAGGGGTCCCACCATGTGATGGCAATCCGTTTGAAGGGTGTTTAAATTACAGGGAGTGGTACTAGAGGAAACTTGGGGTGGTTGCTCTTGGCAGACAGATGGCAACTCAGTCAAAATCAGCCACATCACGATGAATGTCCAGCCAAATGAACTGGCGTAGGATCCTGTCTGTGTTCCACCTCTCGAAATGGCTAGCCCATGGGGAATGTGCCATTCGGAGGATGGTCTCTTGTATAGAAGGCAAAATAACACTCACCGAGTAGGAAGGACGTCATTGGAGGACAATAGTGAATAATACAGTAACTAGCCAATACGTAAGGCGACCCCGTACCGGGCGAACCCTGAACTCATAGATAATTACATTGTGACCCCTTACCAGTTGTAATGTGCATTGTCATGCTCACTTGCTATAATTATTGTGCTGCTGCAAACAAGCTTAAGGCTTTATTCTTTATGCACATTACAAATCGAGTCTGATAGCGGAGGCCCAAAAAGAGTTAGTGGACGCTAGGCTGACGCCTCAGCCCAAGGGAGAAGGCTCCAGGAGAGAAGTTACGGAACTCCAATTAGAGCGCACCACCATGTGATAATGCCTATCATCAGATGCCCCGTCGAAGGCTGCGACTACAGGACCCCGGACGGAGAGGCAATAGTAGGAGTAGCACTCCTCAATGCCCACACCATCGACCACCAGGCGCCAAGGCAGGCAGCCAGGGCAGAGAAGGTCAAGAGACCGGAGGTGTCATCATCAGGAACCACAGAAGACTGGGTCTACTTTCAGTCAAGATGGGGAGACTACGTCAGAGCCACCAGGCTGACAGGCCCCGACCTGATACTCCAACTGCTCGAATGTTGCGATGAGCAACTAAGAAGAGATCTCACCCGAAACGCAGGGGGGACGCTCACAGGAGGCACAGAGGAGCGAGTACTGGAGGCCATGAGGGCCCTTGCCGTCCGAGAAGAGAATGTGATGGTCGCCCGAGTCACACTTCACCACATGAAGCAAGACAGAGACGAGCCCGTCAGAGCATTCGCGGCAAGGCTGAAGGGACAAGCTGGAATATGTAAGTATACTAAGGCATGCCCGGGGTGTAACCATGAAGTCTCGTATGCCGAGGCCATACTCACCGACGTGTTGTGTAGAGGTATCGCGGATAGCGAGATACAAGTGGATCTGCTGGGGGACGCGAACCAAGACATGACACTAGAGCAGGTTACAAGGTTCGTGGAGGCCAAAGAGGCCGGTAAACGGTCAGCCACAAGACTGGCCGACCCACAGTCGGCAGAAGCGATAGGGAGCTCGTACAGACGACAGAGTAAACCAAACCCCCAAACAACCACGCCCCCCAATCCCGAGGCACCCTACCAGAAAAGGAGGAATTCACCACCCCTGCCACCCAACTCAGAGACATGCTCATATTGTGGCACCAAGGGACATGGAAATAAATCCCCCACCAGGGTGAGAAGACAAGAATGCCCAGCATTTAACACCAAATGTGACAACTGCGGTCGCGAACACCACTTCAGCAGAATGTGTAGGAACAAGGACAACCAACGGGCCCTTACCGGAGGCAACCAACGACCCTCTACCAGAGGCCAATACGAGAATGCCCTATCCGATATGGTCTGTCTAGTGACCTCAACACAGGGATCGACGACAATCGACCACCACACCTACAACAGAGCAACACGCTCGTGGCACAAGAAGCCATCAAGGCCACAACCATACGTCACCCTGACAGTGGAGACCCAGCCAGAGGATTACACCCATCTGGGTCAACAGCTGAAGATCCCCAAAAAGAGTTTCACCACACAAGCCATGGCCGACACAGGCTGCCAGAGCTGCCTGGCTAGCACCGCCACCATGAAGAAACTGGGACTCACACCCAAGAAGCTCCTACCCGTCAGTCTCAGGATGCGCGCTGCCAACAACAGCCAAATCAACATCCGAGGCGCCATTCTCGTCAAGATGACAGAACCACAGGGCAAGAGATCCACCAAGCAGATGATATATATCACTGACCACGTGGACAAGCTCTTCCTGAGTCAGGAAGCCTGCACTGACCTAGGGATCATCCCCACGGGATTCCCAACGACAAAATGTGACACCACAGAGACAGCAGCCGCCTCCGACCAGGACACATCAGTACCACCGGAAGCATCAAAGCACTGCTTGTGCCCACGTCGCACCACCCCACCCCCAAAGCTCAGCGAGTCACCCATACCCACTACGCCAGGAAACAGAAGCAAAATCGAGGCATTCCTCCTTCAGCGGTACAAGGCCAGTACGTTCAATACCTGTGAACACCAACCCCTACCCCTGATGGACGGACCCCCCATGCGGCTCATGATTGACCCAAACGCCACACCAACAGCCCACCACTCTCCCATTCCAGTCCCACTACACTGGCAAGAGGAAGTGAAGGCAGGCCTGGACAGGGACGTGCGCCTGGGAGTGCTGGAGCCAGTACCCGTGGGTGAACCAGTCACCTGGTGCCACAGGATGGTCACATGCGCCAAGAAGAATGGTTCTCTTCGACGCACAATCGACCTCCAGCCCCTAAATGCCCATGCAACCAGGGAAACCCATCACACCCAGTCACCATTCCATCAAGCCAGAGCCGTACCACAAGACACAAGAAAGACAGTCTTTGACGCATGGAACGGATACCACTCAGTCGCTCTCCATCCTGACGACCGTCACTTCACCACCTTCATCACACCCTGGGGCAGATACAGATACAAGACAGCCCCCCAGGGCTACATCGCTTCCGGCGACGGATACACCCGCCGCTACGACGAGATTGTCTCTCACACACCCCAGAAGACGAAGTGCATTGACGACACACTCCTGTGGTCCTCCACCATCGCCGACAGCTTCATGCAAGCCCAAGAGTGGCTAGACATCTGCGGCAGACACAGCATCACACTCAACCCCAGCAAATTCAGATTTGCGATGGAAACCGTGGAATTTGCAGGCTTCGAGATTACAGACGACAGAGTAAGACCATGCAAGAAGTACACAAAGGCAATCTCTGACTTCCCAACCCCCACATCACTCACAGATGTACGATCGTGGTTCGGTCTGATAAACCAAGTGGCATATGCCTTCAGCATGACAGACATCATGCTACCATTCCGGACACTGCTCAAACCAACAGTGCCCTTTGAGTGGACAGACGCCCTTCAGCAAGCATTCGACAGCTCGAAACTGGCCATCATCGCCGAGATCGAAAATGGAGTCACAATCTACGACAAGACAAAGCCCACATGCCTAGCCACAGACTGGTCCAAGCAAGGAATAGGATACTGGTTGTTCCAGAAACACTGCCAGTGCCCATCCACAGACCTGTTCTGCTGCAAGGAGGGATGGAAAATCACCCTGGTTGGCAGCAGATTTACCCACCCAGCAGAGTCACGCTATGCCCCCATCGAAGGAGAAGCACTGGCAGTAGCAGACGCTCTAGACAAGGCTCGCCACTTTGTCCTGGGCTGCCACGACCTCACCATTGCAGTCGATCATCGCCCACTCTTAAAGATCTTCGGCGACCGCTCGCTAGACATCAGCAACACCCGCCTGAGGAACCTCAAAGAGAAAACACTCAGATACAGATTCAAAATGGTACACATCCCAGGAGTGAAGAACAGAGCCCCTGACACCCTGTCTCGCCACCCCACTGGAGACCCCTCACCAGATAGACTACATCTCCAAGATGACGTCAGCGGAGTCTTGCACATGACTCAGCCTCAGATACGCATCCCAGACCACATACTGGCAGGACCACACAGTGTCCACTCCGAGATCAGCCAAACCACGGATGATTCAGAAACCCTACTACGGGAATCGATGATATCCACCCTGGACACCATATCTACCCTAGACGCCACATCAGTGGTCACATGGGAAGAAGTCCAGACAGCTACCTCTTCGGACCCAAGCATGACCATGCTCCTGGAAGCAGTCGAGGAGGGCCTCCCAGAGTCAAGACTCCAGATGCCCCCTGACATCAGGCAGTTTCACAATATCAAACAACATCTATACTCGGTCGATGGTGTAATCATTTACAAAGACCGTATAGTAATCCCACCCACCCTCAGACAGACATGTCTAAAGTCGCTACATGCTGCCCACCAGGGCACATCTACAATGATAGCCAAAGCTGAATCGTCGATCTTCTGGCCAGGCATTACCAAAGACATCCACCAGCAAAGAGCCACTTGCTCCACTTGCAACCGCATGTCGCCATCACAGCCAGCACAGCCACCGACCCCCCCAACTCAACCAGGCTTTGGCTATGCGTGTGCTCAGATTACTTCCACTACAAAGGACATGCATACCTGGTAATCGTAGACAGATACTCGAACTGGCCCATCGTTGAAAGAGCGATCAACGGGTCAAAAGGACTCATTGACATCCTCAGAAGCACATTTGCCACCTATGGCATCCCAGACGAGCTGGCTTCAGACGGGGGCCCAGAATTCATTGCCCACGACACTCAACGATTCCTGCAAGACTGGAGAGTTCATCACCGCCTCAGCTCAGTGGCATTTCCACACAGCAATTGCAGAGCAGAAGTAGCAGTCAAGACGGTGAAACGCCTCATATCCAACAACATAAAGACAGATGGCAGCCTCAACATAGACTCCTTCCAACGAGCCATGCTGCAGTACAGGAACTCACCCGACCCCGCCACCAAAGAGACACCGGCATCCTGCTTGTTCGGCCACCAGACGAAAGACCTCATACCAATACTACGTGGCAAATACCTCCCACACAGAACGTGGCAGGAAAGCCAATCTCTGCGTGAACTGGCACTCCGCCAAAGAAACAGCCTGGCACAAGAACGCTGGTCAGAACATACCAAGACCCTCACCCCACTCAAAGTAGGTGACAGGGTCAGACTACAAAATCAGACGGGGAATTTCCCAAACAAATGGGACAGAACGGGAACGGTGATAGAGGTGAAGCAGTTTCACCAGTATCGAATCAGAGTAGACGGAGCAGGGCGGGTCACCCTCAGGAACAGACAATTCCTGAGACGTTTCACCCCGGTAAACCCTCCGCCCACCAGAAGATCCATACTGGACGACATGGCCACCATCCCCAGGCCACTACCAACACCTCCCGTCACCACCAGAACCCCCGAGCCACCACCCACGCTCCAGGCTACCCCAGCCACCCCCCCACCACCAGCGATGGACATTCCCACCGCTACACCGGCCCAAACCCCCACACCACTGCTGCCAATGACGGACATTCCCACCACCACGCAGGCTGAGCCCTTCACACCACCTACCCCGTCCAGCCCTATGACACAGGCTGGGCCCCCCATACCACCTCCTCCGGCCCACCCCATCACTAGGGCCCCCACTATGACTCCTCCACGAGACACGGCCTCAAAGCGGCCACAACCACCGAGAAGATCCACAAGGGTCAGAAGACCACCCGACAGGCTGGCCATGAGGGTCAGAAGACCACCCGACAGGCTGTTCTGAAGACGAAAAGAAAACAAGCCTTTGCCCCCGTGGAACAAAGACTGGGGGGAGATAGTGAATAATACAGTAACTAGCCAATACGTAAGGCGACCCCGTACCGGGCGAACCCTGAACTCATAGATAATTACATTGTGACCCCTTACCAGTTGTAATGTGCATTGTCATGCTCACTTGCTATAATTATTGTGCTGCTGCAAACAAGCTTAAGGCTTTATTCTTTAGACAACATGTCCGAGTTTGACACAGGGGACGAAGGGGTCAACTGTTGCACCACAACTCACTTGGCCTGTCTCAACCAACAGGTGGGGTAGTGAGCTCATCCGAGTTAGAGGTGGAGCTCCTTTTGATCTAGTTGATCTGGCATCTACAGCGGTGGCGCGGCCACTTGGGGGCTCGCCAACTTTGACCAAGTGAAGGGACCTTGCTGTTTCCACTGCCAGGAGTATGGACATGTGGCAGCCAAATGCCCAAAAGACTTGCTTAATAAGCATAATTTGTACTAACACACCTTTCTCACCCTCTCAGGTACAATCATGGTGTAGAAGTCCAATACCTCTTGCTGGATACCGCCTGCAACATATCCCAGGTTCACCCACACTGGCTGGTTGACAATTACCACAAGTTGGGGCAGGTTATCATTACCGGCCCAAACCTCACCACCCAATGTTACTCGACTACTATGGTGGAGCTGGAAGTGAAAGGGAAGCAGCTGTATTTGCGGATGACAGTCAACCCAAACATCGAGTTTAATGATATTCTGGGTACTGATGTCCCCAACCTGTTTACTCTTGTACCCCGTACAGATCCATGGTGTAAGGATGCATCCACCCCCAACTAGGCCTGAGTACAATAATTATGCTGCCTATTATTCTATGCTGAATTTATTTTTCCCCCTGCCTATAATGTGCCCATTATTCTTTTTTGCCAGCCTATTATTCCCATGGATTAAAAAAATTCGTTTAAAATAGATGGATATAGCTATGAATACAAGTTCAGCGTTGATGATTATAACAACTTTAAGTTGTAACTTAAGGATAGTTCAGTGATTAATGCTGGTTATTATATTGTAACATAAGGGATGTTTCCATGTAATCTTGGAGTGTGCTGGTCTGCTGCTCATTGAAGGATGCCTTTAGAATAGAAAAAACACGTTCTGATGCTGCAGAAGTAGGTTGTATAGGCACTGTTTTCGAAAAAGCTGAAGCCCAATGAGGAAGTGCCTGAGCATTCTCCTCACCATTTATTGGGACAGAAGTTCTCATCAATGTTATCACACTTGGCCAAATAAAGTGGTAATTCCTTTTTCAGTTCCTCAATATCATCTCTAGAGAAGAATGGAATGGCAAAAAGTGAATCAAGATCCAGTGCTGTTGGCTGCATTTCATGTGCTTTTTGTGGATGAAAAAGACGTGAGCCTTAAAAGCTTCCAGGGGTGCTTGCATGCTTCCACACAATCAAAGTAATTGATTGCAGGTTTAGCACAATTTCAAGAATATTGAATCATCTGCTGTGGCTGAAGAGTGTTTATATGTCTGGCAATTTTTTGAGACACTGCTTGAACATTGGAACAGTGTGCTGAATGTATTGCAGCTAGGATTGTGTTTATTTGTTCATAGCACTTCAATGCTAGGGGCCCATCTCCTTCAAGGAAATACGTTGCTTTGATGAAGTGTTCGCCCCAGTCCACAATTCTGGCAAGCTCCAACCGAAAATGTATGCACTTTTACTTGTCCTGGAAGAAAGTAAGAATTTTTTTGTTTGAGGCTGGAGCTGTATCCACAATTCTGGGGGTGCTGCCTTCCACTGCCGGTAAATGGTGAGGTAGAACTAGGTGTTGTTGCTGCGATTCATCACCAGGTCATGGATGAACATATTTTCCTGTGGTAGTGATCTGGGGTAGGAGGGTTTGACCCATATCTTGGACTCCTCCTGTTTTGGTTGAATGTACACAGTCATCTGCTAGGCAAGCTGCAGCTCTGGCCGACGTGGGGTTCCGTGTTCTGACCCAAACTTCGACCTTGGGGTCAGAGAGGGAAGAGAATATCTTGTTGATGACAAAAGGTCAACGACTTCCACTTTGCAGGTAGTCTCCTTGGCCGAGAGTGCCACCAGGGAAGCTATCCAGATGTATAGCTGCTGAGCAATCTCCGATGCTGCTGTGTGAGGTCTCAGCTTGATGCGGTATAGGTTTGGAGTGATGCCATGCAGATTGACCAGAGCTCTCTTGAGTGTGTGGAAATCAGCCTTTTTCCTTTGGCATCTACTCCTGAAACCTAAGGGAAACAGAGTTTAAAAGGGTTAGCCATCCAAATTTCGGCAGGAACCTCAAACAAGGTCATGTGGCTTTGGAAGTTATTTAGGAACATTTCCATGTCACCCACATCTTTGGCTGTGGTCAGTTTCGGACATCCCTCACAGCTCTCTTCTTTTCTCTTTCCAGGGCCATCCTGACATCCTCCTGCCATTCAGTCTTTCCAAAAGAGGAGTGGTGAAGAGCTTTTATGATAGAGCCAGAAGAGTAGTGACAGAGAAGGAGGACCTTTGGAAGGAAGAACATCATTTGAACAAGGTTTTCATTGAGAACGGTTATCCGCAAGCCTTCATCAATCTTTCGTCTGCAGAAACATCAAAACACAGAAAAGAAGATGAGTACACCAGTACAGGCAGTGAGGATTGGATCCTAAGATAGTGATTCCTTATGCAGCAGGAATGAGTGAAGACATCAAGGAGGGTCTGCAGGATTTTCAACATCAAAGTCGTCTTCAAATCGGGAAGAACTCTGAGGACACAACTGAGCAGAGTGAAGGATGTCCGCTAAAATGCACTCATGTATTGTGTACCGCCTCCTTTGTAGCTGTGGGAAAAATTAGATGGGGGAAACGATCAGAAGACTGGAGACCAGAGTGAAAGAACATCAAGATACATGTAGAAAGTATAATAAAGAGAAGTGTGCAATTGCTGAGAATGCATGGGATAATGGACATCCTATTCTGTGGGTGGAAGTCACCATCTTGGACCAGGCTAGAAGACAGAAGGAACTGCTAGTGAAGGAGACACACATCGGCCTAGCACTAAAGTGTGAGCAGTTCAATCAAGACTTGGAATGGACTTTCCTGGCTGCTGGGGAGTTACTCTGAAGAACCTGAACTTGAAGCCACGACCACCATAATTACATTTTTTAATTTTATTTATTATTTATTTATATATATTATATGTTATAATTTTTATAATTTTTTTATTATTTTAATTTTTTTAATATTTATTATTATCATTATCATTATATATCATTATTTATTTTTATTTTTATTATTATTATTATTATTATTATTATTATATCAAACAACAACAACAAAACAATAACAACAACAACACTAATAATTACACAAGACTGTCCATGCCCGAGCCTCCCATTGCCCCCATGACTGCAAGAGCATTGCCTCTCTGTACAGCCACAGACAATTGTTGCATCAAAAATTGGTATATATGAATTCTCTTCCCCAGTGTGTTGCTTTATTTTCCTTCCGAGTTCCTTTAGGAAGGCCAATGACTTTGGGCCAATGGCACCTAGGGTCTCAACCGCAACTGGCACAAAAAAATAATTCCTGGTAAGGCAGTGGTACTTGTCCTCCTTTTTCTCTTCAGCCATGGCAGCTACCGCACCTGAGCTCCTGGTAGCTTGAGCACAATAGGACTGTGCCAGAGTGTTGGGGCAGGTCACATCCCAGATCAGGGGCTTGCCACATTTCCATGGCACCATGGTGATTCCATCTGGACGCTTACCGTCCATATGATTGAGTCCAGACGGTTCCAGCCTTGAAGGCACCTGAGCAGATGACATAGCCCTATGAATAATGTTATTCATTGAGGAATGTCGGTAGTGACGACCCTCACTCTTCTTGCAGCTCAAACTGTGCAGACCAAAATGGTCCACCTCTGCATCACAGTACTGGCATAAGTGGGGATGGCAAAGAGGGGACCCCAAATGAAGGCCAACAGCAATCCTGATAGTTGCGTCGTCCATCCTCAAACCCAAGTTGGAGATTGGGGGTGCACGAAGCCATGCTCCAGATTCCCTAGCAGAGACAGCCAAAAGCCTAGCTCTTGTCAGGCTATCTGAGGCATTGCTTAGCAAGGACTCCACGTCTTTGGAAACTTGATAGGCATCCCACGACTTCTGGAGGCATGCTGCTGAACCAAGAGGTGTAGGAAAATCATGATCTTTTGACCACAGCAATAAAGCCTCTTCACGATTTTGGAGTGGGAGAGACTGCAGGTGTGTAGGGAGGATACGTTGGACCAGGTCGCAACAGGCAGCAGCCGAGGCCATGAAGGCTGATGGGGCAATCTGCACAGCACGCCTAATACCAAGACCACCTACTCTGATTGGAAGACTGGCTTGAGACCAAGCTGTGTCATCATCACCAAATTGAATATTGATGATGCTGCTCACAATAGTCTTGAGGGCATCGTCATAGGTAGCTAGGACAGGAGACAGGAAGCAAGGGAGGTCCTGAAGATGTACTGCAGCTTTGGGATGGGAAATGAGCTACGCAGTAAAATCAAAGCCTCATGGCCGAGATGTAGCTTAGCCTTTCCCCCATCACCTCAAGGGATTTCACCTTCTCCAAAAGGGAAGCAGAGATCGATTCTACGCTACCAAGCGTGTGCACCAAGAAGACATGCTTCATCAGGATCTGTCACACATGCACCTGGAAGTGAGCATAATATAGTCCCTCTTGTGACTGGGTCATGGCAGATGATCTCCGACTTTCCATTATTTAGTGACAGACCCAACTCTGAAGCTGATTGTATGCAGGAGAGATCCTTGACAATGTCCTCAGTAGTATATACCGCCTAGAGTGATTATTTTTATTATTTATTATCTATTTTAAAATGTATTATTATATTATTATTGTTGTTGTTGTTGTTATTGTTGTTATTATTGTTGTTATTATTGTTGTTGTTGTTTCTAATGTTGCTGTTGCTGTTGCTGCTGTTGCTGTGCTGCTGTTGCTGCTGCTGTGCTGCTGCTGTTGCTGCCACTGTTGCTGCCGCTGTTGTTGTTGCTGTTGTTGCTGCTGTTGTTGCTGCTGCTGTTGCTGCTGTTGCTGCTGCTGTTGCTGCTGCTGTTGCTGCTGCTGTTGCTGCCACTGTTGCTGCCGCTGTTGCTGCTGCTGTTGTTGATGCTGTTGTTGCTGTTGTTGTGTTGTTGCTGCTGTTGTTGTTGCTGTTGTTGCTGTTGTTGTTGCTATTATTGTTGTTATTATTGTTGTTATTATTGTTGTTGTTATTGTTGTTGTTATTGTTGTTCTTATTATGTTGTTGTTATCATCATCATCATCATCATCATCATCATCATCATCATCATCATCATCATCATCATCATCATCATCATCATCATCACCACCACCACCACCACCACCACCACCATCATCATCATCATCATCATCATCATCATCATCATCATCATCATCATCATCATCATCATCATCATCATCATCATGATCATCATCATGATCATCATCATCATCATCATCATCATCATCATCATCATCATCATCATCATCATCATCATCATGATCATCATCATCATCATCATCATCATCATCATCATCATCATCATCATCATCATCATCATCATCATCATCATCATCATCATCATCATCATCATCATCATCATCATCATCATCATCATCATCATCATCATCATCATCATCATCATCATCATCATCATCATCATCATCATCATCATCATCATTATTATTATAAAATAATAATAATAATAATAATAATATCTTATAATAGGTACATAAATAATGATGTCCATCAATCTCATCTGCTGTCCCATTATCACCAAAACAGAACTTGCATTTCCCCCTGAATTGCAACTGAGATCCTCTGTAGCAGGTACTGAAATGAGTCTCTATCTTCAGTGGCTGTCTTGAGGCGACGTCCAGTTCTCGTATAAAGACCTTTGTTTTGAGGCCAAAAACACCACAGGTCTCCACTGCCACTGGCATGAGCGGGTAGGATGAGTCTAGGTAACCCATCTGCTTTTGCTGCCACTGCACCGAGTTTGTTTACCGCCAGCCTGATATTTGAATCCGGAAAAGTTTCTGCACATGTAGCATCCCAGACCAGGAGCTTCCCTCTTGACCATGGAACAATTTATTATAAATTTTTTTAAAATTATTCTTATTACTATTATTATTACTAAGAAAATGTCAGTCTAAATTCAAATTATCTGTGATTCCCGCAACCGAAACTGCATTGCCCCTCTGCACCACAACAGAAAGCCTCTGCAGGAGGTGGTGAAGGGGGTACTTCTCTCCAGTCACTTGAAAGAGATGCTGCCCCAAATCCCTTATAGTGCAGCGGCATACCAAACCTATTGTGCATTTTTTGATAAAAGCACCAAAATTGGTACACATGTAAATTAATACCTAATGAACATTTTTGGATATGGAGGCGCTCACAATTGTACCCACGCTGGCCATAGCAACAGTTTACAAAATGGCCACCATGCTTGCATTAAAAATAAAAAAAAGCACCAAAATTGGTCAACATGTGGATTAATACCCTATGAATATTTTTCGATATAGAGGCGATCGCAATAGTACCCAAACTGGCCATGACAGCTCTTTTCCAAATTGGCCGCCATGCAAGCTCTAACAATGTGGTCTCAAATCATATGTGGTCTCAAATTACTATTACACATTTCAGTGCTTCCAGTGTTTCCAATGTTGCCATATTTGAAGTTCATGGCAGCAATTTTGTACAAAATGGCACAAAAAATGGCTGCCATTTTACAAAGGGGCCGCATTTCTCCTAATAACGCTATACTAAATCTTTATCAAAAATTAATACTGCAAACAATTATTTTAAGGCAATACTCAAAATGAACATATATAACTACTGTAAAATTGATATCCGAATATATAGTGCAAAGTTGCGTTAAATTATTTGTGTGGTATATACAATACTGATCTTTGTTCAGTTTGTTGGAAATTCTCCTTCACACTTGCAGAGAGCGGTGCATTGGAGTCCAGTCTTTTTCCACTTGCAGCGGGTATGACACCTCTTCTTGCACCCACAGGAGATCAACTCATAGCAGATCTTTGATGCTTCTTGGTGTGGTCCAATGTAATTCGTATAATCTACCATCTGTCTTGATTCAACCCCAACTACTTGGCACATGACCACCTTGGAAGGCAGTTCGCTTGATGTGCTGCTCCAGAGCAGCGTGTGTTAGAGGAATTCTCTATACAGAGGAGGTCTTTGCAAAGAGCTTCTTCCTGGCCTTATTCACATCAGTGCAGGTGCTTGTTCGGTCATAGATAATTATGACAATGACATGCATACTTTGTCTGGGATCTCAGTAGGTGCATGTGCCAGAAATCTAACTTAACAACAGCACAATTCTGGTCATCTAACTTTTCCAAGAATATCCTAGCTGCATGCACAGCTGCTTCTGCACTGCCTCTGACTCCATAACCCATCTGACAAGGGGCCAGAAGGGAGGCTATCTCCTCCATTACCTTAGAACCAGCAATCTTAGCCACCAAATGTCTTAGGGTGCATCCAACCGCGATGGGGAGAATCCCACCTGACTTCTTTTCTAATGCCACAAGTGAGGCATCAAAGAAAAAAGGACGGACTTCAATAGGTGTGTGTCCTTCCAGCACGAGGGAGCAGAATCCCTGCAAAGAGGTGACAAATGAATACGTTCACCCGCTGGCAGTAGGTCCTTTAGATGCTGTGGATGCAGCTTGTCAGGGCCCCCTGCTGATCCATTGGGGAAGGACCTGATAGCTTTGATCAATTCCCTGGCTGAAATATCCATGAGCACTGGAGAGGCTGTATATAGGAGCTGGGGGGATGTTACTGTCTGCAGGAGTAGGAGGGTGCTTTGACTGTAAAGCACTAAAAGTTTCATCACTGAATTCAGCAAGGGTGTCATCTGAACTTGCAAGTCTAATAACACCTCTCAAATTACCCTCTTCTATTTTCTGAGAGAATCGATGGGATAGTTATACATATGAAAAATATTTTAGTATCAAAAGAGAGCACACAGAGAGACCTATCTTTTGAGCTATATATCAAGTCCATACCATGAAGTTTACAGAATCTACGGAGCTATAAAGTGGTACCCACAAGTTATTATTATTTTTTTAATGCCATTGTCCCCTCCTCTTAAATTGATTAGTTGGGCTATAATAATCAACTGAGTGTTCATTGAGATAACATAATAAAAAATAAAATAAAAATAATAGTAAAAATAATAATAACAAAATAAATAAATAAATAAAAATAAGTAAATAAGTAAGTGAATAAATAAATAAATAAAATAAGAATAATTATGGTGTTCATGACTGCAAGTTCATACTCTAGAGTGGCTCCCCAGCAGCCATTCCACAGTCTCGATTGAGCCACTCACACTGATGTGCAATGCCTCCTTCACTAACAGTTCCTTCTGTCTTCTGGAATGGTCCAAGATCTTCCTCCCTCAAAATAGGATGTTAATTATCCCCTGCATGCTCAGCAATTACAAACTTCTCCTTAGCACTTTCTACATGTTCTTTCACTCTGTTCTCCAGTCTTCTGTTGATCTCTCCTATGTA
Source organism: Cladorhizidae sp. MBARI D1340-BT2 (assembly GCA_028752905.1). Lineage (NCBI taxonomy): Eukaryota > Metazoa > Porifera > Demospongiae > Poecilosclerida > Cladorhizidae > Cladorhizidae sp. MBARI D1340-BT2. The sequence continues at coordinate 35,199,806 of JAQNBH010000011.1, read as the reverse complement.
GTACTTCACAGCAACAAGGGATGGGATTGCATGAGTGTATACTAGCTGGTAAAACATCCTTCACTCTGCTTAGTTGTGTCCTCAGAGTTCTTCCTGATCTAAAAACGACTTTCCTGTTGAACTTCCTGCAGCCCCTCCTGATGTCTTCAATCATCCATGGTACGTAAGTAATCACTACCATAGCATCCTTCTTTTTAAATCCCTGATTGCCTGTATCAATGCACTATCTTCCTTTCTGCATTTAGATGTATCTACAGATGAAAGGATTATGAAGGCTTGTGGATTACCGTTCAAGATCCTATCCAAATAATGTTTTTCCTTCCAAAGGCTCTCCTTCTCCGTCACTACTCTCCTGGTTCTATCACATACAAGCTTTTGACCATTCCTATTTTACCATGGATAGGATGATGTGATCTATAATCAAGGTACCTGTTGGTGTGTGTGGGGTTTCTGTAAACTGTTGCAGTTAGCCTTCCCTCTTCTTTCCTATTCCAGAAAGGGCAATGATCCATCCACTTCAAGCTCCATGGTAAACTTTATGGATGGCCAATGTTTTTCAGATGGTCCACTAGCTCCTGCTCACTTCCCTTCTTCACAATGCAGAAGGTATCATCCTCATATCTCTTCCAAAACCTTAGGACTTCAGTGGGGTAGTTGTGAGTGGCAATTTCTCAAGGAATTCCATACAAAGATTGGCTGCCACTGCAGATACATTTGATTAGGTCATATGCATGCAGTTGACAGATGATGCTCATCTGGTGTTCAAGACTGCACTGATGGAATCTTTGAGGATGCATACCTGTGCTGAAAGTCTCACTAATACTTCAAAGCAAAGATAACTGGAGAAGCTGAGCATAAAACCATTCATTGCACATGCTCAATGAATATATTTGTAATCATGAAATGAATATATTCTCACAATTAGTTCTCACCACCTAAATTTACTGTTGGTTCATGAGACTAAACTGCTAACTTAATCTTTCATATTTCCATGCAAATTTGTGCTTTAAGTCGCTAATTTAGGACAAAAATGCTCCATGAAAGAAAAAAAGTTTAAGACTGAGCTAATTTAGATGATATTGAAAATTCTGATTATACAATATTTAAGTAATTAGCTACATTGTCACAATACTAAGTAGCTAATAATGAAAACAACAAACAAAATGAACTATAACAAAACAATCTTATTCAACGAAGAACTATAAGTAGATTTCTTCCACTAACTCTAAACTTCTAAATAAGGACTGTGTCTGTGAGAAACTTTAGAAACCACAGGAAATTCCGGCCTGACCACTTTATGTGTGCTTGCTTCCTCATTGATTCCTTTACTCTAGCATTGCAAAAGGTGCATAGCATGGGCTTTTAGTCTTGGCAGTGTACTGCCTATAAATATTAGTGGCTAAGCTCATATTTAAACCCTGTCTCCTATATATCCAGCCTACAACCTGTGTAGCTACTGTACCTCTGCAGGAAGAAGGTGGAGTATATGGCTTATTTTTCACTGGCAGTTTTTCTTCTGTCCTACTTAAGTAAGTTAGAATAACTAACTCTTAGCTAATTATTACACTAAATAAATTTAGTTATCTACTAAATATGGTTATATATTTTCCTATAGCTTGCTAAACCAACTTAGCCAACTACCTTATACTACTATTGATGGTTCATGATTCTTACTATTGATAATTTTGGCATTTGTGTGTGGATGATAGGGTGATAGTAAAGTGGGCATGGAAAATCTACTCAAGTTCCATCAGTTCAGAGTTATGGATAGCCTTAAATTTTCTTGTTGCGTGGGAGACCACCATATATACCATCCAACACAATGATTCCTACTTCATGAGGATAGCTGCTCTGCAAGTGTTAGCCTGGTAACTGCACGGATCTTTATGCTGTTGTTAACGCAGCAGCTGTCTTAATCGATGGTCAGTTGCTGCTGCTCAACTTACTCCTCTGCTAGCTTAAAAGGGGGGACAATACCATTGTGTCATAAAAACCAGTGGTTCTGATTTTAGAGCTCCATATGTAAATACAAACACCGTGATCCAATTCCTTTCTAAGATTTGAGATGTGATCTTACATGGGTCAGGCAATGTACATACACTACAGAAAGTATTCATACATGGAGTGGCAGTTTGCATCCACCTCCAAGGAATAAGGCTCACTCTGCTTGCTTGCCCTATCTTTATGCTGTAGCTTGTACCACAACAAACGAGACACACTCATAAAATCAAAGCTACTCCTCCATGAGCTAGCTATAGGTCAGCCTCATCTATGTGCACTTGGCTTGGTGGCAATAGTTCGATAAATGTTCTTGATAAACTAGTAACTTAAATTCACTATAGTTCAGTTTGTGCAAGTTCAGTTAGTACAAATTCCAGCACTGTCATGTACATGAAATGGTGTAATATTTTTTGGTGTGCTATGTATAATATTTAGCAGAGTCAAACATCACACAACTTTATGGCTCTGTCATTAATTAATATGTAATGGTGTAAAATATCTAAGCTTGTGAATGCAATTAGCTAGCTTAAATCTTTAGGATTGAATATTGTAATAATGTGGCATGTGCTGCGCTTGATAGTCATGTGATGAATTAACTGCCTTAGTCAAGGTTGCCATCTTTATTGCTTGACTGCCCTATCAGGGTAGAGATATATGTTGATGTACTAGATAGCTTTGTAACATTAAAAGTAAACGGAACACTTGGTGTACATTTTATTACTCTCTATCTCTCTAGGATTTAGGCCCAAACCCGTAGTGCTTGTTTGAACTTTTAGTGTATTGCAGCAATTAATTTCTCTCATAATACTTCCATGCTATATCATAGATCCTGAGCTAGGTAAGGCCACTCACATTTTTAAGCCTTTCTGCAACTCATCTATTTTAATCTGAGTGAATGTGACTTCAAGATGTGTTTTCTTGGAATTGTAGTGGGTTCCCTGGCAATGATAGGTTCATGGCTAGGCTCTTGTCTCTGATAAGGTTCCTTCCTGTAATTTTCACATATGTTTACTGAATCCATGCAAGTAGGAGATGACAGAGCCACACTTCTAATTAAATTTGTCAGGTTTCTAGAAACAATTGAAACACCATGGGCAAATGGCCCTGTTTAGTGATGTTTTTGGGAGTGTGATCTTGGACATTCTTTCTGATAAGTGAGTCATGCCCAGCTATTCTAATATAAGTGAGTGTGAATTCAAGAAGTGAAATTCTCCAAATTGTGATAGGTATGATAGATTCATGGCTAGGCTCTTGTTTCTGCTAAGATTCTTTCCTCTGATGTTCGCATATGGTAACTGAATCCATGCAAGTAGGAGATGTTAGACCCACACTTTTAATTAAATTTGTCAGGTTTCTAGAAACCATTGAAAAACCATGGAGAAATGGCCCTGGTTAGTCATGTTGTTGGGAGTGTGATCTTGACTAAGTAAGTCATGCCCAGTATATCTAATGAGTATAAATTCAAGAAGTGAAATATTTATTTTCTCCGAATTGTGATAGGTTCCCTGGCAATGGTAGGTTCATGGCTAGGCTCTTGTTTCTGCTGAGGTTCTTTCCTCTGATATTCGCATATTGTTACTGAATCCATGCAAGTAGGAGATGACAGAATCACACTTTTAATTAAATTAGTCAGGTTTCTATATAGAAACCATTGAAACACCTTGGAGAAATGGTCCTGGTTAGTCATGTTGTTGGGAATGTGATCTCGGACATTCCTTCTGATAAGCGAGTGCTGCCCAGCTATTCTAATATAAGTGAGTGTGATCAAGAAGTGAAATAAATGTTTTCTCGGAATTGTGGTAAGGTTCCCTGGCAATGATAGGTTTATGACTAGGCTCATTTCTGCTAAGGTTCCTACATGTGATGTTTATATATGCATGGTTGAATCCATGCAAGTACTGTAGGATATGACAGAGCAAAACTACTAATGAAATTTATCTGGTTTTGTGAAACCATTGAAAAAACTCTGGGGAAATAGCCCTGGTTAGTGTTGGGAGCGTGATCTTGGACAATGAATAGAAACCTTTGGTCTAGATGAAGCTAAAACAATGTCAGAGAGTAATGCAATTTCCATGTGGATCACTTGCCTTAGTGCTAGCTAGGATAACTAGACTTGACAAAGAAGTAACCGACATTGACTGTGTAGTAGTTGAGTTTGTGCAAGCTTTATCAATTATAATGGCCGTAAACAAGTACAAAGTTGTCGTATTTTTGGTTTTATACTTCCACAGGCTATGCCAGGGGAGTGTCTAAAAATAATTATAAGGCAATATCTGTAGGACTTGTGACCATCATCCCATGTATTGGGAGAGTCCCCCCTGCGTTAAACAATCATTCATCTTTTCCCTCACTGAAACAATTTGTTGGTAAAACACAAACAAAGTAAACCAGCACTAGTCGGCTCACGTGTCATTAACAAAGCTAGAATTCATTCAAGGTCGCAATTCCATCTTCACATTATCATGAAAATGTAGCATCGCTAATTGGAACAGCATACTATAGAGTTGAGATATGTTTCTAATGGGAAACTGGTATGGGAACAGCTATGACTACTGCACTATAATTGCATGGAGACTTTAAAAAGGAATTTCTACTTTTTCACCAATTTAAATGGATAATAATGCACATATCATCCTTGTGTATATGAATTCTAATCCCTGAAGTTGGACAAAAATGTTAACATGATTAAAGGGGCATGTAAACAGCTTCCATGTAATCTCCATTTACATTTTGAATTAGAGGAATTTATATTCAAGCTAGTCTTTGTGTATGTGAAATTAGTTCTTCAGCATTCTACATCGACATCACATTTGATAAGTATGTTTTAAGTCTGCACTGTATTATCCGGTAAAGAATAGTAGTGCATCTACTCTGTGGCATTCGGGCATTGCTCTGCTCTGTTGGCAGAACATCTGCCAAGAACTTGATAGAACTAAGCATGAAAACAAAGTATCACAATAATAAAACACAACTAAATGCTAGGGTGATTAGTTTATTCATGATTCTATTGCTTTATCTTCCTAGTATAGTTTCACTCTCAGATTGAGATTGTTTAGTGCAATTACAAGTAGCTATATAACCAAGCCCAGTTGATTTGTGCTATCCGTTGATCAGTTCACTCCCTCATATAATTTGCCAGGTTCTAGGTGGCCCTAATGAATAGACCATACACAGTCTGAAATAATACAACTTGTGTAAGTAAGGTTGCTTTGTGCAGTGTACCACAGTTATACAAATCTCCTGTTTCCAAGCTGCTTGTGTAAGGTATTGTGTGATGAGTGAACGTGCAATAAACAACATTAATTTGAAATTTATATCACATTGCTAAAGTATTATCCTGGCATAGCTGTAGGGTTAACACTATGTAAAATTATTGATGTCATCCATCAGATTGGATTGTAATATGGAGAAGTAGCTAAGAGTAGTGTATTTCTCAGTTTTCAAGGAACACCAGCACAGTATTGGTCACGATTACTTCCATTTTTGGAACCTCTCAACCCCCCCCCCCCAAACAACCCCTGGGACGTGACGATCATTTCCCGACTAGAAAACGGTGTCCGTGACGATCATTTCCACATTAAACCTTTGTTCGTTGTTCGCGACGATCATTTCCATTGTAGCAAACTTGTTCATAGCAAGAGTGTGTTGATGATTCAATAGACGGGCAAGTCGACTTCACCTGAGCCCAAGGAAGCTTTTCCGTCGTGGGCTACTGTGCTTCTCCCACGATTTTTTCTAACACTCGTTCTTTTTTGCCCCAATCTCAGTTCGCTGTTTCAGTAGTACGCTTTGACTTCACCTTTTCTGCAGTGTTTCTTTATCCGTTCTGGCCGATCAAACAGCTAGCTGTTCGGCTGGAATCTGCAGCTGTGCAACGCTGCTATGCATATAGCTATGGTATAGTATGTACATGCGTGTAAAAATCTGCATGATCAAATTAATCCGCCTCCATAGCTTGGTAAACGCTAAATCTGTGGGCACCTGAGAATTGCTCCAGCAGCAGTGGCGTAGCTACACCAGGGCCTGTATGGCACATGTCCTACTAACTTGCCAGGGTGCCTTACCAATTGAATCAGCTGCTCGATTACGGTACATAATTATATGCCATGGTGTGCACTATTGAACAATTTGACTAGGAGTGCGTTATCTAGAGTCTACTGCTCCGGGCCACTAACATTGCATACCAGCGGAGGACTAGACTAGTGAAAATCTATCCTCTCTACTCAAAAGTGTAACTATGTCACTGTCATGAAATATGAGTACTACTGTCATTATCAACTCCAATTAATGCACTTGAAGAACAAGGTACCAATTGAATTCTGTGGTAGCCTACCGAGAGCAAGCATTACGGATCAGGAAGTATCAGGTGTGAGCACATGCAGTTTACTTTCAGATATTGCCTCAAGCCCATGTCAAAAACTATCCTAGCCTTCCTACTTAAATGAATTTCCTTCAACACTAATAAACGATCTTTTAATCCTGAGTGGCTTATATCCTACAATTGGCTTGAGTATTCAGTACAAAATGCTACTGCTTTTTGTTTTGCCTGGTGTTATTTTACTGTGGGTGATGGTAGACCTGAAGAAAGATTTACGAAACTGATTTGAGAGATTGGAAGCAAGCAACAGGTAAAGAGGGTATTCTTCAAAGATATGCTAAATGTTTGACACATCTTCATGCAATGAGTGCTTGACACACATACACAATCAGTAAAGAACGTGAAAGAACGTGGAACATCAATTGCTAATTCATTAAGTGATCAAGAGATTTGAGATTTCTAAGAACAACCATTATCTTTTGAGTGTATGTAATTGAAGGAATTCTGTGTGCTAGCCTTGAAATTGCCTTACGGATGCAAGATGAATCTCGATTCCCTAAATGGAATTTTCGTGAGATATTCAGTCTTCTTGCCAACAATGATACAGGGAGCCTTGTAAGTGGCACATACAAAGGTACTTACATATGTATGTCTCTCTTGAAGTACAAAATATGCTTTAAAAAAATCATGTTTGACATGGTAAGAAACTCTGTTGCTGAAGGTGTACAAGCAGGGTTTCATTTGGGGGGGGGGGGGGGGGGGGGAGAGGAGCCTTTTTGCCCCCCCTCCCCTGGAAATTGTATTATTTAAATTCATTAGAAACTTTGTAACATCTTTAACCATCACGCCCCCCCCTTAAAATCCAGATTCCTTCAGTCCCCCCCCCCCCCCCCCCCCTTGGACTAAATGAAACCCTGGCAGGTTACTTTCACTTCTTGCAGATGAATCAAAAGATGAGCAGCTAGCTCTGATTTTGAGGAGTGGAGACGAGCAAGACGTTATACACGAGACATTTGACATTTGTGGAGGTTAAATGTTTGACTGCTGAGAGTTTAACATCTTACTTATTCTCTATGAACTCTCAGTTGACATAATAACATTAAAATCACCTTCTCAATAATCAACTTCAATTTGTATTCACTCGACGTTTCAACTAGTACTAGATGCTCTAGCCTTCATCAGGAATATTGAGACACTAAGGCTTGCATGAGTCTGTTATATACCGGTAGCTAGCTATATATCCACCATGTGCCAGTACACGCGCCTATCATGTGCACTGGATATAAAAAATATATATATATATTACAATAAATAAAAATGTACATCAACAATAAACAAAATAAATAAAACGACAATTGACAATTGTATAAATTGTATATAAAAATAACAATAAAAAATAAAAAATAAACAATAAAACAAATATAAATAAATAATAATAATAATATAATAATTTATAATAATTAACAATGTAATAATAATTGTAATAATAATAATAATAATAATAATAATAATAATAATAATAATAATAATAATAATAATAATATATAATAATATTAATAAATTTAAACAATAAACAGATATAAGAAAAAAAGATGATAATAATAGTAAATAATAGTAAATAAAAAAATAATTATGGTGGTCATGGCTTCAAGTTCAGGCTCTTCAGAGTAGCTCTCCAGCAGCCAAGCAAGTCCATTCTACAGTCTCGATTGAACTGCTTACACTTTGGTGCTAGGCCGATGTGAAATGCCTCCTTCACTAGCAGTTCCTTCTGTCTTCTGGCCTGGTCCAAGATGGTGGCTTCCTCCCAAAAAATAGGATGTATATTATCCCATGCATGCTCAGAAATTGCAGACTTCTCTTTATTACACTTGCTCAGGCATCTTGATGTTCTTTCACCCTGGTCTCCAGTCTTCTGATGGTCTCCCCTATGTAGTAATTTCCCACAGATGTGGTACACAACACATGAGTGCATATTAGCTGGTAAAACATCCTTCACTCTGCTCAGTTGTGTCCTCAGAGTTCGTCCCGATCTGAAGGCGACTTTGATGGTAGCTGTGTAATACATTTGTTATGTTAATTATGATATTGCACCATTGGAGGATATCATAGCTAACATGCACTGCCCCACTTATACCCAGTGCAGTGTCCACCATATGCCACGGCAGGCAAACTTGCAGTGCCAGAAGCATGTAGCACGCAGCACGGTCATAGGCTACAAGTACCATTTCTAAATTGGGGCATGTCTAAGATACTGGGAGTGGTCCCACTTCTGAACTGGGTCATGGCTAAGACTCTGGCAGTCATCCCCCCACTGCTGAACTGAACCCAGCCAGTGAGAGGGAGATGTCAGGCTACAACACATTTATACATTTTGACAGACAAAACCTGGCACTGCTGAGATGGGCCCCTAGAGTGAAGAGGGTGATGGCCACCACCACAGATATTCTCTCTATGATGAAGCAGGTCCATGCACTAAAGAAGCTGGTTCAACTAGGAGGACGAACTTATGAAGTTTTGGCACTTTCCCAATTGGCAAGGCTTTTAAGTTAGATGATACTATCATCACTGGTCAGTGTTGCGTGTGCTAACAGTCTTTCAATGAAGACATTGTAATTGGAGCTGGAAATAGTTGTGTCCAGTGCATCTGCACACAATGGCTTCATGGTGATTGCATACTTGATTGCTTCATTGATGAGAATGGCAAAGAAAAGTCCCAACTGTATTTAGTTAGTTGCTGATATCAATGCCAAAAATTATCTTTTAATGATCGTTGATATATATAATGGGGAAAAAAACAGACTTGCTTAATTATAAATATTATTGCAATGAAACACGACCATTTGATATGAGATCTGCATTCCGACTGAGTTGGATGGCGAAATTAAAAATAATTCTTAGGAATTTCGATTTGTATTGGATGACTGGTATTGCTGGTTGGTTCATTAAGCATACCTTCTTTATTCTCCAGCACATCATTAATAAGTGTAGTCTAACATGAAATTAGCACAGTTAAATGAGCATTCAATCTATTATTGTCCTGTGCTATATAGAAATTACCCATAAGTTGGGACACGGGTAGAAATAGTACTTTCTTTAAAAAAGAAATAATTCCGTAACTACTCTACTGTGAGTTAATTTTACCTTTTGCTTGTTGCTTGATGAAATAAAATTTTAACAGGAAAAGTGGGTGTGGCTTGATAAATTTCGCTGCGAAAATGGGAGTTGAGTACAAAATAGAGTCATTTTTCAAGGAATATTCTAAATTAAATTTTTTTTTTTTTTAATTCTAAAAAAGGACCATTACACACATAAGACAATGACTGAAGTGTGATATCCTGTTCAGGTATGATGTACTCGTGCCTTTTTATGCAATCTCCGACATGAAATTTGCCGTAAACATGATTTTTTACAAGTATACCTCCCTATATATCTTTCTATATGTATGCTATTTTAGAGCAGGTCATCACAGCACTCACTGAGACAATTCAAATGATATGTAAAATCATATTTTAAGAATTTTTTCAAGGAAATTATGATTTTCCTATATAGCACTCCAAAACATGTATTTTAGGAAATCGCATAACAATATACCCCTAGTAGTAGAGAGTATAATTCCATTGGTTAGACGTATACATCCCAAACACAAGGTATACATACATAAACATATAAAAACATTTTTGTGTTAGTTAATTTTTTTTTTGCTCTTTTACTTGGTCCTGTGACATCAACAGCCCCATCAAATGTCCCTACACTATAGAGAACCCCTTCCTCTTCATTAACCCTTGTGTTTCGCTCTATATAGATGCTCTTCGTATCTCCTTGTAGTGATCTGTGACTTTGTAGTCACACTTTTTGATACGGCTATAGTCTCTTGACCATAAAACGAGTTCGCAACGCCTAGATGGCTGAAGACCCAGGCTCTCTGACACATTCTTGAGGGACGAGATACCGTCGTTGAAGACACAGACTGCAATAGCACATGCAGTCTCAACACCCAATTAGCCTAAGAATAATTCTTTTGGACAAAGTTTCCAAACAATTGCATGTAATGATTCATTAGGATTTTGGGTGTATCCCCCAACACATCACACGAGTAGGCCCTTGCTGCCTAGATTGGCTTTAGAAGATTAACTATGGCTGCAGGGATTGGCTTTTTTGTGTTGAAATGGTTCATTATTAGCTTTTGCTTTTTACCATGAATCTTTTCCCGGAGGACAAAGGTTGTGACGTGGAGTTTAATCGGTAGAATTGCAGTGATGTAGGGATGCTTGGACAGATTTCATCATTCCATGAAGATCACCTTTGCAACCTCTAATAGCTTGACCATAGTAATTCTGAAGAGTGTCAATTACCTTAGTAGTTAGTCTACCAACTCCTCCAATTGTCTTCCATCAGAAAGTTTTTCACCTCTTCGTTCTTTCTTGAGATTGCGCAGGGCTGTTCCCATTCTATTTTGTATGTGACCAACACAGTCAACCTTTTCTACCTCATTATCTTTACCAGAACCATATGGCTTGTCTTCAAGCAAAATGGAATGAGTTTTACAGTCTCCGTCACATATAAGGCATTTTTACCTTAATTTGTAGTCAAGAGATTGTAGTCGAGAGATCTGGCGAACATCATGGATATCCCTTTCGGTTCCATAGCCACAGCTGAACCCTCATGGTTTGCTTCACAGCGCGACTCATGTTCCTTTTTCCACTCTTTGTACCTCTCACTCTTGTGATCACATTTATCCCGGTACTTGCAACCAGAACAATGCCGAGATAAAACTTGGTAGTCAACTACTTTACCGGACTCATGCTTCAATTGCAAAAAAGGCACCGTATAAGGATGAAAAACCACGCCTCTGCCAAGTACCATTGGAACTGATAGTAATGTCAACAACTGCGTTGCCTGATACATCACAGCATTCACGAACTTCTTTTCAGGCTTGACACATACTTTTATTAGCTTGTGCAATACAAATGTGTATTGATAACCACTGCATGATCCCTGTATGATTGTTGGGAAACTGGTGAAGGTTAGTCAAATATGGCACAGAAGATTTCAAGTGAACTGCGAGTTCCTCCTATGCACTTGTTAGCAAATATGATTTTACGATTAATCCGTAATGCATGGCTTTTATCATCAACTGTAGAGAAAGGGACATCAGTAACAGCGCCAGTCCTCACAGCGTAAGAACAGGTAAGTACAAAGGCCAACTGACATGGTCTTATCTTCATGAAATTTCACAGGACCAGACAAACAGAACTTACAGACTACAGCTTTCTCTAGAGCAGGTACTAAACTCTCCTTCTCAAGAATAACAGCCTTACTCCCTTGCTGACTGGGTTTCAAACTGGTCTTCTTTTTAGAGAAGATGCTACTAGGAGACTTCACAAGCTCAGATGCAGACACCTTTTGAGAAGGGGCCTTTCTCTTATGTGGAGGGCAAATCTTCTTTCTCTTTACTGTCCTTTGTTTGATCCCTGGCATTTCTCCCACTGAAGGTTAGGTTAGTCACTGAAGGTTAGTAATAAACTTGAAAAGTTAAGTCAAAAACTTGAACGTATATAGAGACAATTGCACTCTCTGTAGCCCTAGCTGAACTCATATACTGTATTAACATTGCGTACGTATGACCCTTTACCTAATTGACCCTTTACCTAATTGGACCTTTACCCATTATGCATGCACTCACCATGCTTCAGTTACTGTGCACATTGCTAATGACGTGATCTATTTTGAGTCCAGTTCGATCTGTTAGTAAATGTACAGTGTACTATCTTCTATGCGCACAGTAACTCAAGCATTGGCCCCTATTAGCCTCTAGCTATCTATAGCCATCTATTGAGTGAGACTCTGCTATCGGGGGAATTTTTTTTGGTGCCGCCCCAATTAAGGCCCACCCGACCATATGGCTGTGGAATGCCCCTTCCCGGACTGTACCTTCAGCACTCCAGCCGATTTAAACCCTGCTGTCGCAGCAGTGGTACTCTCGACCCACGCTATCATTCATAGCCGCCCCATGAAGGCCAAACCAACCCCTGTCAAGCGACCTGAGGTATCCTCCGGGGGCACCACTGAGGGATGGTCATATTTCCTCTCCCGCTGGCGCTCTTACTCCCAAGCAGTCGAGCTAACTGCCAGGGACACCACCATCCAGCTCCTTGAATGCTGTGACCAAAAGCTCAGGCGCGATGTCACCCGCAACTGCGTCGACCCTTTACCAATCGAGAATTTATCCGAGGAAAACCTACTCAAGGCCATCAGGGCTCTTGCTGTCAGGGAGGAAAACCCAAAGGTAGCCAGGGTGGCTCTGAGCAGGATGGTGCAAGACAGGGGAGAATCCATCCGCGCCTTCGCTGCCCGCCTACGCGGGCAAGCAGAAGTCTGCCGCTTCACCAAGAAGTGCACAGGCTGTGATCAGGTCTCCAACCAGGGGGAAGAAAGAGTCGCGGATCAGCTCTGCATCGGCCTAGCAGACACCGAAATCCAGGAGGACCTCCTCAAGCACCCGGACCAGGAAATGGGAGTCGAGGAGACGATACGATTCGTCGAGATCAGAGCAGCCGGCAAGAGATCAGCGGTAACCATGTTCACACCCACCTCCACGAACAGCCTCAAGGAAGATGAGGAAGGAGAGGCCATCTCCAGCACGTATCGTCGCCAGCAGAGACGCTACACCCCACGAGCGGGAACTAGCCCCAAACAAGCACTACCCAGAGGCAACAACCACCCCACACCGAGGAACTCCTCCACCAAGGGCACAGGTCCGCCTCAACCAGGGACCAGATCCACACACAACAACCGCGGCATATGTCAGTACTGCGGACTCCCCGGACACGGTGAGCAGGAACGTACGGCCCAGTGCCGTATCTACTGCCCCGCCTTTGGCACAACCTGCTCCTCCTGCGGCAGAGCCAACCACAACGCCACCATGTGCTGGCAGACGACGGAACACGAGAGCGCGGTATCGGAGGAACTGGACACCATGACCGAAGGTGCCCTACACCATCAGACCTGGGACGCCCAATCAGGAGTGTGGAGCCAGAAGCGCTCATCCCCGCAACCCAACATCAACCTATGGATCTCGGCCCGCACAGAGGACTTTCGCCTACACGGACACACACTCCGAGTCGAGACCAAGCACCTCGCAGTCACGGGAATGGCCGACACCGGATGCCAGAGCTGCCTCGCCGGCCCAAGCCTCCTCACCGACCTCCGCCTGTCACCTGCGGACCTCATCCCTGTCAACCTACAGATGCGCTCCGCTTCAGGAACCAACCTACCCATCTTGGGGGCAGCGCTACTTCGTATCAAGACCCAACCCACTGGCGTTGAAACGAGACAGATGGTGTATTTCTCGCCCATCGCGAGTAAGCTATACCTCAGCCTTGCCACCTGCACGGACCTGGGACTGATCCCGCGGGACTTCCCTCTGAGCACGCCCATGCCCACCCCGGGTAACGACAAGGCGACGAGAGCAGCCCACCATGAGAATGCCTTGCAGCACCTCCCAGACCACCCAACCGGACCACCCCGCCTCGGAAACCCAACCAGCACTCCCACACCAGCCACGGGAAATAGCCAGTCCGGGACACCGACGCTGACCCCCCAACCAAGATCCACCGGACCTCACCCCACACCAATCAGGATGAGTCACACCCCCGGGGGGGGAATACCCAAGACATGCTCATGCCCGGCCAGAGCACCACCACCCTCCAGACCTACCAGCCTCCCGTTCCCGCCCACCGAGGCCAACCGAGGCAGGCTAGAACAACACCTCCGCACCCTTTATGCAGCGAGCTCCTTCAACATCTGTGAGCATCAACCCCTCCCGATGATGTCAGGCCCCCCCCTGAGCCTAAGCATTGACCCTATCGCCATCCCCAAACCCTGCCACACACCCATTCCCATCCCCATCCACTGGCAGGACGAGGTGAAGGCCGGTCTAGATCGTGATGTCAAGCTGGGAGTCATCGAGCAAGTCCCCCTGGGCACCCCGGACACTTGGTGCCACCGCATGGTTATTTGCACCTATTTGCACCAAGAAGAACGGGTCGCTCAGGAGGACCATCGACTTCCAGCAGCTAAATCGCCACGCCACTAGAGAAACACACCACTGCCAATCCCCATTCCACCAGGCCAGAGCCGTCCCAAGCAATACAAAAAAAACGATCTTCGACGCCTGGAACGGCTACCACTCTGTGGCCCTTGCTGACGAAGACAGGCATTTCACCACCTTCATCACCCCATGGGGTCGGTATAGATACAAATCTGCCCCCCAAGGATACATCGCTTCCGGCGACGCGTACACCGCCAGGTACGATGCCCTCGTCTCGCAAATCACCCGAAAAACCAAGTGCATTGATGACACCCTCCTCTGGGCACCCACCATTGAGGAAGCATTCCACCAAGCCACAGAGTGGCTAGACGTGTGTGGACGCAATGGAATAACCCTCAACCCGAGCAAATTCCGTTTCGCGCAGGACGAGGTGGAGTTCGCCGGCTTTGAGATCACCATGTCTGAGGTCAAACCTTGTCGCAAGTACCTCCGAGCAATAGATGAATTCCCAATCCCCCAGGGCATCACGGACGTCCGCGCCTGGTTCGGCCTTGTCAACCAGGTCGCATACGCTTTCTCTATGGCGTCCGTGATGTCCCCCTTCCGTGCACTTCTCAAGCCATCCACCCAATTCTCCTGGAATGACGACCTACAGCACGCGTTTGACGCATCCAAGTCTGAGATCATCAGTCGCATCAAGGAAGGCGTCACCATTTTTGAGAAAGACCGACCCACCTGCCTGGCCACAGATTGGAGCAAGGACGGGATTGGGTACTGGCTCTTCCAAAAGCACTGCCAGTGCCCATCCCGCGAGATATTTTGCTGCAAAGAGGGATGGAAGGTCACACTCGTGGGCTCGCGATTCACCCACCCCGCTGAGTCCCGCTACGCCCCTGTCGAAGGCGAGGCTCTGGCCGTGGCAGACGCCTTGGACAAGGCTCGCCACTTTGTCCTCGGCTGCAGCGACCTCATTGTCGCGGTCGACCACAAACCTCTTCTGAAACTATTTGGGGACAGATCTCTTGAGGACATCCCCAATACACGACTAAGAAACCTCAAGGAGAAAACCCTGCGTTACCGCTTTAGGATGGTGCACATCCCAGGGGTCAGGAACCACACCAGCGACGCCCTTTCCCGTCACCCATCCGGCATCAGAGAACCCGAACGCCTAAATGACAGCACCGCCCCAGACACACCCTGCCCACATTACAGCCCACGGATCCCTACAACACTCCTGGCTGGTCTCTCCATCGACGACCACATCGACGGACACGAAGACAACGGCCTGGCTCACGCCATGTGCGCAGCCATCACGGGCATACCACTGAACTGGGAATCCCTGCAGATTGCCACAGCGTCAGACACCACCCTACAGGAGCTCACATCACTCATCGAGAGAGGCCCCCCAACATCAAAACAACTCATGCCCACCTCCATCCGAGAATGGTGGCCATACGTGCACGACCTGTCCACCATCGACGGTGTAGTGTGCCGGGGGGAGAGGATCATCGTACCAACGAGCTTACGCCCAGCCTGCCTCAGCGCCCTGCATGCCGCCCTCCAGGGCATTAGCGGCATGACAGCCCGCGCTGAGTCCTCACTGTTCTGGCTAGGCATCACAAAGGACATCGCCGACACACGCAATCGGTGCGCCACCTGCAACGGCAACGCCCCATCTCAACCCGCCATGCCATCGACCACTCCAGTGGAGCCAGAGTACCCCTTCCAGCACATCTGTGCGGACTTCTTCCACCACGAGGGAGTCGCGTACTTGTTGCTGGTCGACCGGTTCTCTAATTGGCCCATTGTCTCCCGCTCCAGAGATGGGGCATCTGGACTCATGAGGGCGCTCCGTGACACATTTTCGACTTTTGGCATCCCAGACACGCTCACCTCAGACGGCGGACCAGAATTTGCGTCCCACGACACCCGAACATTCCTCCGAACATGGGGCGTCCACCACCGCTTAGCCTCCGCATACAACCCCCACGCCAACTGCCGTGCGGAGGTTGCCGTCAAGACTATGAAGCGCCTAATCGCGGGCAACACCGGACCAGCGGGCGCCCTATCGGACGACTTCCACAAGGCACTCCTTCAGTATAGGAACGGACCCGACCCCACCACCAAGATTTCCCCCGCATTGTGTTTATTCGGGAGAGCCACCCGAGACCTCATCCCCGGACTGCCACAAAAATACCGACCCCACCCAGATTGGAGCGACAAGCTCGAACTCAGGGAAAGAGCCCTCTCCAAACGCACCATCTCGGGCCGCGCCCGATGGGACGAGCACGCTCAAGGCCTCTCACCACTGAAGTGCGGAGACACGGTGCTAGTCCAAAACCAATCGGGACGCCACCCTACCAAGTGGGACAAGACTGGCACCGTTGTCGAAGTGCTTCAGTATCACCAGTATGCGGTCCGCACAGATGGCTCTGGGCGACTCACCACAAGAAACCGCCGATTCCTTCGTCGGTATGATCCGAACCTCATGGAACCGGATCATACTCGTCGCACTGTTGACCCCCCAGCCAGCACAACCATCCCTGGCCCAATCCCAACACTCGACACGGACACGACCGGCCCATCAACTCCACTACCAACCTCGACCCAGCCCCTCCAAGCGACACCACCGAACGCCCCTGCACCCACCGGGCCACTTCCCCCCACCCCTCCGCCCGCCAGGCCAACACCGACCGCCTCCACTCCAGTGATACCCCCAATACCCATACCATCGCTGCCCGGGAACCCGACCGCCGCGCAGGATAGCAGCTCTCCGCCGCACACCACCACTACAGCCGACTCACAACCACGATCCTACGCCCAAGTCACCCGCACACTGGACACACCTAGCCCCCACCCCACCACCCCTGCCACGAAACGCTCTGCACTCCCCAGACGATTGCAGACCCCAAACCCCCCCCTCCACCCCCCCTTATGAAGAAGCAAACGGGGCCCAAAACCCGTCGACAGACTCAACTATAAGAAGACCTGACTGCCTTCTTGGGGGAGGTAGAGACAATTGGACTCTCTGTAGCCCTAGCTGAACTCATATACTGTATTAACATTGCGTACGTATGACCCTTTACCTAATCGTCCCTTTACCCATTATGCATGCACTCACCATGCTTCAGTTACTGTGCACATTGCTAATGACGTGATCTATTTTGAGTCCAGTTCGATCTGTTAGTAAATGTACAGTGTACTATCTTCTAGTATAAACCAAGCTTCCTTCTAGAAGGGTTCAGAGTATTATTGATTGCATCATCTGAAAGAGCATGCTTTTCTAATTATGGGAAAGTAAATTTAAAAGCCAGCAAACAGAGATGGCTATCTAAAAATGGCAAGAAAATGGAGGTAGCTTCTTCCTGGGAAGTCTAATGGTGGTGACATAGGTGTGTATTTTCACCTCCAGGTACTTTTCTCATGCAAATTCAGACTTTTAGAAGTAGTTTATCATGATTTGCAATATATATATGTATATATATATATTCTTCATAGCTATAAAAAAAAAGAATTTATTTTTTTGAAGAATTTTCCCCCTTAATATTGCTTAGTTGGAAATGCATTGGATAAATGGTGGCTTACGGTAAATGTAGAATTCCAGTCTAATTGCACATGTACAACAACAAAATATATTTGTCTACTTTCACTTGTTTTTTCTTGTTAATACACTCTACATAATATTGATCCACTCACTGTGCCGCATCCTGCCATTTTTTTAACATCCAGAAGACATGTAATGTGCCCTAAGCCTTCTCAGAGCGCAGGTATTCTGCACAAAACTATGAAAAACTTAAAATATGTGCCACTGCAGTAGTGACCATTAAACATGACTATCACCATACAGACATCAATTTCAATCGACAAAGTCTTCTGTCAACTAGATAAGCAAACAAGCAAGTTATTCAAGAAAGTTATTCACCTACCCTACATAAACATACATGTATGAATTTATATATATAGCTATATATATCCTATACAGTTATCCTTGACAGATATATATGCATGATCTGCCTGCAGCCACCTACTGTCACCTTCACAGCTCCCATATGCATGCGGATTATATGGTTGTCCTAAAAAATGGGGTGTCCCCAATATAGTAGCTGAGGACTTTATAATGAGTGATATAATTAGGGTTTCAAGGCCACATATTTATGGGGATCCTCTTATGTGTATTGGGCCCTTTTGTCTAATGTAATGAATGCAAAGGATTATGTGGCGAATGAAATGATGGAGTGATAGACAATTATTTAAGCTTGATTCCCAATACCATACAAGAAAACTTGAATTCCTAGATTGTTGCACTTACTCAGCTTAGAACACATTGCTCTAGGTATTCTCCTATGCCAAGTATATATAGCAGAATGCCTGACACAATATACCGATAAAAATCATTAAATGTAATTAGGATTGTATTGCTTGGAAAGTACCATATTAATACTCTTTAGAGATTGCAAATTGGTGCAAGGCTGGAATGAAAACTTGCTCAATATTGAGTGTGATGATCATTTCTAACTTGGCAAGGCCATTATCTGTGATGATTATTACCTGTTCATAGCTAAAGTGTCAGAGTGAAACTGCAACATCTATTATTTTAATTAAAATGGAGTGTATATAGAAGCTTTACCTGAGCCTGCTGTGCTTCTCCCATGTGATTTTATATCACTTGCTCTTTTTTTCAATCTCAGTTATCTTTGTTCTGCTGCTTCAGAAGCATGCTTTGACTTTTCTCTCTCTCTCTCTCATTTCATGAAGTCTATTTTCTCTAGCAAATAAGAGCTAGCTGTTCTGCTGAAAAAAATTATGGAATCTTGAGCTGTGCAAGTATAGCTATAGTTCGCATGCACATGCGCGCAAGAATCAGCTCATATACATGACTATAGAGTCAAGAGCTGTTTTGTAAACCACAACAGAGTAAGTTGCATAGCTCAAGCCAACCTAAGCTGTGGGAGCTTATAAAGTTAGAAGTTAATCTGATGATTTCTTTTTTTGGACCATTCCTAGTGAATGTACCTATAGCTTTCTAACAGCTATCTCTAGCGCCAAGTTGTATATTAATCTGTCACGCATTAGTGTTCATTTGAAGCTTCTAGATCTCAAACTCAATCTTCAAAGTATACTTTTGTGGTGTTCCTTCTCTTGTAGAAACATGGAGAAATAGAGTGTAGAAGCTTTACCTGAGCCAAAGGAAGTTTCTCGATGGTGGATGATGACAAGTGCGCTAGCAACGAAGGCATTAATATATCAACTACAGTTATGATTGTTTTTGAAGATGAATAATTACCCAGTCAAATGATTGTTGTAGTAGGTATATATGGAAAGGAGAAAGTATTGCTGGCAGCTACAGTTATCTTTCTGAACATGTGTCAAAATACAATAAATGTTAGCAATAATACATCAATAAAGGCATCGAAATTTGTGAATTTAAATGCATCATTGGGATTATGCATAAAATGAGCTATTACAATTTATAAAGTGAAAGAGTTTAGCTCATTTTCAAACAGCTTGCCTAATATATGTAAAACAATATATATTTGTTAAAAGACGATCAGTTCTTGTCACTTACTTTCAAATATATGATATTGTTATTTTAATCAAAGGAGGAATATCATGCTCATCATGCTCGCCACAAGGAGCGATCAGACTGCAAGGAGGAACAGATACTACTGGGCGTGTAGAAGTCTGCAATGAGAATGTTTGGGGCACAGTGTGTGATGATGAATGGGGAGCTGATGATGCACAAGTTGCATGCAGACAGTTAGGATATTCTGCTATTGGAGCTGCTACACTTACTGGATATGCTATTCCTGATGGCACTGGACAGATATGGTTGGACAATGTAAATTGCATTGAAGATGAGAGCAGTCTCTTCAGTTGTAGTGCTAATGCCCTTGGGAACCACAACTGTATTCACTCAGAAGATGTTCGATTAAGTTGCCAAGCTAGTAAGTAATAAACTAGAGTGTTTCATAATTCCATTACCAAAATAGGCTAATATAGTACTGAACAATACTCTAGAGTTATTGTCATTAGCTATAGCAATAATTTAAACTGTCAATGTATTGCTTACCCATTCATTTGCTTCTTGCTTATTAAATGTAGGAAAGGAGTAAAAACAACAACACATGCACTGAATATAAATATTTAGCCGTTAAGAGCTCCTTCTATAAAGTTTTAAATTTTTGCATCCTTTTTTTACATTATGCCATTTTTATCATGACAAAACTTATCTCTCCAGGTACAATCAGAGTGCAAGGAGGCACAGATAGAAGTGGACGTGTGGAGGTTTACTACAACAATGTCTGGGGCACAGTGTGTGATCATTCTTGGGGGCCTGCTGATGCACAAGTTGCATGCAGACAGCTAGGATATTGTGCTATTGGAGCTACTACACTTGCTGGATCTGCTGTTCCTGATGGCACTGGACAGATATGGTTGGCTGATGTCAATTGTGTTGGGGATGAGATAAGTCTCTCTATATGTGATACTAACCCTATTGGAGTCCACAATTGTTCGCACTTTGAAGACGTTGGTGTGAGCTGTAAAGCTGGTAAGTAACCATAATCATACTAGAATGTTTTTCTATGTGTGATTCATGATCATTAACAAGAGAGTAGTTTAAACTGATGCTTTGAAATAGTCTGCAAGTTAGATTGGATTAGAGTCACCTTAGTATTCTTTCAACTCATATAGTAACCATTATCACGGATAAAGATATATTTTATCACAAGCTCTGCAGAACCATCTGCAGATATGTAACTTGAGTCGACATCTCTTTGAAGTATCATTGCTTCAACTGAACTGGGAAAAAACTGATGAAATCCATGTTGTTTTTATCACTGTTCATTTGCATGTCAAACATGCCTTGCAAACTGGAAGACTGGGTACAGGAAATGAATAAGCTAGAAACAAATTCTGGTATTCAGGTGAACTTGCAAAAACCATTGTGTATGAACTGATATCTTCCAGACTATAAAATAAACAAAAAAGTCCATGAAATTCTCCTTCTTGACATATAGAAATTGATACCATCTTTTAGATGTGTCTGTATCTGTAATGAAAACTGATTTTCTTATTATTTTTGTTGGTGTTATTTTTGTTGGTGTTGTGTATAAATAAGATGATGTGTTAACATATTAATCATAGATATATTCATAGTTGCAGTCAATACAGCTCCATTTATAAATCACAAAAAATCATCTATAACTCATATCTAAATAGCATATTGTCTTTGATGCAACAAATTAAGATCATCCACAATTTGAATGTCACTTTGTTGTCGGGTAAATCTAGACATGTTCAAAGAAGTACTTCAATCTGATGTCTAAAGGGACTGCTCTAGTATTGAATTTAGCTAGCAAAATAAGAGACCCATTCATTTAGGTAGGATCGTATTCTGAACAGGTGGTAGGTATAATAATTGTGAAAGCCATGCCATGTGAGCTTCAAAGAGTTAATAAAAAAGAGAGGGAATTTCTGGTTGCTACAATATTTTTATCCTTGTCAATAAGAAAAATATCGACACTAATGCAACATAAAAGATTGAGCATAAATTTCAATGTATCATGCATAAAACTACCATTTACAATGATCATTAAAGTATTTAGCTCATTCCAAGAATATACATTTGATAAAATATCTATCTGGTCTATTTTACTAGTTGTCAAATGTATAATATTGATGGTTTAATTTAAGGTGGAATATCGTGTCCCTCCTGCTCATCACAAGGAACAATCAGACTGCAAGGAGGCACGACTACTAGTGGACGTCTGGAAGTCTGCAATGGCAATGTCTGGGGCACAGTGTGTGATGATGAATGGGGAGCTGCTGAAGCACAAGTTGCATGCAGACAACTAGGTTATTCTGCTTTTGGAGCTACAACACTTGCTGGATATGCTATTCCTGATGGCACTGGACAAATATGGTTGGACAATGTCAATTGTAATGGGGATGAGATCAGTCTCTTTAACTGTAGTAGTAACCCCATTGGGGACCACAATTGTTTTCACTTTGAAGATGTTCGAGTGAGCTGTCAAACTAGTAAGTAATGGCTTATCATTGATGTTTGACATTTGCTTTACCAAACTAGTCGTCACAATGCTTTTTGTGCATAGTTATAGCAATAAAGTATAATATCAATAAAGATTCTAGATTCGTGATTTTGATTTGGAGATAGCTTTGTGCATAACTGAAACAAGAAAAAGAACTAAGAAAAAGAACCTTATTTTTCAAAACTTTGTTCAAATTTTCATATTAGAGCCTGTGCTGGTATTCCATAGAGTTGCTGGCAAATAACCATGGCTTGTACTAAATATTTATCTCTCAAAGTCTCTAGCTATATAATTTTGAATTTTTGCATTTTTTCCCCTTGATAATAATGATATTTTCATTATGACAACACTTTTCTCTCAAGGAACGATCAGACTGCAAGGAGGCACAGACAGAAGTGGACGTGTAGAAGTTTACTACAACAATGTCTGGGGCACAGTGTGTGATCATGGTTGGGGACCTGCTAATGCACAAGTTGCATGCAGACAGCTGGGACATTGTGATATTGGAGCTACTACACTTGCTGGACCTGCTGTTCCTGATGGCACTGGACAGATATGGTTGGACAATGTCAATTGTGTTGGGGAAGAGATCAATCTCTATATATGTAGTGCTAACCCTATTGGAATCCATAATTGTTCGCACTTTGAAGATGTTGGAGTGAGATGTCAAACTGGTAAGTAATAATGATTAATTGGATAGTTTTTAAGTGATTATTGACCACAGAGTTTTGAGAACTAGGTATTTATAAACAGCATAATATGGCACTGTGTGAACAAGTTGTGTGAACTCTGTGGGAAATGTGGTATATTATAATGATAACTTACGTTTTATGAAATTATCACACAAAATAATTTATTTCTAAATTCTATACTGCATTTTAAGGGGTGTAAAACAATTTTTTTCTCCTTAATTTTTACCTCACATTTTCTCCAGTAGGAGTGTGGTTGACTTAACATAATCGAACAAAGTCAAGTCCAAACTGTAGTTTTGAAATACAGTGCAAGTTAGGTTGGATTACAGTCCTCTTGCCATTCTTCCAACTTTTATATTTATAGATAGGAAGTACATACAAGATTTATTTAACCTGAGCATATTTCTACCTGCAGAACCATCTACAGATATGCAACCTATATTATAACAAACTGGTCAACACTTACTCTACTGCTAAAGCCTTCTATTATATCGCTAAAGCTAGACTTAAATCTTCTGCTCGTAGATATACATAACTTACTAGCCTCATGCTCTCAAACTAATGAACCTTTGGTAATAATAAACTGCCATTCAACTGGTGGAAATTCCTCAGTTAATCATGCACTCATAACAATCTATCTTTAAATTTTGGTCACTTCAAATGAACTAGGTGAAATTTGATGGAATCCACAATGTCCTTGTGTTACTTTTCTTTTTCTGTGTCATTAAACACTCCCTGCAAACTATAAGATCGCATGCAAGAAGTGAATAAGCAAGAAACTCAGTCTATTTATTCAGTTGAACTTGCAGCAACTATTGTCTAATACTATTTTATTGTTTGAAGTTCTCAAGACTATAAAAAAGTCCATGACATATTTTAACATAAAGCAGGAAATACCAATAAATGAAATCACCTACTTCTGACTCAATTGCTGGAGATTACTCAGGTGATCATGCACTAATGATGCTAGCTTAACAATCCATCAGTTATATCAATTTCTTTGAAGTATGATAACTTCAATGGAACTAGGTGAAATTTGAAGTAACCAGATTGTACTTGTATCACTCTTCTTTTGCATGAGTTCTCAAGCATGACCTGCAAACTGGAAGATAGCATTGAGAAAGTCAATAAGCAAGAAAACAAGTATTTTTCATTCAAGTGGACTTGCATAACCATTGTGTATGATTTCAACCAAATTTACCATTGGCTATCCTCAAGACTATAAAAAAGTCCAATGATATCCTCCTTTTTAAGACAGCTATAGCACTAGACCTGAGCTCTAGCTCTATTCCAGCACAGCCCGACATGGGAAAACATGAAGCAATTTTTAGAAATTGTTATCACGTGTTAGACATTTTGATTTTTGTTTTGAGGCCAACTTAGCTTATTATGCTGTTGTTTATGAATAATATTTGCAGTTGCAATCTTTAAAACTCCATTTATGCGCCTTAGGATTCGTTTGTGACCTATAGCTAAATAGAATATTGTTGTATAGTAAATGTGATGAGGAATAAGAGTCACACATATTTTGAATATCACTATTTATGGTAAACCTAGGAGTCTGAAGAATTACTTCAATGTACTATCCAAAGAGAATCCTCTAATATCAAATTTAACTAGCCCTATAAGCCGCATCATTCTTGTTATTGGAACTATTGCAATCTGAAATTACTTCACCTATTTATGATTAATTGCAATATACATATGAACTTCCAACAGTTAATGAAAAAGAAGTAGCTACAGCTATTTTTCTGATCCTTGTGCATCCTTGTGCTAGAATGGAATAGGAATTATAATATCAGCAGTAATGTGTTAAGTACAGAAATTTGTGAATTTCATTGCATAAATGGAAAGTGCATAAAAGGAACTTTCCCATCATTTTCAAACAATTAAAGTCCTTGAAATGTCTGTTAATTTATTCATAATTTGCAAGCTGTATGAGGTCCTAATATCCGATATATAGCATTAAATGAAATTACATTCTGCTACTCAATTTGATGGAGTTTCCTCAGGTATTATGCACTAATCATGGAAGCCCAACAAACATCAGCTATTATTCCATATTGTACTTCGACACTTTTTTTTGCATGTGTCCTGTTAAGCGTGTCCTGCGAAGTGGAGGAATTAAATATCTAGAATGAATGCAAAGCATTGTGCTGGTATGCAAAGGTTCAATAATTTGAAATCCATAGCTGCTGACCTAACACTGTACACTGATCTATAAATTACTGATGACACCAGATTAAATTGTAATATTCAGAAGTAGCTAAGAATATAATATTACTCACAGTTTTCAAGGAGTAACCAGCTCAATATTGACCATTTCCATTTTAGAAAGTTGTGTTCATAACCAGAATTTGTTGATGAAGAGAGTGGCCAAGTTAGAATGAAACTTCACGTGAGCCTAAGGAAGCTTCTCCTTCATAGGCTGCTGTGCTTCTCCCATGTGATATTTTTATAACAATCAAATCTCATTTCTCTTTGTTCTGCTGTTTCAGAAGCAGGCTTTGATTTTTCTCTTTCTCTCCTTTTCTGAAGTCTATTTTCTTCATCCATTCTGGCAAATCAAACAGCTAGCTGTTCTGTTTAAAAATATTTGGAGTCTACAGCTATGCATGTAGCTATGGTTATAGTATGCACATGTGTGCAAGAAACCGCACGACAACTATTTCCAAATTGTTCACACCTCAATAACTAGACAACACCAAATCTGTGAGTGCTGTAGAAGTTTGCATTGTAGTTTTTCATTAGTACATTTCCTTCTTTGGTTCTAGCCCAGACCAGTGCAGCTGCTAAATAGAGCCGTGGTTTGAAGCTATAAGATCTTTGAATATGCATTTGTTGAAAGTCATATCAGGTCTGTTTTTTTTGCTGTAAAATTTATGATATTGACATTTAATTAAAGGAGGAACTTCATGCTCACAGTGCTCATCACAAGGAGCCATCAGACTGCAAGGAGGCACTGCTACTATGGGACGTGTGGAAATCTGCAACGACAATGTCTGGGGCACGGTGTGTGATTATAGATGGGGAGCTGCTGAAACACAAGTTGCATGCAGACAGCTAGGTTATTCTGCTATTGGAGCCACAACACTTACTCGATTTGATGTTCCTGATGGTACTGGGCAAATATGGTTGGACGATGTCCATTGTTTTGGGGATGAGATGAGTCTGTTTAACTGTAGTGCTAACCCAATTGGAGTCCACTATTGTAGACACTTTGAAGATGTTGGAGTGAACTGTCAAACTAGTAAGCAGTAATCTTCATAATAATTATGATGTTTGACATTTGTTTTTGTTTTACCAAAATTTTCAACAATAGTTGTGACCAATGCTTTTGAGTACTTTTGTTATAGCAATAATGTATGCAAATGACCATATTCAATACTGTATATATATATATTAAGCTGTCAAACCCTCTTGATATATAATTTTTGCCTTGATATTTTCACATGATGATAATGTGATCTTGACAACTCTCTCTCAAGGAACAATCAAGCTTCATGGAAGAACAGCTATAAGTGGACGAGTGGAAGTTTACTACAACAAAGTATGGGGCACAGTGTGTGATCATTCTTGGGGAGCTGCTAATGCACAAGTTGTATGCAGACAGCTAGGATATTGTGATATTGGAGCTACCACAATTACTGAATCTGATAATCTTGATGGAACTGGACAGATATGGTTGGACAATGTTAATTGTGTTGGAGACGAGATCAGTCTCTTTAGCTGTGAAGCTAATGCCATTGGAGTTCACAATTGTTCACACCATGAAGATGTTGGAGTGAGCTGTCAAGCTGGTTAGTAATAGTAATGGTCATCATCTAGGGTGTTTTTCATGTGTGATTCATTATCATTAGCAACAGAGGTTTCATAACTATATAGGTTTTTAAATTATATAGAGAATTTGAAATTTCATCGCACCATGCAATCAAGTTTTTCAAACTACATGCGAGTATTTATTTATTTATTTATAATGTGGTATACCAAGGAATAACTTATTTTTTGCATTTGTCTTATTTTTAAAATCATGCATATGCAAAAAAAATTTTTTTGTAAATTGTATACTGCATTTTACCACACATTTTCTCTATATAGTAGAGGTATGGTTCACTTGAGGTATGGTTCACTTAACATTAAAGCATGAATGGAAAACAGGCACTGCTTGTAAATTTGAAATACAATACAGGTTAGTTTGGATTACAGTACCTGTCATTCTCCCAACTTTAAAAGTAAACCATAATCATGGATGAAGAAGATATACAACATAGCTATTTTAGCATAAGCATATTTTTAGCTACCTGCAGAACCATCTGCAGACACATTACCTTTAGTATAAGAAATGGGTCAACACATAATCTATCGCAATAAAAATATTTCCACGGCTAGACGGAAATTTTGTGTTTATTTATACATAATTTGCAAGCCTCATCCTGCCCCAGTTTCCGAAATCTAGCAATAAGTGAAATTACCTTCTCCTACTAAATTGATGGAGTTTGCTCTAGTCATCATACTCTATCATGAAAGTCTAACGACACATCAGCTATATCAAAAATCTCTTAAAGAATGGCCACTTCAATTGAAATAGGTGAAATCTGATGTAATCGATTTTGTGCTAAGACAACTGTTCTTTTGCATGTGTCCTGTCAAGCATGCCCTGCGAAAGATTACTGGGAGGAAGTAATTGAGAAAAGAAGTATTTTTATTCAAGTGGATTTGGAGCAGAGTAGTAAAATTCAAGCTGATTATTGAGAGTGTCATTGCAGCCATTATGTATGATTTATATCATTAAGATTTATATCCTAAGATCATAAAAATTGATAAAAAGTCCATGTTATCCTCTTTTTAATAAAGGCAATGTGTAATGGTGCATTAGGTATGTCTATTTTTGTACTTAGCTTTTCATATTTTATGCTGTTGTTTATAAATAGGACTTGAAATATATGTACAGTTGCAGTCAATATTGCAACTAAAGCTCCATTTATATATCTCGGGGGGGGGGGGGGGGCGGGGGGGGGGGGGGAGGGGAATTGTCTGAAACCCATTGCTAAATAGAAGTTTTTTTGTATTAAATGATGGAAGAAATAATGGTCAGGCATATTTTAAATAATATAATTTGTTGTCAGGTAAATCTATATGAGTATGAAGCATTACTTCATTGTGCAGCCAAAAGAGGTTCCTAGATAGATAGATAAGCTGCACTATTTCTGTCAAGGTAGTTGTTGAAATCTCAACAAGTTGTAGGTTTACATTTCTGAAGTTTATATAAACATGAACTTCTAACAGGCGATAAAAAGGAGGATTTTGTAATTATCTACAGCTATCTATCTGAGCCTTGTGCCAAAACAAAATAGAAATTAAAAATATCAGTAATAAAGCATAATCAAATTTCTATGCTAGAAATTTGTCAATTTCATTGGATCATGCATAAAAGGGGCTTTTAAATGTTATGTTGCTCATTTTCAAACGGTTTGCTTAATACAAGTGCATGAATACGCATTTGTTAAAAGATGTATCATGTCTAGTTTGTTGATGTGAAATATATTATATTCACATTTTAATTAAAGGAGGAATTTCGTGCTCACCGTGCTCATCACAAGGAGCCATCAGACTGCAAGGAGGCACTGCTACTATGGGACGTGTGGAAGTCTGCAACGACAATGTCTGGGGCACATTGTGTGGTTATTTATGGGGAGCTGCTGAAACACAAGTTGCATGCAGACAGCTAGGTTATTCTGCTATTGGAGCCACAACACTTACTCGATTTGCTGTTCCTGATGGTACTGGGCAGATATGGTTGGACAATGTCCATTGTGTTGGGGATGAGATGAGTCTGTTTAACTGTAGTGCTAACCCAATTGGAGTCCACTATTGTAGTCACTATCTAGATGTTGGAGTGAGCTGTCAAACTAGTAAGAAGTAATATTCATAATAGGATGTTTGACATTTGCTTTACCAAAATTTGCAACAATAGTTGTTCAATGTTCTAGAGTACTTTTGTTATAGTCAGAGCAATAATGTATAACATCATTATCTTCAAATTGATTTTGCTAGGTAATCTTTTGCAGCTTGCTTTGTGCATATGAAAAAGAGGAAACAACAACAACAAAATTACTAGATATATATATATATATATATTATATGTCTTTTGTTCCCACTATTGGTATATTCCAAATAGTTGCTGACAAATGACCGTAGTTTGCAATGTACATATGAATATATAACTGTCAAAGGCTCTTTTTGGAATTTTTCCCCTTACATTTTCACGATGAAAACAATTTTCTCTCCAGGAACCATCAGACTGCAAGGAGGCGCAGGTAGAAGTGGACGTGTGGAGGTTTACTACAACAACATCTGGGGCACAGTGTGTGATTATTCTTGGGGACCTGCTAATGCACAAGTTGTATGCAGACAGCTAGGATATTGTGCTATTGGAGCTACCACACTTACTGAATCTGAAAATCTTGATGGAATTGGACAAATATGGTTTGACAATATTAATTGCACTGGAGATGAAATCAGTATCTTTAGCTGTAAGGCTGACGCCATTGGAGTTCACAATTGTTCACACCATGAAGATGTTGGAGTGAGCTGTCAAGCTGGTTAGTAATAATCATCATACTAAGGTGTTTTTCATGTGTGATTCATAATCATTAGTAACAGTGATTTGAGAACTAGGTATTATAATTAATTTGAAATTTCATGGCACCAACAAACAAGTTGATCAAACTACATGAGAGTGTTTGGTATACTATAATGCATTTGTCTTATTTTATATCATGAATATGCTTTTCTAAATTATATACTGCATTTTACCAGAGTTTAATGATTTTTATTTCACATTTTCTGTAGTAGAGGTATAGTTCACGTAACATTAAAGCATGAATGGAAAACAGGCAAGTCTAAATTGTAGATTTGAAAGTTAGTTTGGATTACATTCCTCCTGTCTTTCTCCTAACTTTAAAAGCAAACCATAATCATGATATACAACATATCATTTTCAGCACAAGCATATATTTAGTTATATACCTGCAGAACAATTTGCAGACACTTTACCTGTAGTATAACAAATGAGTCAACATAAACGATATTGCAATAAAATTATTTCCACAGCTTGACGGAAATTTTGTGCTAATTTATTTATAATTTGCAAACCTCGTGCTGTCCCAGTATCTGAAATCTAGCAATAAATGAAATTACCTTCTCTTACTAAATTGATGCATTTTGCTCAAGTCATCATACACTAATCATGAAAGCCCAACAATACGTCAGCTATATAAAAAATCTCAATGGCCAGTTCAATTGAAATAGGTGAATTCTGATGTAATCATTTTTGTACTTAGACAACTGTTCTTTTGAATGTGTTCTGTCAAGCATGTCCTGCAAAGATTGCTTGGAAGTAAATTATTGAGAAAAGAAGTATTTTTATTCAAGTAGATTTGCAGCAGAATATTAAAATTCAAGTTGATTATTGCGAAGGTCATTGTAGCCATTATGTATGTTCAATATCCTTAGACAAAAAGTTCATGATATCCTCTCTTTTAACATGAGGCAATGAGGCAATGTGTAGAAATTGTAATGTTGAGTTAGATATGTCTCTTTTTGTAGTTTGCTTTTCATGTTTTATGCTGTTGTTTTTAAATAGGACTCGATATACAGTAGCAGTCAATGTTGCCACTAAAGGGGAGAAAATGATCTGAAACCCATTGCTAAATAGATTTGTATAAATGATGGAAGAAATATAGGTCAGTCATATTTTGAATAATATAATTTGTTGTCAGGTAAATCTAGGTGAGTTTGAAACATTACTTCATTGTGCAGTCTAAAGAGGTTCCTACTAATTTAGATAGATGGATAAGCTGTACTATTTCTGTCAAGGTAGCAGTTGAAATCTCAACAAGTTGTTGGTTTACATTTCTGAAGTCAATACATTCCGACATAAACACGAGCTTCTAACAGGCGATGAAAAGGAGGATTTTGTAATTAGCTACAGCTATCTATCTGAGCCTTGTGCCAAAACAAAATAGAAATTAAAAATATCAGTAATAAAGCATAATCAAATTTGTAGCATAGAAATTTGTGAATTTCATTGCATTATTGGGATCATGCATAAAATGAGCTTTTAAACGTTATGTAGCTTGTTTTCAAACTGTTTTCGTAATTAAAGTGTCATGAATATGCATTTGTTATAAATTATGTAGCAGGTCTAGTTTCTTGTTGTCAACTATATCATATTGACACTTTAATTAAAGGAGGAAGATTGTGCTCACCATGCTTATCACAAGGAGCCATCAGACTTCAAGGAGGCACAGCTACTAGGGGACGTCTAGAAATCTGCAACGACAATGTGTGGGGTACAGTGTGCGATGATGCATGGGGAGCTGCTGAAACACAAGTTGCATGCAGACAACTGGGATATTCTGCTATTGGAGCTACAACACTTACTACATTTGCTGTTGCTGATGGCACTGGGAGTATATGGTTGGACGATGTCAATTGTGTTGGGGATGAGATGAGTCTGTTTAACTGTAGTGCTAGACCAATTGGAGTCCATAATTGTGCACACTATGAAGATGTTGGAGTGAGCTGTCAAACTAGTAAGCAATAATAATCAGAATAGAATCCTTGACATTTGCTTTACCAAAATATGCAACAATAGTTGCCACCAATGCTCTAGAGTACTTATGTCTACACATAGCAATAATGTATAGCTCTATAGCATCAATGTACAATTTATTATATTCAATTTCTCATTATTTTGCTAGGTAATCTTTTTCAACTTGCTTTATGCATATGTGAACTAGAGGAAAAGAGGAAACAACAACAACAATAAATATTGTCTCACATATATATTATTATATATTATATTGTCATTTGTACACGGTATATTCCAAAGAGTTGTTGTCAAATTACCATAGTTTGCATTGTACATATCAATTACATATATATAAAAGGATCTTTTTGAAATTATTTCCTTTTTTGTTAATTGATAACATTTTCATCATGAAAATAATCTTCTCTCCAGGTACAATCAGACTGCAAGGAGGCACAGGTAGAAGTGGACGTGTGGAGGTTTACTACAACAATGTCTGGGGCACGGTGTGTAATCATTCTTGGGGTCCTGTAGATGCACAAGTTGCATGCAGACAGCTAGGATATTGTGCTATTGGAGCCACTACTCTTATGGAGTCTGATGTTCCTGATGGTACTGGGAAGATATGGTTGGACAATATCAATTGTGTTGGGGACGAGGTCAGTCTCTTTAACTGTAGTGCTAACCTGAGTGGCATCAACAATTGTTCGCACTTTGAAGATGTTGGAGTGAGCTGTCAAAGTGGTAAGTAATAAATCATTACTGGTATGTTTTTCATGTGTGATTTATGATATTTTCAATAGAGTTTGAGAAAAAGGACTATAATAGATATTGGTATAAACATCAGATTACATGGCACTGTGTGTACAAATTGTGTACACTATAAATATGAGGAAATTTATCTGTTGATATTGTGGTATACAATATTTTCTTTTTCCTTTAATAAATTTTGAACATTCTGTAAAGGATTTTACTGATGTTAAATAATTCTTTTTTCTTTTGTTTTTCGGTTAACACTAACAGGAATGGAACAAAGCTGAACCAAAACTGGTGGTTTAAATTATAATGCGAGTTAATTTGAATTACAGTCCTTTTGACATTCTTCCTTAAAAAGTAACCATAATAATGGATGAGTGTGTATAAAAGTTGTCTAATTTAACACAAGCATATATCTATACCTATAAAACTGTCTGCAGATATGTAACTTGTTATGCACTCAACACAGTCTATTTCTATAGCTATCTATATTTCGAAAGCTGGTAAAAAATCATCTGCTAGAGAAATATAAATTATTTGCTAACATCATCATCTCCTAACTAACCAAATTGTAGGCATAAATGAAATACCTTACTTCCTAATGAGATTACTTAGGTCATTATACTCTCATGATTATCATGATTAAAGCCCAAAAATCCAGCAGCTATATCTTTAAAGTATGGTCACTTCATTGCAACTAGTGAAATTTGATGTAATCCGCATTGTGCATCTGTCATTTTTCTATTTTTGTGTATGTCCTATCAAACATTCCTTCTTACTTAGTATAATAACCTTGTCAACAATCAATTTGAAATTTAGTCTCTCGATGTTTCAACTAGATGCTTTAGCCTTCGTCAGGAAAAATGATGTTATTATTATCAATTTACAGTATAATAGTGGCAGAATTCAACCCAATTTACAGCTCAGAATCATCAAAATGTCCACGATATCCTTCTTTTCAACATGAGGGAATTTGTAGAAATTGTTATCATGTGTTAGACCACATGACATTTCTATTTTGGGTTTGATAATTAATTGATAATTAATTGATAATTTTTGTTTGCATGTTGTAAAAAAGGGTGATGTTTACATATACATTTATTTAAATTTGCAGGTGTATTCAATATTACAAATTAATTCCCAATCATGCACTATAATTATCATTTATCTGTGCCCTCAAAACTAAATGGAATATTCTGTCTTGGTGATTGTTGCAATCTGAACAAGTTGGAGTTATATAATTCCCTCATTTGTGAGGTCCATACATTCTGATAACATGAGCTTCTATCACGTAATGAAAAGTATGATTTTGTAGTAGCTACAGATATTTTTCTCAGCCATTTGCCAAAACAGAATAGAAAAATATCAGCAATAATGCATCATTAAATATGGAACATAGCAATTTGTGAATTTCATTGCATAATTGGAATCATGTATAAAAGGAGCTTTTATAATTTATTTTTCTTGATTTCAAACAGTTTGCTTAACACAGGTGCATGAATATGCATTAGTTAAAAGATGTATCATGACTAGTTTCTTGATGTATATATCATATTGACATTTGAATTAAAGGAGGAACTTCATGCTCACTGGGCTCACTGTGCTCATCACAAGGAGCCATCAGACTACAAGGAGGCACAGCTACTAGGGGACGTGTTGAAGTCTGCAACGAGAATGTCTGGGGCACGGTATGTGGTTATTCATGGGGAGCTACTGAAACACAAGTTGCATGCAGACAGCTGGGATATTCTGCTATTGGATCTACAACACTAAGTCAATTTGCTGTTCCTGGTGGTACTGGGCAGATATGGTTGGATGATGTCCAATGTGTTGGTAATGAGATCACTCTGTTTAACTGTAGTGCTAGTTCAATTGGAGTCCACTATTGTACACACTATCAAGATGTTGGAGTGAGCTGTCAAAATAGTAAGCAGTAATCTTCATAATAGGATGTTTGGCATTTATTTTACCCAAATTTTGAACAACAGTTGTCACCAATGCTGTAGAATACTTTTGTTATAGCCAAAGCAATAATGTACAATAATTATCTTCAATTTCTTAAATGATTCATGATTTTGCTATATAGGTAATCTTTTGCAGCTTGCTTTGTGCATATATGAACTAGAGGAAAAGAGGAAACTACAACAACAATAAAATTCCTAAATATTGTCTCACATATATATAGCTATATATATTATATGTCATTTGTTCCTGTTACTGATATATTTCAAAGAGTTGCTGTCAAATTACCATA
Source organism: Cladorhizidae sp. MBARI D1340-BT2 (assembly GCA_028752905.1). Lineage (NCBI taxonomy): Eukaryota > Metazoa > Porifera > Demospongiae > Poecilosclerida > Cladorhizidae > Cladorhizidae sp. MBARI D1340-BT2. The sequence continues at coordinate 35,165,088 of JAQNBH010000011.1, read as the reverse complement.
TTGGCACTATATATATAAATATATAGCTGTTAAGGGCTCTGTTAAGTGCTCTTTTTGGAATTGTTTTCTTTAATCTTTTGATGGTAACATTTTCATCATGTTTACACTTTCTTGCCAGTAACAATCAGACTGCAAGGAGGCACAGATAGAAGTGGACGTGTGGAGGTTTACTACAACAATGTCTGGGGCACAGTGTGTGATCATTCTTGGACGGTTAACGATACACAAGTTACATGCAGACAACTAGGGTATTGTGGTGTTGGAGCTACTACTCTTACAGAGTCTGATGTTCCTGATGGCACTGGGCAGATATGGTTGCACAATGTCAATTGTGTTGGGGATGAGCTCAGTCTTTTGAGCTGTAGAGCTAACCTGAGTGGCATCAACAATTGTTCACACTTTGAAGATGTTGGAGTGAGCTGTCAAAGTGGTAAGTAATAAATCATTACTAGTATGTTTTTCTTGTGTGATTCATGTTTGGGAAAAGGGGCTATTATAGATACTGGTATAGACTATAGACAGGAAATTACATGGCCCTGTTAATAAGTTGTGTACACTACATAATGGAATTTATATCTTTGATATTGTGGTATATAATATATTTTGCCTTTAATAAATTTTTGAAAACTTTATAATGCATTTTACTGAGGTTAAATATATATTTTTTCTACCATGAATTTTTTACAGTAGAGTTCACTATAACAGGAATGGAACAAAGCTAGTAAAACAGTTGGTTTGAATTACAATGCAAGTTAGTTTGGATTACAGTCCTCTTGTCATGCTTCATTTTAAAGTAGCCATAATAATGATGAGGATATGAAAGATATCTGCTGTTAGCTAATTTAACATGAGCATATATCTATATCTGTAAAACTGTCCGCAGATATATAACCTGTAATGCACTCAACATGTAGTTTATTTCTATAGCTATCTATATTTCAAAAGCTGGTCAAAAATCATTTTCTAGAGAAATATGTAAATATACATTACTTGCTAACATCATGCTCTCCAATTGTAGGCATAAATGAAATGACCTATTTCCTAATTAATTCATGGAGATTCCTCAGGTCAATATGCACTCATAATGAAAACCCGATAATCCAGCAGGAATTCCTTAATTTACAACTTGAAATCATCTGTACAAACTGTCTTTCAAATTTGAAAACATTTTCATGACAAGGTCAACCAATATATGGGCATATTAGGGTATATACACACAACTATAAAATTGGACTAGTACTTCCAAATTGAAAAACTTCCAACTTAAAAGGTAGAGCCAAGATAGAGCTACAAAATGATATATAATGAAGCAGGTATACATAAATTTTTCCTTGAGATATCTTTCTTTTCCTTCAAAAAAACATGTTTCTGAGAAATCGCTGTTGAAGTTGGGCTACTATTATATTGGGCCACCACTAGACCATAAGTCTATTTTTTTTCCACCTTTGCACTTGTCTATTCTTCTGAGTAAGTAATTACCACTAGAATACAAGTATCAGGTGGAATCTCTTGAAGGTGGTGGCTCTGAAAAGAACTGGGGAAAAAAAAAAGTCTCTGAAAAGCAAAGATATGAGCGATCAAACTTTACTGAAGCTGAACTAACCTCCTTCTTCAATTTTCAAGGTGAATGTAAGTGAGAGCCTGGATAAAATCCACCATAACTAGAGACTTGTACATCCAAATGTTTTCAAATTTGAAAGACAGTTTGTACAGATGTTTAGAAAGGATATAAGCCACCAAAAAAATATTGTCCAAAAAATTAAAAATAACGGGCCTTAAAGATAAGATGATGTTTTATAGATATTTGCAGTTTTATTCAAATTAATTTCCAATTATGAATTATGATGAATTATGGCAAAATAATTATCATTTAGCTATCTGTGCCCCAAAACGATTCTGTCTTGGAGATTGTTGGAATCTGAACAAGTTGGATATATATAATTCACTCATTTGTGAGATCCATACAAGCTGATAACATAAGCTTCTAACAGGGAGGATTTTGTAGTAGATACCATCATTAAACATGGAACATAGAAATTTGTGAATAATTGAAATCATGTATAAAAGGAGCTTTTTATACTTTATGTTGCTCGTTTTCAAAAGTGCATGAATATGCATTAGTTAAAAGATGTATCATGTCTAGTTTCTTGCTGTCAAAGATATCATATTGACATTTTAGGAATATCGTGCTTAATGTGCTCACCAGAAGGAGCCATCAGACTGCAAGGAGGCACAGCTACTATGGGACGTGTTGAAGTTTGCAACGACAATGTCTGGGGCACAGTGTGCGATGATACATGGGGAGATGCTGAAACACAAGTTGCATGCAGACAGCTGGGACATTCTGCTATTGGAGCTACAACACTTACTACATTTGCTGTTGCTGATGGTACTGGGAGAATATGGTTGGACGATGTCAATTGTGTTGGGGATGAGATGAGTCTGTTTAACTGTAGTGCTAGACCAATTGGAGTCCATGATTGTGCACACTATGAAGATGTTGGAGTGAGCTGTCAAACTAGTAAGCAATAATAGAATGCTTGACATTTGTTTTACCAAATATGCAACAATAGCTGTCACCAATTAGAGTACTTGTGTCGTAGACATAGCAATGATGTATAACAAATGTACAATAATTATATTCAATTTCTTAAAATATAATTTCTCTAGGTAAACTTTTGCACTTGCATAGCATATGTGAGCTAGAGGAAAAGAGGAAACAACAACAACAAAATTCTCTCACATATATATATATATTATATTGTCATTTGTACACCCGCTACTGCTATATTCCAAAGAGTTGTCAAATTACCATAGTTTACATTGTACATATGAATATATAGCTTTGAAATTTTTCCCTTTATTCCTTAGTTGATAACATTTTTATCATGAAAACAATTTTCTCTCCAGGAACAATCAGACTGCAAGGAGGCACAGGTAGAAGTGGACGTGTGGAGGTTTACTACAACAATGTTTGGGGCACAGTGTGTGATCATTCTTGGATGGTTAATGATGCACAAGTTGCATGCAGACAGCTAGGTTATTGTGCTATTGGACCTTCTACTTTTACGGAGTCTGCTGTTTCTGATGGTACTGGGCAGATATGGTTGGACAATATCAATTGTGTTGGGGATGAAATCAGTCTCTTTAACTGTAATGCTAACCTGAGTGGTGTCAACAATTGTTCGCACTTTGAAGATGTTGGAGTGAGCTGTCTAAGTGGTAAGTAATAAATCATTATTGGTATGTGTTATTGATGATATTAACAATAGAGTTTGTGAAAAAGGGCTATATAGATATTGGTTTAAATAGCAGATTACATGGCACTGTGTGCAAATTATATACACTATATGAGGAAATTTATCTGTTGATAATGTGGTATATAATATTTTCTTTTTCCTTTAATAAATTGTGAGAATTTTACAAGGCTTTATTTTTTGTTTTGTTTTTCAGTTAAGTTATGGTTAACACTAAAACAGGAATGGAACAAAGCTGAACCAAAACTGGTGGTTTAAATTATAATGCGAGTTAATTTGGATTACAATAGTCTTGCCATTCTTCCTTTTAAAGTAGCCATAATAATGGATGAGTGTGTATAAAAGTTGTCTAATTTAACACAAGCATATATCTATACCTGGAAAACTGTCTGCAGATATGTAACTTGTAATGCACTCAACACAGTCTATTTCTATAGCTATTTATATTTCCAAAACTGGTCAAAAATCATCTGCTAGAGAAATATATAAATATAGTTTATTTGCTAACATCATCATCTCCTAACTAACCAAATTGTAAATGAAATACCTTACTTCCTAAAGAGATTACTTAGATCATTATGCTCTCATGATTAAAGCCCAACAATCCAGCAGCTATATCTTTAAAGTATGGTAACTTCATTGCAACTAGTGAAATTTGCTATAATCCACATTGTGCACGTGTCCTCTATTCTATTTGTGTATTCCCTATCAAACATTCCTTGCCAAACTTGAAGATTGTTTGTAGGAAGTAAATAAGCAAGAAAAGAAGTATTTTTATTCTTACTTAGTATAATAACCTTGTCAACAATTTACTTTCTCGATATTTGAATTAAATGCTCTTGTCTCATCAGGAAAAATGATGTTTATTATTATGAACTTACAGTTATAATAGTGGAAGAATTCAACCTAATTTACAGCTCAATATCATCAAAATGTCCATAATGTCCTTGTTTTCAACATGGGGGAATTTATAGAAATAGTTATCATGTGTTAGAGATTTCTATTTTGGGTTGATTTTTGATTATATTTGTTTGCATTTTGTTTAAAAATAGGGTGATGTTTGCATATACATTTATTGAAACTTACAGGTGTATTCACTATTATTAATTAATTTCCAATCCTGTACTATAATTATCATTTATCTGTGCTCCAAAACTAAACAAAACTAAACAGAATATTCTGTCTTGGAGATTGTTGCAATCGGAGTTATATAATTCACTCATTTGTGAGGTCCATATATTCTCATAACATAGTCTATTGGTAGGATTTTGTAGTATATAGCTACAGTTATCTTTCTCAGCCATGTGCCAAAACAGAATAGAAATAAAAAATATCAGCAATAATGCTTCATTAAATATGGAACATAGAAATTTGTGAAATATCATTGAATCGTGTATAAAAGGAGCTTTTAAAATCTTATTTTCAAACAGTTTGCTTAACGCAGGTGCATGAATATGCATTAGTTAAAATATGTATCATGTCTAGTTTCTTGATGTGAAATATATTGACATTTTAATTAAAGGAGGAACATTCTGCTCGCCGTGCTTATCACAAGGAGCCATCAGACTGCAAGGAGGCACAGCTACTAGGGGACGTGTGGAAATCTGCAATGACAATGTCTGGGGCACAGTTTGTGGTTATTCATGGGGAGCAGTTGAAACACAAGTTGCATGTAGACAGCTAGGTTATTCTGCTGTTGGAGCTACAACACTTAGTCAATTTGAGGTTCCTGGTGGTACTGGGCAGATATGGTTGGACAATGTCCATTGTGTTGGGGATGAGATCAGTCTGTCTAACTGTAGTAACCCAATTGGAGTCCACTATTGTAGACACTTTGAAGATGTTGGAGTGAGCTGTCAAACTAGTAAGCAGTAATCTTCATAATAGTATGTTTGACATTTGCTTTACCAAATTTGCAACAATAGTTGTCAGCAATACTGTAGAGTACTTTTGTTATAGCCATAGCAATAATGTGTAACATCAATGTACAAATTATCTTCAATTTCTTAAAAGATAGCTAGGTACTTTTGCAGTTTGCTTTATGCATAATTATGTGAACTAGAGGAAAAGAGGAAACAGTCATTTGTTCCAGCTACTTGTATATTCCAAAGAGTTGCTGTCAAATGACCACATTGGCATAATATATATAATAGCTGTTAAAGGCTCTTTTTGGAATTTGTTTCATCATTTTAACACTCTCTTTCCAGAAACAATCAGACTGCAAGGAGGCACAGATAGAAGTGGACGTGTGGAGGTTTATTACAACGATGTCTGGGGCACAGTGTGTAATCATTCTTGGACGGTTAATGATACACAAGTTGCATGCAGACAACTTGGGTATTGTGCTATTGGAGCTACTACTCTTACAGAGTCTGATGTTCCTGATGGCACTGGACAGATCTGGTTGGACAATATCAATTGTGTTGGGGATGAGATCAGTCTATTTAACTGTAGTGCTAACTTGAGTGGCATCTACAATTGTTCGCACTTTGAAGATGTTGGAGTGAGGTGTCAAAGTGGTAAGTAATAAATCATTACTGGTATGTTTTTTGTGTGCCATTTATTATATTAACAATAAAGTTTGAGAAAAAGGGATTGGTTTAAACAGCAAATTACATGACACTGTGAATAAGACGTGTACTCTACATGAGGGAATTTGTATGTTGATATTGAGGTCTTTTGCCTTTAATAATAATAATAAAAAAAGTTATGATTCATTTTACTAAGGTTAAATATTCTTTTTCTACTATGAATTTTTTTCAGTAGAATTATGATTCACTACAACAGGAATCGAACAATGCCGAGTAAAAACAGCTGGTTTGAATTACAATACAAGTTAGTTTGGATTACAGTCCTCTTGTCATGCTTCGTTTTAAAGTAACCATAATAATGATGAGAGTGTATGAAAGATTGCTAATTTAACATGAGCATATAGCTATCTATATCTTTAAAACTGCCTGCAGATGTATAACCTGTAATGGACTCAACATGTAGTTTATTTCTATAGCAATCTATAATTCAAAAGCTGTTCCAAAATCAACTTCTAGAGAAATACATTACTTGCTAACATCACCCTCTCTAATTGACGGCATAAATGAAATGACCTATTTCCTAATTAATTCATGGAGATTTCTCAGGTCAGTATGCACTCATTATGAAAGCCCAACAATGCAGCAGGCATACCTTAAGTTACAGCTTGAAATCAACAAGACTATATAAAATGTACATAATATCCTCCTTTTCAACATCAGGGAATTTTTAGAAATTCTTATCATGTGTTAGATTTTTCTATTTTGGGTTTCAAAATTAGCTTATTATTTTTTGTTTGTGTGTTGTTTAACGTTTTACAGATATTTGCAGTTTTATTCAAATTAATTTCCAATTATGTATTATGTTGTCATTTATCTATACCCCAATACTATTCTGTCTTAGCAATCTGAACTAGTTGGATTTATATAATTCACTCATTTGTGAGGTCCATACATTCTGATAACATAAGCTTTTATGCTATAGTTATCTTTCTGAGCCTTGTGTGCCAAAACAGAATAGAATATCAACAATAATGCATCACTAAATATGGAACATAGAAATTTGTGAATTTCATTGAATAATTGGAATCATGTATAAAAGGAGCTTTTAAAATTCTTGTTTTCAAACAGTTTGCTTAACACATGAATATATATGCATTAGTTAAAAGATGTATCATGTCTTGTTTCTTGATGTGAAGTATATGATATTGACATTTTAATTATAGGAGGAACATTCTGCTCGCCGTGCTCATCACAAGGAGCCATCAGACTGCAAGGAGGCACAGCTACTAGGGGACGTGTAGAAGTCTGCAACGACAATGTCTGGGGCACATTGTGTGGTTATTTATGGGGAGCTGCTGAAACACAAGTTGCATGCAGACAGCTAGGTTATTCTGCTATTGGAGCCACAACACTTACTCGATTTGCTGTTCCTGATGGTACTGGGCAGATATGGTTGGACAATGTCCATTGTGTTGGGGATGAGATCAGTCTATTTAACTGTAGTAACCCAATTGGAGTCCACTATTGTAGACACTTTGAAGATGTTGGAGTGAGCTGTCAAACTAGTAAGCAGTAATCTTCATAATAAGATGTTTGACATTTGCTTTATCAAAATTTTCAACAACAGTTGTCACCAAGAATACTTTTGTTATAGACATAGTTCAATGTACAATAATTATCTTCAATTTCTTAAAAGATTCATGATTTTGCTACGAAATCTTTTGCAGCTTGCTTAGTAAATATATTAAGTAGAGGAAAAGAGGAAACAACAACAAAATTTCTAAATATTGGCTCAATGTTATGTCATTTGTTCGTGCTACTGGTATATTCCAAAGAGTTGCTGTCAAATGACCATTTTGGCACTGTATAGCTATATAGCCGTTAAAGGCTCTTTTTGGAATTTTTTTCTTTATTCCTAATTGATGGTAACATTTTCATCATGTTAACACTTTCTCTCCAGGTACAATCAGACTGCACGGAGGCACAGGTAGAAGTGGACGTGTGGAGGTTTACTACAACAATGTCTGGGGCACAGTGTGTGATCATTCTTGGATGGTTAATGATGCACAAGTTGCATGCAGACAACTAGGATATTGTGCTGTTGGAGCTACTACTCTTACAGAGTCTGATGTTTCTGATGGCACTGGGCAGATATGGTTGCACAATGTCAATTGTGTTGGGGATGAGCTCAGTCTCTTTAACTGTATAGCTAACCTGAGTGGCAACAACAATTGTTCGCACTTTGAAGATGTTGGAGTGAGCTGTCAAAGTGGTAAGTAATAAATCATTACTGGTATGTTTTTCACAATAGAGTTTGAGAAAAGGGGCTATTATAGATACTGGTAAAGACTACAAACAGCAAATTACATGGCCCTGTGAATAAGTTGTGTAAACTACATGAGGGAATTTATATGTTGATATTCTGCTATATAATATTTTCTTAATAACTAAATTTTATAACGCATTTTACTGAGGTTAAATATACTAGTTTTTCAGTAGAGTTGTGGTTCACTATAACAGGAATGGAACGAAGCCAAACTAAAATGGTTGGGTTGAATTATAATGCAAGTTAATTTGGATTACAGTCCTCTTGCTATTCTTCCTTTTAAAGTAACCATAATAATGAATGAGTGGGTATGAAATATATCTAATTTAACACAAGCATAATATCTATACCCGTAAAACTGTCTGCAGATTGTAACTTGTAATGCACTCAACACAGTCTATTTCTATAGCTATCTGTATTTCCAAAGCTGGTCAAAAATTATCTGCTAGAGAAATATATAAATATAGTTTATTTGCTAACATCATCTCCTAACTACCGTATTTGCCGGAGTATAAGTCGCAGTAGTAGCTCCAAATCTTCTTCTCCAATTGAGGGGTGCGACTTATAATCCGAACAACTGGGCGGGGTCTCTAGTGGCACGTGTGTCGATAAAATGTCTGGGAAGCGGCTTTAATTAAGCTCAAAGTAGTTGGGTATGCAGAGAAGTTCGGAAACAGAGCAGCGGAAAGAGAGTATAGAGTCAGTGAAAAATCGGTCAGGGACTGGAGAAAGAAGAATAGTGTTTTGACAACGCTGCGCTAAAGGAAGGAAGGAGTGGTATTCGAATTGTCATTGCGCATGCGACCTATACTCCAACTATTATAGATTTTCAAAATGATGGCCAACTTTGGGGGGTGCGACTTATATTCCGGTGCGACTTATACTCCGGCAAATACGGTAACCAAATTGTAGGCATAAATGAAATACCTTATTCCTAATGAGAATACTTAGGTCATTATGGTAAGCCCAACAATCCAGCACCTATATCTTTAAAGTAAGGTCACTTCATTGCAACTAGCTGAAATTTGATGTAATCCACATTGTGCATCTGTAATTTTTCTATTGTGGGTATTTCCTATCAAACATTCCTTGCAAACTTGAAGAATGTATGTAGGAAGTAAGTAAGCAAGAAAAGAAGTATTTTTTATTCTTGCTTAGTATAATGACCTTGTCAACAATCAATTTGAAATTTACTTTCTCGATGTTTCAACTAGATGCTCTAGCCTTCATCAGGAAAAATGATGTTTATTATTATGAACTTACAGTAATAATAGTAGAAAAATTAGACCCAATTTAAAGCTCAATATCATCAAAATGTCAATGATGTCCTTGTTTTCAACATGAGGAAATTTATAGAAATAGTTATCATGTGTTAGACATTTCTATTTTGGGCATTTCTATTTTGGGTTTGAATTATTTTTGTTTGCATTTTGTTTAAAAAATGGATGATGTTTACGTATACATTAAATTTTATTGAAATTTGCAGGTGTATTCAATATTTACAATTAGGCATTATGACAAAATAATTTTCTTTCATCTTTGCCCTAAAGCTAAATAGAATATTGTTCTCGGTGAACTCTTAGTTGACATAATAATATTACGATTACCTTCTCAATAATCAACTTTGACATTGTACTCTTTCGACATTTCGACTAGTTGCTCTGCCTTCAACAAGAATAATTCCGGCTAGAGCCGAAAAATCGAGAGAGTATAATAATTATTCATATGGTTATTGTAATAGAATATTGTTGTTTTATCTCTGATGCAAAAACTGAAAGTTACGCATATTTTGAATCTCATCATTATTTTGTTGTTGGATAAATCTAAACACTTGTGTCTAAAGAGCATCCTCTGGTATCCAGCTACATTAATTGCTGTCTGGGGGGATTATTGCAATCTGAACAAGTTGAGGTATATAATGCACTCATTTGTGAAGTCCATACATACTGATATAAATATAAGCTTCTAGCAGGTGATGAAAATGAGGATTTTTTTTGGTAGCTACAGCTATCTTTCTTAGCCTTCCGCCAAAACAGGATAGATATATAAGCAATAATGCATTATTAAATATATAGCTTAGAGATTTGTGAATTTAATTGCATATTGGGGAGCATTTAAAATTTATTTTGCTCCTTTTCAAACATAGTTGCATGAATATGTATTTGTCTAAAGATATATCGGGTCTAGTTTCTTCCTGTCAAATATATGATATTATTATAGGAGGAAAATCATGCTCACCATGTCTAACACAAGGAGCAATTAGACTGCAAGGAGGCACAGTTACTAGGGGACGTGTGGAAGTCTGCAACGACAATCTCTGGGGTACAGTATGCGATGATGCATGGGGAGATTCTGAAACACAAGTTGCATGCAGACAGCTGGGATATTCTGTTATTGGAGCTACTAGAATTCCTGGATTTGCTATTCCTGATGGCACTGGGCAGATATGGTTGGACGATCTAAATTGTGTTGGGGATGAGATGAGTCTGTTTAACTGTACTGCAAATCTAATTGGAACCCACGATTGTTCACACAATCAAGATGTTGGAGTGAGCTGTCCAACTAGTAAGCAATATGAACATTATAGGATGTTTGACATTTGCTTTACCAAAATGTTGCTTTACCAAAATGAACAATAGTTGTCACCAATGCTCGCTCTACAGTACTTTGGTCATAGCCATTGCAATAATTTATAACATCTAATTATGTTCAATTTCTTTTAAAAAAATCAATATTTTGTTACGTAATCTTTGCAGCTTGCTTTGTGCATATGTGAACTAGAGGAAAAGAGGAAACAAAAAGAACAAGATTCCAAATATTATTTTACACACACACACACACATATATTTATAATTATTATATTGTCATTTGTTCCAGCTAGGTATATTCAAAACAGTTGCTGTCAAATGACCATATTGCCACTGTATATATGCTATTACTAGGCTCTTTTTAGAATCCCTTTATTCTTACATGATGTTAACATCTTCTTCGTCATGATAACATTTTCTCTCCAGGAACAATCAGACTGCAAGGAGGCACAGATAGAAGTGGACGTGTGGAAGTTTACTACAACAATGTCTGGGGCACGGTGTGTGATCATTCTTGGGGGTCTGCAGAAGCACAAGTTGTATGCAGACAGCTAGGTTATTGTGCTATTCGAGCTACTACTCTTATGGAGTCTGATGTTCCTGATGGTAATGGGCAGATATGGTTGACCAATGTCAATTGTGTTGGGGACGAGATCAGTCTCTTTAACTGTAGAGCTAACCTGAGTGGCATCAACAATTGTTCACACTTCGAAGATGTTGGAGTGAGCTGTCAAAGTGGTAAGTAATAAATCATTACTGGTAAGTTTTTCATGTGTGATTCATGATATTAACAATAGAGGTTGAGAAAAGTAGATATTGAAGATTACATGGCACTGTTTGAACAAGTAGTGTACACTACATGTGGTAATTTATATGTTGATATTGTTATATTTAATAATTTCTTTAGCTTTTAAATATTTTTTACCTCATTTTATTGAGTTTTAAAAGTTTTAAAAGTCTACCACAAATGTTTTTCAGTAGATTTATGGTTGACTATAAAATGAATGGAACCAAGCCAATTAAAAACAGTTGGTATGAAATACACTGAAAGTCAGTTTAGATTACAATCTTCTTGCCCTTCTTCCTTTTATAGTTACCATAATAATGGATGAGGGGTTATGAAAGATATCTAATTTAACATGAGTATATATCTATACCTATGAAACTGTCTGTAGATATGTAACTTGTATTGCACTCAACACAGATTCTATTTCTACAGCTATCAATATGCTTTTCAAAAATCATCTTCTATCGAAATATATAAATATACATTACGTGATAACATCATCATCGACTAACTAACCGAACTGTAGGCATAAATGGAATGACCTACCTCCTAATTCATGGTTGAATATAAAATGAATGGAACATTGATAGATTCCTTAGGTCATTATGCTCTCATGACGAAAGACCACCAATCCAGCAAATATATCTATAAAGTTTGGTGACTAGAGTGTAAACAGTAAAATTTGATATAATCCACGTTGTACCACGTGACACTATTCTATTTGTGCATGTCCTATCAAACATGCCCTGCAAACTGGAAGATTGCATGTAGGAAGTAAGTGAGCAAGAAAACTAGTATTTTTATTCTTAATACCTTGACAACAATCAATTTGAAATTTACTCGCTCAACATTTCAAATAGATGTTCTAGCCTTCATCGGAATAATTATGGATTTGCAGTATCATTAATGGAAGAATTCAAACTGGTTTGATATCGTAATGCAAAAAATTTTTTCAGTAGAGTTATGGTTGACTATAACAGGAATGGAACAAAGCCAAGAAAAAACAGTTGGTTTGAATTACAATGCAAGTTAGTTTGGATTACAATCCTCTTGCCTTTATTCCTTTTACAGAAAACAATAATGGTTGTGAGAGGGCATCTAATTTAATAGCATACATCTAAACCTGTAAAACCATCTGCAATTAAAAACTGAACACGGTCTACTTCTATAGCTATCAAACCTGTAGCTATCAAACCTGTAAAAAAAAATCATCTCGTAGAGAAATATATATAATTGCTAACATAATGCTTTCCTAATTAACCAAATTGTAGCAATAAATCAAATGACTTACCTCCTAAATAAGTGATGCAGGACATTATGCTCTCATGATGAAAGGCCAACAATCCAGCAGTTAGCTATATCTATAACGTTCAATGTAATTGTCATCTGACACTATTCTATTTGGGTATATATGTCTTATCAAACATGCCCTGCAAACTGGAAGATTGCATGTTGGAAGAAGTAAGCAAGAAAAGAAGTCTTAGTTTAATATTCTTGTAAAACAATCAATTTGAAATTTACTCTTTCGACATTTCAACAAGATGTCTTCATCAGGAATAATGATATTTATTATTATGGACTTATATAACATTAGTGCAAAAATTCAAACTAATTTACAATTTAATATCGTGATGAGCGTGATGAGAGTGATGAGCATAAAAAATGTCCATGGTATCCCTGTAACCCTGTTTTGAACATAAGTGAATTTATTGTGTTAGATGCATTTATTTTTGTTTTAAAATTATTTTGTTTAGCTGTTGTTTAGAAATAAGAATATACATTTATAGGCATGATGGCAAAATCTTTTTAATTTATCTGTGACCCATATTATTGTTTTGTATCTGTAATACAAAAAATGAAAGTTACACATATTTAAAATATCGTCATTATTTTGTTGTTGGGTAAATTTAGATGAGTCTAAAGAATAACTCATTGTGTTATCCAAAGAGCATCGTCTATATTATTTACTTGATTAGATTTGCTACACTATTTCTTTCTAGGGGATTGTTAAAATCTGAATAAATTGTAGTTATATACTTTACTCATTTCTGAAGTCCATTCATATAAACATAAATTTCTAACAGACTACGAAAAGGAGGATTTTGTAGTAGGTATAGCTATCATTCTGAGCCTTGTGCTAAACATAATAAATATAATGCATTCTTAACATTGGAGCAGAGTGATTGCACGAAAGGAACTTTTTAATATAAATTTTCTAGTTTTTGCTTAATACACGAGCATGAATATGCATTTGTTAGAATATGTATCAGGTCTAGTTTCTTGCTGTAAAATATATGATACTGACATTTTAATTAAAGGAGGATTATTGTGCTCACCATGCTCATCACAAGGAGCCATCAGACTGCAAGGAGGCACAGATACTAGGGGACGTGTGGAAGTCTGCAATGATAATTTTTGGGGAACAGTGTGCGATTATGCATGGGGAGCTGCTGAAACACAAGTTGCATGCAGACAGCTGGGACATTCTGCTATTGGAGCTATAACATTTACTACATTTGCTGTTGCTGGTACTGGCCAGATATGGTTGGATGATGTCAACTGTGTTGGGGATGAGATGAGTCTGTTTAACTGTAGTGCTAAACCAGTTGGATTCCACAATTGTGCATACCGTAAAGATCTTGGAGTGAGCTGTCAAACTGGTAAGCAATAATCATCATAATAAATTGTTTGATATTTGTTTTACCAAAAAATTTGCAAATGCTTGTCGCCAATGATCTAGAGTACTTTTGTCATAGACATAGACATAGCAATAACATATAACATCAATGTACAGTAATTATTCTCAAAAGATTCATGATTTTGCTATTTAATTTTTTTGCAGCTTTCTTTTTGCATATGTGGACTAGAAAAAGATGAAACAACAACAACAACAAAATTCCTTATTTTCTAAATATTGTCTCATAATATTGTCATTTGTACAAGTGCTAGTGGTATAATCCATAGAATCCAAAGAGCCATAATTTTCACTGTTATATATGCTGTGAAAAATATATAGCTGTGAAAAACTCTTTTTGAAATTTCCCCCTTTATTCTAATGTTTGTAACATTTCCATTTCATCATGCTAACACTTTTCTCTCCAGAAACAATCAGACTGCAAGGAGGCACAGGTAGAAGTGGACGTGTGGAGGTTTACTACAACAATGTCTGGGGCACAGTGTGTAATCATTCTTGGGGTCCTGTAGATGCACAAGTTGCATGCAAACAGCTAGGATATTGTGCTATTGGAGCCACTACTCTTATGGAGTCTGATGTTCCTGATGGTACTGGGAAGATATGGTTGGACAATGTCAATTGTGTTGGGGACGAGGTCAGTCTCTTTAACTGTGGTGCTAATCTGAGTGGCATGAACAATTGTTCACACTTCGAAGATGTTGGAGTGAGCTGTCAAAGAGGTAAGTAATAAATCATTACTGGTATGTTTTTCATGTGTGATTTTTCATGTGTGATTCATGATATTAACAATAAAAAAGGGCTATGTGTTATGTAGATATTGGTATAAACAGCAGAATACACGGCATTGTATGAACAAGTTGTGTTCACTACATGTTGGAATTTATATGTTAATAATTTTGTATATAATGATTTTAATAACTTTTGTACCTCATTTTGTTGAGGTTTATAAAGACTTTTCTACCGGAAATGTTTTTCAGTAGAGTTATGGCTGATTTTGAAATGAATGGAACAAAGGCAAGTAAAAAAAGAGTTGCTTTGAAATACAGTGCAAGTTAGTTTGGATTACAGTCTTCTTGACCTTCTTTCTTTTAAAGTAACCATAATAATGGATGAGAGGTTATGAAATATATCTACTTATAGCTAATTTAACATGAGCATATATTTATACCTGTAAAACTGTCCAAAGACATTCAACACATTCTAGCTATCTATATTTCAAAAGCCTGCCCAAAATCATCTTCTAGCATAAATATATATTACTTGCTAACATCATCCTATACTAACTGACCGAACTGTAGAATGAAATGAAATGACCTATAATTGATGGAGATTCCCTAGGTCATTATGCTCGCATGATGAAAGACAATCCAGCATCTATATCTTTAAATTATGGTGTAACCAGATGTAATCCAGATTGTATCTCTGACACTATTCTATTTGTATCAAACATGCCCTGCAAACTGGAAGATTGCATGTATGAAGTAAGTAAGCAAGAAAACTACTATTTTTATTCTACAATACCTTGTCAACAATCCTGTTGAAATTTACTCTCTAGACAATTCAACTAATGTTCTAGCCTTTATCAGATTTATTATTATGGATTTACAGTAACGTTAGTGGAAGAATTCAAACTAATGTATGGTTTAATATCATAATGCAAAAATGTTTTTCAGTAGAGTTATGGTGGACTATAAGGAGTGGACAAAGCCAAGAAAAAACAGTTGGTTTGAAATACAACAAGTTAGTTTGGATTACAATCCTCTTGCCTTGTAAACATAATAATGGATAATAGATATCTATTTCTAGGTAATTTAACATAGGCATATATATATCTATATCTGTAAAACCAACTGCAATTCTTTATCAGTCAACGCAGTCTATTTCTAAATTTCTAAATGTTAAAAAATTATCTCGTAGAGAAATATGTAGATATTAATTCCTAACATAATGCTTTCCTAACTACCATAGAATACGTACTCAGCACCCATGGGCGCTCAACCACTCGCCTCTAAAATCAGGGGGGTGGGCGCTAGCTCCAGCATATGGGTGGTTACTACAGCAACTCAGTTTGCATCATTTCCACCGATTTGCACACGGAACTAAATTGTAGCAAATGACCTGTCTCCTAAATAAGTGATGCAAGTCATTATGCTCGCATGATAAAAGGCCAACAATCCAACATAACAACGTTCATGTAAGCAGTGAAATTTGATGTAATACATATTGTGCATCTGATGTGTGAATGTCCTTTCAAACATGCACTGCAAACTGGAAGATTGCATGTTGGAAGAAGTAAGCAAGAAAAAAAGTCTTACTTAGCATAATAGCCTTGTCAACAATCAATTTGAAATTTACTCTCTCGACATTTTAACAAGATATCTTTAACAGGAATAATGATATTTATTAATGGACTTGTAGTAATATTAGTGCAAGAATTCAAACTAATTTACAGTCATAATGACTGACCATAAAAATGTCCACGATATGAACACAAGTGAATTTATAGAAATATTTATCATGTGTTAGATGCATCTATTTTTGGTTTCAAAATTAGATTATTATTTTTGTTTAGCTGTTTAGCTGTTTGTTTAAAAACAAGGTGATGTTTACATAGCAGTTGCATTCAATATTACAAATAAATTTGATGGCAAAATCTTTTTAATTTATCTGTGACCCATAGTGGAATAGAATATTGTTGTTTTGTATCTGAGATGCCAAATGAAAGTTACACATATTTTGAATATCATCATTATTTTGTTGTCAGGTATATCTAGCACTCAAATCTAGCTTCTAAACTATCCACAGATACAGTGTACAATATACCTTCCAATCTTAGTCCTAGACACATACTCCCTGACTAGACATAATTCTACTTCCTAGCCCCAGTCCTAGCTATAGATAAGTCTAAAGAATAACTAGTTGTGTTATCCAAACAGCATCCAATGCTACTTAGCTACCCAGTTAGATTTGCTACACTATTTCTGTCTAGCGGATTGTTAAAATCTGAATAAATTGTATTGTAGCTATATACTTCACTCATTCCTGAAGTCAAAGGAGGATATTGTAGTAACTACAGCTATCTTTCTGAGCCTTGTGAATAGTAATTAAAAAATATCAGCAATAATGAATAATTTATTATGAAACAAAGAAATTTGTGAATTTCATTGCATAATTGCAATCATGCATAAAAGGAGCTCTTAAAAAATATTTTGCTTGTTTTCAAACAGTTTGCTTAACACAGATATATGAATATGCGTAAAAGATGTAGCAGGTCTATCTATATTCTTGCTGTGAAATATATGATATTGATATTTGAATTAAAGGAGGAACATCTTGTTCAATGTGCTCATCACAAGGAGCAATCAGACTTCAAGGAGGCACAGCTACTAGGGGACGTGTAGAAGTCTGCAATGACAATCTCTGGGGTACAGTGTGCGATGATACATGGGGAAATGCTGAAACACAAGTTGCATGCAGACAGCTGGGACATTCTGCTATTGGAGCTACAACACTTACTACATTTGCTGTTGCTGATGGTACTGGGAGAATATGGTTGGACGATGTCAATTGTGTTGGGGATGAGATGAGTCTGTTCAACTGTAGTGCTAGACCAATTGGAGTCAATAATTGTGCACACCGTGAAGATGTTGGAGTGAGCTGTCAAACTAGTAAGCAATAATAATCAGATTGTATTCACTGGACATTTCAACTAGAGGGGTCGATGGTGTTTTTAAATTTTTTTTAAAACGTGTGGTTACAACTTTAGAGCTCCGTAAATTCTGCAAACTTCATGGTATGGACTTGGTATATAGCTGATCTCTCTGTGTGCTCTCTTTTGATACTAAAATATGTTGCATAGGTATAACTATAGGCAAGTTACTAGACCCTAAAGTGGAGGGACCTCAAAAACCTGAATCCCTGCAACCTCCGCCAAAATAACTCCAGATTGCTAAGAGCCAAAAAATTGAAAATGGTACGAGTGGCTAGAGGAAGCTAGCGCACGCAATGGCCTATTTCATTAGGCGTTAAAAAATTATTACTTGGTCAGGAACGTGGGTGCGAAATTGAGGGCGTTGATTTTCAACACATTTTTGTACTATATATATAATCGGAAGTCACTTCCTGCAACATAACTAAGCTCTCTCTCTCCAGCCACCAAGATTTAAAAAGCTACCAACCTGATCTAAATATGAAACTAACACTGTATCTTGAAGCTTAGTTCAGCCTCTTTCCCCTCTGGTTCGTACAATGTGGTTGGCTAGGGTTATGCTTTTTTCCTTCTCCATTTGAGTTTGTCAAGCATTATCATACTAAGATTCTAATGTGGTTGCATCATTCTCTTCTCAATTAAGAATGAGTGTCTGAGATCTTAATTTTAAGTGGAAGATTGCTCACTCAGCAGTGACTGCTCAATTGGGACGTACAGCGCTTCAGCCAACTCGATGTCACCTTCCGATGGCACACATATAACAGGCCTGTAGAAGGCTACCCTAGATCAATGAAATACAGAAGAGAAACTTTTTTTTTATGAATTAAGAAAATGATATACACAGAATAATTTGACTACAAGGAGATATCTATAAACAGTGTACCATATTATAGAGATCATTTACCCCGCCCTTCTTTTTACCTTGTAACAACTCTACTCATTAATAAAGTTTTCCCTAGTTTTCAAACCCTTGCTTAACACATATACATGAATATGCTTATCTTAATATACATTCTGGTCTATTATCTTGCTGTCAGATTTATAATATTAATGTTTTGATTAAAGGGGGAACACCATGCTCCTCACAAGGAGCAATCAGACTGCAAGAAGGTACAGCTACTAGTGGGCGTGTAGAAGTCTGCAACAATAATATCTGGAGCACAGTATGTGATGATGCATGGGGGGCTGCTGATGCACAAGTTGCATGCAGACAACTAGGTTATTCTGCTACTGAAGCTACTACACTTACTACATCCGCTGTTCCTGATGGCACTGGAGAGATATGGTTAGAGAATGTCCATTGTGTTGGGAACGAAATCAGTCTCTTTAGCTGCAGTGCTAACCCTATTGGGTATAACGATTGTGATCACTCGGAAGATGTTGGAGTGAGCTGTCGAGCTAGTAAGTAATAGTCATCATACTGGGATGTTTTTAGATGTGATTCATTAGAGAGTTTTGAGACATACGTAATATATATTTATAGTTTTGGTATACACAACAATTTACATGGTACTGTGTGAACATAATATTGTGTAAGGAATTTATTAATTTATATTGTGCTGTATCTTAAGTTGTGCTGTATCTTAAGTAATTTCCATTGCTTTAGTTTTATTTCATTCCTTGAATGAAATTATTGCACAAAATAAATATTTTGGTAATTTTATACTGCATTCTAGTTATTCTCCAGCTTAATTTTTACAACAAACTTTCTCTAGTAGTGTTGTGGTTAGCTTGACATTATAACGTCAATGAAATAATCATCAAGTCTTTTGAAGTACACTTAGTTTAGATTCCACCCCTCTAGCAATTGCTTAAAATTTTATATTAACAATAATTGTGGATGAAGAGGATAAACAAAATTCTCTTTCAAGCAAAGAATGCACAAAGTTACAAACAGAGTTCTTACTAATGAGCTATCACACAGCTGTTTAAAGTGCTGTAATGCTCTAGACCCATCAATTTTATATAAGGAAACCAACACCATTGGCAAGTTGAAATGTCATTAACCTCTCTCAACAAGCCATCCAGCTCTAATATATAGCTAGCTACCTGATCTAATTTGGGCCACTAGAATGCAATTTATCAGTCTATAATTATGGCTAGTTCAAACTTCACTATCCTGTAATTGAGTTTGTTGAAGTGTAGCAGTTTCTGTTAGCTCTGCTATGCTTTTTCTTCACCCTTTGAAGTTGTCAAACACCATCATACTCGGACTCTACAGAATTCGTTGAGCATGCATTATTCCCCTCTACTTTAGGCTTATATTAGGATGACAGTCTGAGATCTTGATCAGAATCTACAGCTTATTCACTCAGTAGTGACTACCAATTGGCACTTATGTCCATTTGCCAACTCGTGTCAATATCTGATGCTCACATGAAGCTTATGTCACCAGTAAAAATCTACCGGAGCTCAAGAAACCAAAGAAAATGGCAAAATAGAAATATTTTAGACATCAAGAAAATGACACAAAAATTGACTAGCCTAGAGTTATAGACCACAACACGATTACTCTGTACCATTAATATTTTTTTAATTGTTAACCACACTTTCTCAACTCCTCCCCCCTTTGTTATCTTGTCTTTGGATATATATTATATCTAAATAATATTGTGAGAAAGTTTTGGAAAATAAGAAAGTATTAATAATTGGAAGCACCTCAAAAGCACACCAGTAACTCATAACATTCTCAGTTAAGATGTTATGGCATCACAATTAAAACTTTGCTGAAATTATCTTGTCGTTTGAGCTTTCTAACATGTGTATTTATTGCCTTCTAATTATATATATATATATATATAGAAGGAGGACTTTTTGTCCCCATGATTTGAGATTTATCTGATGAACTTGAAGATTATATCATAATACATGCATAATTGCTTTAAAATAATGTATTATAGTCAAAAGAAATGACCCTACAGACTCCGTTTTACATTTGCTTTACCGTAATTGGCAACACCAGTTTTCACAAATAAAATTGCTATAGCAATACCACATGTTTGAATTGTATAGATTTGAGGTATACTCTTTTCCAGCTTGCTTTGTGCATATGTAGACAACAAGCAATGGGGGAAACATTTTTTATTTTTTCGAAGACCATGTCACATATTCTAAAAAGTGCTGGCAAAAGGTAATGCTTGCACTGCATATATACATATGAAAAGTTGGCCCCTTGCTGAGTCATGTACTTTATTTTAAGATGATTTTTTTCCATTATTGTAAACAGTTTCATCTCAAGGAACAATCAGACTGCAAGGTGGCTCCACTACAAGCGGACGTGTAGAAGTTTACTACAACAAGGCCTGGGGCACAATATGTGATGATGCATGGAAAGATGCTAATGCACAAGTGGCATGCAGACAGCTAGGATATTCTGCAACTGGAGCTACTACACTTGCTGCATCTTCTGTGTCTGGTGGCACTGGGCAGATATGGTTGGACAATGTGAATTGTGTTGGGGACGAGATCAGTATCTTTAACTGTAATGCATACCCCATTGGGGTCCATAATTGTTTGCACTCTGAAGATGTTGGAGTGAGCTGTCAAGCAGGTATGTACTAGTAATCATCATACTACTATGTTTTTTATGTGATTCATGATCATTAGCGGCAGAGTTTTGATAACTAGTATATACAGCAGATCACATGGCACTGTGTAAACAGGTTGTATAAACTACATGAGAGATATTTATAATGTGGTACATGTATATCATAATAAATGTCTCTATTGCCATTCTTCCAGAATTTTTTTAAGTAACCAATATCATGAATGAAGTGTATATGCAAAATATCTAGTTCTGGTGAGTCAAGAAAGATAATCACCCAGTTCTCACTACAAAACTTTTACATGGGTGTTTAAAGTACACTAATCAGTTAAAGTACACTAATCAGTCATAAGTTCATGACCCATTAAGCTATATTTGAAAGTTTCTGGTGTTCCCAGTGGCATACACAATATTTTGAATAGGAGGTTGTATATTGTGTATATAGTATATTGTAAATTCTGATTGTTAAGGCTCTCCATGTTTAGTGCACATATAGTTGTTAACCACCAATTTCATTGTTGTTATATACGGTGTTCTTATGGTATTTCCCTGTGAAACACAGATTTCTTCTATTTCATTGAAAATTTACCAATTATACTCATGCATATCAGCTTCATCACCTATGCAACGTATTTCAACCACAAGAATTTTACTAGCATGAGCATGTCTATAGTTGTTCATATCATCCCAACAGGTTTCTTGATGCTTATTTGCAGGAACTTCTAGCCCTTTTTCCAGTCTTATATATAGTAGCACATTAACTCCTCTATGGTCTACGAATTTCCAAAAACACTTTCTCACATCACAACATTTGTACTTTGGGCTTGTGAAGGATTCCAATAGTGAGCCTGTTGCAAGAATTGTTCTCATCGTTTGCTAAAAGGATCTATTCACCATGTAGGATACCTAATAGCTCGTTAGCGAACCTGTTTCCAAGTGAAAAAGTTAAACACTTAAAGGTATTCACTAATACCTTCTTAGTTTATATCAAGATACTTGCTCCTACACAACCTTTCTCAAGAAAGTCGTTTGAGAAATTAGCTCCTTCTCAGACTCACTCACAAGATTAGGTAGGTCCTCAGTTCTCAATCCATTTTCTGTTAATGTACATTATTTATTATAGTGTTTAGTAAGCACCTATTCTCAATTCAGTGCCTATTTTCTTGCAGGTTGGGGTTAATAGCAGGGCACTAAACTACCATAGTTTATGGTATATAAGGAAGTTACTGCCATCAACATAATTGAGCTCTCTCTATAAAGCCATCCAGATCAGATAATCTACCTTATCTTTTTTTGGTTACTAGCTTCCTTGCTATAGTTCAACCTTCACCTCTCTGTAGGTTAGGCTCATACAAGTATGGCAGGCTGGATCTATATTTTTTCTTCAATATTTGAAGTTGTTAAGTATCAATGTCATACTCTGCAGAAGGTAGTGAGGTTGCACCATTCTCCTCTACTTTAGGTTCATATGAGGATGAGAGTTTGAGATCTTGATCTGAAACTGCAGATTGGTCACTCAGTCAATTGGCACTTACATCTGTTTGGCCCACTTGATGTCTCCCGATGTCTCTTTTGCACACTTGATGCCTCATGACTACACACGTGAAGCATGCCTAGTAAAGGTCTACATGATTCAAGAAGCCAAACAAATAGAAACCTTTTTTTAAGGCATTAAGAAAATCATAAAAAATTGAATAACCTGGCAAGATTAATCAATACTAATTCATTTTTGACCTCCTTCTCCCTCTCCCTTGTCCTTTTGCTATAATTATTATACATAATATTGAAATAAGGTTTTGAAAAATTAGGTAGTTTTAAGATAATTGTACAGAAAGTAACTTAACTTAAAAACCACTACAGTTCAAATGCTCATAATTTCCTCTATTTATATCTTTTGACATCATTAAGTGGTTGAAATTATACAAAATGTCTAGCCATTGTAGTTGTTAAGTTTCTGCCCATTGAGGATACTGGTGACTTAGGTGGGCTTTTTTCTGCAAGTTTGCCAAGCCCAACATTTCAGATTTATCTGATGAACTTAAAGTAAGGGATGACAAAGTACTGGATCAGTGGTGCCTTAGCAAGCTAAAAAGCAGGTAATATCATGATACAAGCCATAATAAAAAAAGTGTTGTATTAAAAAGAAATGACCTCAATAAATCTCTGATCAACATTTGCTTTATCAAAATTAACAATATTGTCACCAATGCTCTTGAGTAATTGTGGCACAGCAATACCTTAACTGTCATATCATATTATGTGGTTATCATATATTATATAGCATATATATTATTATATATATGCTCAATGAAATTTACTCTCGTATTAATTATATATATACATATACTTTAAAATGCTCCTTACTTAAGTAGTTACTAATCATCTGTGGTCTTACTCAGTAGGGATAAGAATATACCAATAGCGGCTGTAAGACAAAAGCTCCTCTTAGTAGTTACATGAAACTTGAGTGCTAGATTGAACGAGGGCTATACTGACATGTAGCATGGCTAACCCAAGTTGCACAAGATGGCTCTGTACAAATTTAGTTGCTAATGGATAATTTTTCGTCTGATCTCTTATTTAGTGGTCATAAAAGTTGCTAGGATTAGACTACTTATAATGGGACGTAAGTGCAATGTTGAAAGAGCACTATACTGGTAAGTAGAGTGGCTAACCTAAGTTCTGGTGCTTTGTTTGTTCTTGTTTTAGCACAGCAACAGAGCTTGGTATATATATATAAATATATAATTTTAAATAGGAACTCTCACGAGCAGACTAGCTTATAGCAGTTATAGGTAACTGCAGTAGATATAGCCTTCGGAAAATGTGAGCTATGGTTGAAAGAGCACTATTGTGGTAAGTAGCATGACTAACCGAATTTCTGTTGCTTTAAAGGAAAATTGAATAGGTAACTAGCTTTTGTGATCTAGAGATGAGAAGGTACAGTTGAATACGGCTTTAGGTGTATATATACACTAAGTTATACTGATACTTACTGGAAGCTCTTCTCAGACTTTCCCCTTAGACTCATTTGTAGATTTTGGATTGGTATAATTATATCTAATCATATTACACAGAATGACTATTTTACAAATTATTGTTCTTTTTTATTTTCCTCGAAACAATTTTGTTGTTTTGGCTAATTTCGTAGGTTACAAATAAAGATCAATGCAGTAGTTAAGTATGTTCAATACAAAAATTCATATTTAAAAGAAGCTTGATTTGGGATCTAATCTTATACACTATATGTGAACCATATGAAACGGGTTAAAAAAAAAAATTGATCTTAATTTCCAAAAACTTTGTCACATAGTATTTCCTTTAAACAGAATGTGCATGTTTAAGAAGTGCCTAGCGACATGTACTCTTGAAAGACATGCTTTATTTCAACATGCCTAAAAGACATGAGCACATTAGTTGTGCAAGATCACTCAACCACAAAAAGATGGTATCAACAGTGTTCGAGCTGTGGCCATCGTCCTCTTTGTCTTCTTTGTTTTTCGATTCATCACTTGCAAACAAATGCTCATCGTCAGTCACTCCCACCTTTTCTGTATAGTTTCATTATCCTGTCTTACTGATGATATTTGCTGCAGCACTTTCTACTACTCAAAAAGGATTTAAACAACGAATTCTATCGTCATGTGACCATGTGTCTGGAATTAAATACCGCTACTTTTAAGGGATTTCAATAGCACTTCAGTGTTGAAAGATTGCAAATTTTCATATCGCATGCCAGACAGAATCATCTCTGGACATACTTTTTGCTGGTGCAGTCGAATAAATGGTGCATACTATTGGAGGGCACATTCTATTTGAGGAAATGTGGTGTGTTTGTATAATATATATATATATATGGCAGTCCCAAGTAGAAGTCAAATATTAGCCCAAAAATTGATTATTGATGATATCAATACCTCAGGCAATAGTCTCTCACCCCTGTAGAGTTTCAGGGATCAATTTTGTTTACTAGTTCATTGATGCCTGACTTTTGCAGCACAGCTCAGGGCTCCATCATTAGTATGCATATGAGTTAATGATTTTCATCGTGCAACGGAACTGACTGCTGACTTGTCACATTTCTCTTCCATTTTACTCTATTTTGGTGGGCAAACGAAGGTAATTGAATGATAGATTGCTAGTTCATTACTTTTAGCTTAGCTATATAGCTAGCAGGAATTGACAACAGAATAAAAACAATTATGTTCAGGCAATAAATAGTTATTTAAATTAGTATTTCATAAAGTTTCAACAACAGGTGATTGTTAAAAACTATGGATGCTTCAGGCTCTGCCTCAACTATATTTTTTTGCACTAATCTCATCTCTTTTTATTGAAAATAGACTCTCAGAAGTAGCAGAAATAGTAGCAGACATTTTGAGTTTGATTTGAAGCAGCTGTTGGCAAGAGAACTAGAGCACTTGTTGCTTACAGCGTATTGAAATAGTGTACCCATGGCAAACTTGAATGTAGATGATAAACACTAGACTACCTTTGAATCCATAAAGTAAATAAAGAGTTTTATGTGAATTTGTAGTCACTTCATTTTGACTGAGCTTTTCTCAATAATAATTTTTACTTGGGATTTTCACATTATAATATATATTTTACTGTATTAAGGGATAATTCTGTGGGTTTGTCCAATCACTTTGGAAGATGCCGGTTCGATTCCTGATGGTATCTTTTCACTTTTTCCCCACTTTTTCATCTTGTTTTCCCCTTCACTTGATACAGCATTTCAATACTGGGTGCGATCATTCAATTTTTTCCTTGATTTATCCTGATTTCAAAGTACCCAGTTTGATCATGGAAACATTCACTTTTTAAATCTTTTTCTTTTCCTGACATTATCATAAAATTCCGTGGGATGGATTCGGACTCCAAAAAATCAGCATTCATAATGGATCTGCCTGTACATGCTGTATATGTATGTGTGTGTTTGAGACAACCAGCTTGATAGGGTACCTCACCTTAATAAATAAAGGGGAAATTTGTTTTGTCCTTTTGTCAGTTCATTTTGGGACTCAATCTCCACAATTCAATCTCATTCACTAAATCCTCACCCTATTTTTTGTTTTTCTCCATCTTGTTCACTTGATACTCTAGGTCGCCAGTTTCATCCTGGATGCAATTTATTTCACCAACATCAGGATATTTCGAGATGGCTTAAACCAAATAAATTTTAACCAGTGCCTATCTATGTCTGTTTGTATATGTACGTGTGTGTTTAGTGGCCACTGGATCCATAGCTGGAAAACATTATTGCAGCAGACTGCAGTTATCTTATTTGACTGCTGGTATTGGTATTACAAGAAAGCTACTGATAAATGACCATATCTTACACTGTAAATATGAATATTTAGCTGTCAGATGCCCACACTGTGTCATGTGGAACGTTCCCTTTATTCTGATGACACTTTCATTATGACAAACACTTTTCTCCATAGGAACTATCAGATTGCAAGGAGGCACAGCTACAAGTGGACGTATAGAAGTTTACTACAACAATCTCTGGGGCACAGTGTGTGATCATGAATGGGGAGCTGCTAATGCACAAGTTGCATGCAGACAGCTAGGATATTCTACTACTGGAGCAACTACACTTACTGGATCTGCTGTTCCTGATGGCACTGGGAGGATATGGTTGTATGATGTCAATTGTTTTGGGAATGAGATCAGTCTATTTAAATGCATTGCTAACCCTATTGGGAACCACAATTGCTTTCACTCTGGAGATGTTGGAGTGAGCTGTGAATCTAGTGAGTAGCTAATTACCACTATACTAGGATGTTTTTCATGTGATTGATAAGGTACCAAACCAGAGTTGATATATGTGGAGCAAAATAAAATGGCACTGTGTGAACAAATTGTAAGCTATATACACGAGAGAATTTATTTAACTAAATTGGGGGACTTCATGTTAAATAATTAACATCTTTCTTTTTATTATTTTAGTCAATGAATGAACAAAATGAATGAACAAAATTAAAATTTTATATCGTCAAAAACTCTCAGTTTATTACAATAACCTTCTCAATATGATTAACATGAAATTTACACTCTCGTTATTTCACTAGATGATTAATGTATACTCTGTTTCAAATTTTAGTAATGTTTTTAAAAAGCTTCTTAACAGATGTGCATGAATACACAATTGTTAAATGGCATATCAGGTAGTGGTTCTTGTTGTCAAGTATAAAATATTGATGTTTTGATTAAAGGAGGACCACCATGTTCATTGCAAGGAGCAATCAGACTGCAAGGAGGCACAGCTACTAGTGGACGTGTAGAAGTCTGCAATGACAATTTCTGGGGCACAGTATGTGATGATGAATGGGAAGCTGTGGATGCAAAAGTTGCATGCAGACAACTACAGTATTCTGCTGCTGGAGCTACTATACTTTATGCTTCTGCTGTTCCTGATGGCATTGGAGAGATATGGTTGGATAATGTCAATTGTGTTGGTAATGAGATAAGTGTCTTTAGCTGCAGTGCTAACCGAATTGGGAACCACAATTGTGATCACTCTGAAGATGTTGGAGTGAGCTGTCAAGCTAGTAAGTATTTATCACACTCGGATTTTTCTAAGTTACTTTCATGATCATTAACAATGGCATCATTAAGAACTATGTATATGTAGAGAATTTATATACACAGTGGCTTGATGAGGTTAAATCTAGATATTAATATTCAATTTTTCTGCTTTCCTACTAATTGGTGGCATATCTACATAGTCTCATCCTTTTGTCATTATTGGTGATGACTAGGAACTTTACTGCTCTTTCCTTACATGTAGGATATAATGGTCTGGCAATTTGCATTTCTTTTCAGTGACCCATATGTTTTTACCCATTCCTAATTCTGATGCAAGAAATTTTATTGCTAAGAGAAAGATATTTGGTGTGCCTTAAAAACGTATTAGATATTCTTAGTTAGGCATGCAAAATAGTGCAGTTATTGATTATAATGATCAATCTTTAAATTTTTTTTTTACTGTGTGTTGTATATTGGAATCATTCAACTTCAAACTGTCTGCGAGTGCAGGACTAGTATCTGAGTCATATAATGTATAGCATGACATTTTCGGCTATTGAAATATTCATTTGAAAGCAAAAAATACCTTAGAAAACATTTTACGAATTTTTTTCTTCGGCCTGAATCAATTGGACATGTGTATGTGCACTGTGTTACGGAGTAATTGCAGACTGGAGAAATGCTTAATGGCGGCCTTGTTGCCATGCTTACAAGCATACTGTGATATCTAGTCCTGTGTCTTGGCATTGAACAGTTTTATAGGTACCCCTGGTTTTAAAAGTTTTCGACACTATGGAGCAGATCATTTCATACACAACCTTAATGGAGGCTCATAACTTCACCTAGAGGTCCATAGGTACTAGGTAGTCTGGATTGGGAAGATTTATAGAGACATGGCTGAGGAGAAGCATTAGCAAGTTGTGTAACTAGTTTAAACATTCATCCAGTTTGTTACTGGAAGAAATAATCGAAAATTTACACCTCCTTAAGGGGAGGGGGGGGGGGGGGGGAGGAGTGGGAGGTAAAATTATGATGAATGAACATACTCGACGAAGTTAGGTTTTGGAAAAAGTTGAAGTATACATAGATGGATTATGACATGTATTAGTCGTTGCAATGTATTAGATATCTTCTCTTAAAATTATAACAAAGAAATATGCTATACAAGTGTTATGTGTAGGAAGAATAGTAAATATATATGGATAGAAGATCTTGAAGACCAAATTTCACTGTTGTAACTCTTTTTGGGGTTGCCAGTTTACACTTTTGCAAAGGAGTCAAGGCAAGCTCAAATTTCTGGAGTTAAAATCAGTAGAAGACAACCATTTATTATACTAAGATGGGACCAAAGTGAGTTTCAGCCTAGTTCTAAACTAATTTTTTGCTGCCATTTTAAAATAGGGATCAAACCAATATAAGTGAGTGTTAATTGAATATTAACTGTTTTGACACTTTAGAAAGTGTATGGTTGACACATGTTGATGCATATGTAAATTGGTCCTAACAATGCTATCATTTTAAGAAAAGTTGTCATTCAAATTTAGATCTTAAACTTGTTCTATGTGCCTCTCAGATTGCATATTTTATAATAGTAATAATAATAATCTCACAAAGTAAAAGTAATTTTCTAAATAATGTCAGGGTTCTATCTAGAATTTTCAATTTGTGGGGGAAGCTTTTTCGTGAGTCTGCAGTTCCCACATGGTAAATACTACATATGGATATGACACACACACCAAAAAAAGGACTTTCTTCTCTAAGTTATGGAACCCTTAGTTTCATATAGACCAGGTGTGGGAGTTTCCACTATGTAATTAAATTTCAAGAAGCAGGAAACGGGCACATACAATTACTTTGCTTTACTAGTCTGCATGATTACAACAATCAAAAATACGAGACAAAAATATTAATGAGTAGTTCACAATGCCAATCTTTCGCTTCTTTTATTGTTTGTAGAAATCAATCAATCAATGCTTCCAGAGTTTCATCAGGTAATTTATCAAGTCCTTCAATGCAAATGCGCATGGAGTGTTCCAGTGTGTCTTCACCCATTCTATTCCGGATCCTTGTTTTTATGAGTTTTGTGCTGCTAAAGCCATGCTCAACAGTAGCTGTCATAACAGGTAGGATCATCAAACTTGCGGCTAACTTTGCTGGGTTTGGAAATGCAGCTGCTAATTCTGCACTGCCAAGCAATGTTGATAAACTTGGTGAAGAGAGCTGTTTTTTGTTGTATGAATAGGCCTCTACGAAATAGCTTCCCTTCTGATTCTGTGTCTTCAGAGTCAATATCAGGTTGTGACATGTTTTCTTTTCCATTGAAGTGAACCTTTTGCACGTAACCATAGAAATGTATTAGAGTTTGGATCTTCTCTGTGCCATAGTTTATTAATTGTTTTTTATCATTATGGAGGTTACGTGGGTCAAAAACCTACATAGAAGAGACAAGATTGGTTGACTTGATCCGTCCATTGATATGATCAATGACGCTCTGTAGATATGGGCGATAGACTTTCTGAAGAAAATAATCCCTCATTGCATTGTGATGTCAATGCTTTTTGCTCCAAGTTGAGCTGGATCACTAAACAGGTCCTTGACATGCACTGCTGCTTATGTTTTCTTTCAGCTCTTTCAACTTTTTGGTAGTACTTTCAACTATCATTGGCACACTGGCTAGATCTATCTCCTTACCTTGCAAACTTCATTGTAGCTTCGATACAATATGCAGTACATCTGACAGCATGAAGATACAAGCCACAGTGCTGTACTTGGTTAAAAGTGAAGCAATCCCATGTGCTTCTGCATCACCAGTATTTTTATAGATCTCTTCAAATGTATACGCCAGTGCTGTCAGGCTTCATCGCACACCACGTACAGCTCTCTTATGTGCAAGCCAGCGGGTGTCACTAGGTTTCTGCATCTTCATCTCAGGGGAGTGTAGCTCAGCTTGTATCTCAGTAAGTTTTTCGGCTTTTTTTATAGAATAGTGAAATGCCTTCCAAATTGTAAGTAGAGTTCCCAACACTCATTTCACCACTGCATGTTCATCTGCAGCATTAAGAGCAGCTAACTGAAGTTTATGGCAATGGCAGTGTAAATAAACAGAACTGGGTGAATGTAAACATAGCCTTATCTGGATACCAGTCCGTTGCCCTGACATTGTGTTAGTACCATCAAAGCCAAGCCCATGCATTCTCTTGAGATCAATAGTTTTGGAGTCTAAAAAATCACACAGATACCCAGCAATTGCTTCAGCATTTGTCTCCTTAGCTTGTACAATGCCAAGAAAGTGCTCCACTGGTTTGTTATGCTGTAACCATTGTGCACATATAGACAGCTATTCCTTAGATGAAACATCCGTGCTTTCATCTGCCATCAGTGAAAAGCAGGGACTGGCCTTCAAACTTTTTAGAAGAGTGCTCTCCAGAGTCTTGCTGATGCCTGTAAGAAGT
This sequence comes from Cladorhizidae sp. MBARI D1340-BT2, assembly GCA_028752905.1. Taxonomy (NCBI): domain Eukaryota; kingdom Metazoa; phylum Porifera; class Demospongiae; order Poecilosclerida; family Cladorhizidae; species Cladorhizidae sp. MBARI D1340-BT2. Next base: position 35,133,665 of record JAQNBH010000011.1, on the reverse strand, counting down.
TCTATGACTGTAGCATATGATTCATAGGTTGCATTTAGTGGAGAGTTTTCTTGATAAGTTTTCAGCATGATATCACCATTTTCTATCTGTAAAGTGATTAAGCCTTCAAATGTGGTGCTGTGAGGAATGTTGTGCTTTACCAAGAAGTAAAGGGAACGGATAAGCTACTTCACCAATTCTCGATTTAATTTATTTTCTTGTTCACCAGCTGCAACGATTTGTTCCACAACATCACCTTGTTTCTCTGTTAACTGAGAAAAATCTTTCTACTCTACTGCAGCTTGATGCCATTCTGACTTTTCATGGCTCACCAACAAGCCTTCACCCAGCTGTTCACAGGTCGTGGACACCCATGGACCTTTTGCTTGTACAGGCACTTTTCCATACTCTTTGCAGACAGTGCACACCATTCCTTTTAGGGCTGAACTGTAGTCCATACAAGGATGCTTCTGCTTCCATGCAGGATTATATGAGAGCTTGCTTTTGTATCCTCACATTTTCCTGGAGCTTGAAGAGCAAGAACTTTGACTAGATTTGCTAGACCATGATGCACAGGACTTCTTAGGTGGACCTGGATGAAGTTTAAAGCCTGATGCTGACCCAGAATCAATATCAACACTGTCTCTCTTGGTAGGCTGAGGAAGTCGTTTGACAAACTTATCCATGTCACATAGCTACCTAGTTAGTCTGATCATGAGAATTATGTTTATGACAGAACATACATGTAGTTGATATCGGTGGTGAATAAGTAAGGCCCCAGTAGGACAATAGGCAGGCTAACAAACAAAAGACTAACTGAGCATGAGCACAAATACAGGATGTAATGAATCACACGTATTAACATGTTACTACAATAGCTAGCTATATTTCACACACTATGACATAATCAGGGAAGAAGCCAGTTAAAATAGGCTGTCTGTGCCAGCTGATGCTATAGTGAGTAGTCACTCAAACATCTTGGAAGGGGGTGGAGTGAGTAAGAATGTTTGGTGGGGAAGCTAGAGTGTTTGGGGGGGAAGCTTCCCACCTGCCCCCCCCACTAGATAGAACCCTGAATGTGGAGATAATAGTGTATAAACAATATTGTAGCCAACTAAATTTATCATTAATAGTGTTACTCTCTATTTCCAGTATTTGAGATGTCCCAGATTGAAGTGATGTGCTATAATAATACAAGGTGTGAAGGATATTATGAAATGAGGACGATGGAAGACTGCTGTGATGCTGATCTTGATCCATCTGGACTGTCTTATAGCAATTCCACAGCCATGGAATGTCATGATTGCATAAAGGGTAAGTTGACTCGGTGGTGTGGGTGAAGTGCACAAATGTGTGGTTGTATCAGTATCATCTCTGATGACATCTAGATGGTTATTTATTTATTTAAGTAGCAGAATAAATAATATGTGCTTTAATTGTTCATGTTATTTAGGAAGTAATAATATGTTTTCTGTTCACAAAAGCTAGCTGCTTATATCTGCAGACTTGATAGAACATTCATACCACAAACAAAACTACCTAACTACAATTCAAGTGATGCATGGGCAATGCTTGGGCTTAGTAGGGTATTATAGGACTTGAAACTCTCTGTTTCTCACATGGATTTCATTTTTGCCACACACAAAAGATGGAGCACAGATTATTAAGAGATTAATAGGGAGATTTATGCTTGGGGTAGTCCACAGGGAGTGGGGGGGATCTCTAGCTAATCCAAATATAAATCCCAGTCTTCCTTATACATTACTGGAGAAGCTTGAAATTGTTAAGCACATTACTATATAGTATTGTGTAGTGGTAGAGAGAGAACCAGTGAAAAATGAGTGCCAATTCAGCCATAGCTTGGTTTGCCTAGCTATATAGCATCGGGTTATTATCATGAATGACTTTATGTCACACTAATGAGTTTACATAGTTAGGTTTATTCTCATGATTAATGTTAGTTAGTTTGTTCGCTTCACTAAGGTTGGCAGCTATAAATATCCTACATGGAATATCTCTATTATGAATTCAGATATATATCACATTCTGTCCTTCCTGGATATTGTGTGCTTATCATACTTGAAAATAGTTAAGATCAATCATTTCCAATAACTCATACCAATTGATAGTCACATAAAACTCTTTCCTAATTATGCAGGCAGAGATTGATTTGTACCACCATAACATCCTGATGGGATACAATTTGATACAGGATATACCTAGATCTGTGCTTACTGCTGACTTTATTTGTGGTTCTTTATATTTAGAGCTGTAACCTTCTTGTCATCACTCAACATTTGAAACTGTTCATATCATACAAATGTAAATATAATAAGCTGCTGAATAAGATACCTTGAGATAAGAAAGAAACGCTATGCATTTCTACATCACTCTTCGTTATAACAAAACTTTAGCAAAGAAATATATCCAGCTCTAGATTCTTGTCCAGGAAGATATCATTTATGACAGCAGTTATGATCATCACCCTTATTGTAAATTTTTCATTGATTTGCATGTGACCAAGAAACCAGTCTACTAGGCATGTGCAAGAAAAAATCGGTATTTTCTTTCCATTAATTAATTTTAACCTATAGGCGCTTATGGCTGTTAATCATATAGGGTATTACAACTATCTTCTCATAGAACTGCCTTTCACCTTAGGAAAAGTATTGTTAATATCACCATCACCATGAATTGATAAGCTGCAACCTATAGAAAGTTGGTGATGTTTGATTAGTGCTTTAGTATAAGAGATGCTAATTTGAAATGGTGTAGAGGGTTACTGAATTTGGTGTACATACTACTTACAAACCATTATTAATTTTGAAGTAATATATTATATGTATTTCCTTAATAAAAATTGTATCGTTTGTGACAGGATATGAGAGAGACAGGAATTTTACAAATTACCGAACACCGTTTAAAAGAGACCTTCAAGTGTTATAAAACCAAATTTAATTAATAAATGCCTCTCAGATGTTCTCAATTCATTTCATAAAAATTAAAATAATCCTATTTATAATATACAAAAGTTGTCAGCCATTTTAATTTTTGTCAAGCCTGCTGCAATGTCTAGGGCTTACATTTGGCAAACAATTTGACCCAGTGCAGCCAGCAAGGGCCTCAGATTGGGTTTTAAATGCAGCTAGATGCCATCCTCCCCAGAAATGGCTTGGCACATAGAGTTGTCACCTATATTGTTTAGTTATATAACTGTGCATGCATTTTAGGAACAAACAACATTAGCCATGTTATAGCCAAGCAGTTTACTAACAACACTAGCCCCATGAGCCATCGATGGCCTTGGATTTAGTTTCAGAGACATTTAGACATTTGTCAAGGACACACCTGACATGGAAGCACCTCAGACTATCAACATGGAATATGTCGTGTGAGAACGAACACTCAAATATCACACTATTCTTACACACATGATTGTCTTTGGGACTTTAGGACCTCATTAATGTGTTGTGGTTTTGGTGGGTTGGAGCACGTGGTGGGCAGCTCTAGTTAGAGAGAGCAATTGGTTTTGTTGCTGACTAAATCTGTTGTATGTGGACAATTGATCCATTATTAATTTTTATCCTGAGTATTGGCTTCTGCGCTACCTGTACAATAACCTGTACAATAACCTAGCTCTCTAAATATATCCCTTCCCCCATAGAAAGAACCCTCACATTTGGTGGCAGCTAGGAACTGTGAAAATACCTACACAACTTGGGTGTACTGAAGAACTCTCACGATTGGAAATCAGAGAATCCTCACCGACAGCTTCACAACGTATCAATTCGAGGAAGATGGCTGGTCATCAGGGAACCATATACAAGGAGAGCAGGTATTCTACCGCAGGAGAAGTGGACAAACCCTACTATGATGAGTACAAAGACATTGAGAATGTGGAGGAGTCCACTCACAAACATATTCAAGAGAACACAGAAATAGTGACCGATACTGCAGTTCACAAGAGAAAAGCGCAGTATCGTTCAGCAGCACAATTCGAGGTACCCTTTGAAATGTTGATGCAGAACATGCAGCTTGAATGGCAAAGGCCAAGAGAGCTTGTGCTGAGAAAAGAAGAGATGTAAATGAATGCTTCGAATAGATGATGAGATTGGTGATGGACAGAGAAAGTCTAAAAGATGAATCAAGGAGTCAGAGATGGCAAGAAGAGACTCGGAGGATTCTAATCAACCAATCAAGCATCAGCAGTTGGTGACAGTCTCAAGAATGGACCAAGGGAACATCGATGTGGAGCAATACCTCTTAGGATTTCAGAGATCGGCAATTACCCACAGAGTTCCAAAGGATTGGCCGAGTCAGTTGGAGTCTTTATTAGCTTATCAGGTGTATGTTGCGGCAAGTGATGAAGTAGCAAAGGACTAAAGGATGCAATACTGGTAGCATATGACTTTGGGCCACAGACTTACAAGAAGATATTCAAGGAATGCTCGGGAAGAAGAGGAGAGTCTTTTGCTGCAGCTGGGAAAAGGATACACGACATATTTTGAAAGTGGACAAGAAATAGTGCTACCATACAAGAGTTGCAAGCAGTTATGAAACAGAATGGGGTGATCTGATGCCAAGGGAGGTGGAAGCCTTGGTCAGGGAAAGAGACTCTAATAATGGTAAAAATGCTGCTAAACTAGCTAATAAATATGTTCACATCCATGAGTTCATCCTAGATAAGGACACACAAGTGAACCGCCACCCCTACAGAAGTTTCAAAGATCGAAACCAAGGGCACAAGAATTCTACCCAAACCAAGAGTGAGATGCCCACAATGGTGACAATTGAAAAGAAGACATCCGGAACACGAATGGCAACCTGAACAACAGCAAGATGTATGACAAGGAAAGAGGTTACTTATGTTTCAAATGCAATGGACACATAGCCGCTACATGTCCACACACAGGGTAAGTAGCCAATCAAGTCACAAGAGGAGACAAGAAAGATGCCAAAAGTATGAAGGAGCCATCTGCGGAAACACAGTAACAAGCGTGATAGTGGACACTGGAGCTACCATAACTATGGTAAACCCCAAATGGGTTCCAAAGGATGCCTACACAGGAGAAACACAGCCAGTATATGATGCCTATGCTGGAATGCAAGTGTGGTCCTGGCGAATAAATTGCTATTTTGTAAGGTCAAGACAAAGGGAGTTTATGCAGCAATATCACATATCACGCACAATCAACCATGATGCATTACTGCGGAGGGCTGATAACCAACTATTCCCCTTAAAGATGACAGAGACAATGATGTGGAAGATACCCTGAAGGAGTTGTTGGCCGTCATGGCCCGAGCTCATGCCCAGGCGAAGGCAGCCCAGGAAAGAGAGCTGCAGAGTTGACAGAAAGAATCTGGAGCAACACTCCATAGTCGGTAGGACTATATGCAGCAGCCACCAGAACCTGAACCCGAGATTCAGACTGGGATCTGGAATGACTGTGATGTCAGACTCAGATGAGAAGCCTATCGAGGGAGATGACCAAGCACAAGAAAACTGGGTCAACTGTTTGATCTTGACTGTACAATGTTTCTACCCGAGAGAAACAAGAAGAGCCAGACCAAGTCTGAAAAGGTGAAGAAATCAATTGAAGAAATAGAGAATTGAAGACAGGTGCAACCTGAGGAGCTATGTGCAAAGGACTTAGGAGAGGCACAACGAGCAAACCTTACACTAACGTGATTGTGTGTGCAAGCAGACAATAGAGAGAAACCCTATTTCTGCAAGGAAGGTTTGTTATACAGGGATATGCCCAACGATGAGTCCAGAGACACATGCCCACAGATTGTGATGCCATAGAGGTGTCATACAGCTGTGCTGATGGCTCATGCAGCTCCATTATCAGGACACTTTGGCAGAAGGAAGACCAAAGCCAGACTTCGAGAAGTATTCTATTGGCCCAGGGTTATACCAAGGATGCGAAGGATACCTGCAAGAGATTCCTGTATATCAAACTGCTGCAACAGTGACCACCAAGCACAAGCACCACTTGTCCCTTTGCCTATCATTGGTACCCCATTCAGCCGAGTACGAATGGATATGGTTGGTCTAATGCCCTGGACACCCCGTGATCACAAGTATGTGTTGACCATGGTCGTCTATGCATCGAAATGGCCAGAAGCAATACCATTGAAGGCAAAGGGCAATGCAGCTGTTGTGGATGCGTTATTACAGTTCTTCACGAGAGTGGGATTATCAAACGAAATCCTAACAGACCAAGTGTTAAACTTTGTGTCCAAAACTATGACAGAGTTCTATTGATTGACAGGAGTGACACCAATCAAAACAAGCATCTATCACCCTCAGACTGACAGCCTGACTGAGAGGTTCGATAGCATGCTGAAGGAATGCTTAGGAAGGTTGTTCCCAAGAACAGGATGGACTGGGATGTACACCCACCCTATTTGCTAATGGCTTACCAGGGAGCGGTACATGCTTCGGCGGAATTTATTCCTTACAAGTTAGTTTATGGAAGGAGAATGAAGAGTACCTTCGACTGACATGCTCAATTATGGGAGATGCCTTGAGGAAGAGTCCAAAGATGTCAATGAGAAATATCCAGGAGAAATTTCAGATGATGGGAATAATCCTGAAGGCGAACATGAAGAAAGCCCAACAAGATTAAAAAAAGGTGGTATGACCATACAGCCAGAGATAAGAACTTTTCTGTGGTTGACGAGGTACTAATCTCAATACGAAGTTTAGACAAAAAGTGGTTGGGTCGTTACCAAATCACCAAGAAAGTAAGCAATGTGACGTATGAAGTCGACATGACTGATCAGCAAAAATGAAATAGAGTCGTCCATGCCAACAACTTGAGAGAGTGGCACACACCATCAGCAGAAGTGCCACTACTGGAACATGCCCAGGGTAATGTAGGAGACATTCAGACTTGGAGCTCGAAGGAGTCTGAGGAGGAATTCCAAAATGACACACAGCTCAGTGAGGAACAAACGAAAGACCTATAGATGATCCAGGAAGAATTCATTGATATATGTAACACACAAGGAAAAATGAATGTGGCCCAACATAGGATTGAGACAAGAGATGCCCTAACTATTCGTTTACCACCATTCCGAAAGTCAGACGATGAGATCAGAGACATGTTGGAGAATGGAATTGTGGAACCATCGAGAAGTGATTGGTCAGCACCAGTAGTTTTGGAACCCAAAAAGGATGGAACTAAGAGGCTTTGTGTGGATTATCGAAGGCTTACAGCCTCTGATAACTATCCACTACCTCGCATCAGCAAGTTGATCGTTTTGGGAAGGCCCAATACATAACAACATTGGATTTGATGTAGAGATATTGGCAGCCACTGAAGACTGACCGAAGACTGCATTCATCACAACTTTCAGAAAATATGGATTCACTATGATGCAATTTTGATTGAAAGGTGCACCTTCCACCTTTCAATGCTTGATGGATGACACATTGAGGGATTTGCATCCATTCGCATCTACATACATGGATGATGCGGTTATCTTCAGTACCACCTGGGCTGAACATTTACAACACATCCGAAAAATATTCCTACGATTGCGAGAAGCAGGGCTTACTGCCAAAAGGAGCAAATACCAGTTTGGCAAGATGGAGTGCATGTACTTAGGACATATTGTGGGACAAGGTCATGTTAGACCGGAGGAAAGGAAAACTGCAGCGGTGAAACGGTATCCTACGTCACATATGAAGAAGGAGGTGAGGTCATTCATAGACTTAGCAGGTTATTAAAGGAAGTTCATTCCAAACTATGCTGACCTCTCCTACTCTCTAACAGAACTGACAAGGAAGACAATACCGAACTTGGTACCATGGAGTGAACAACACGAAAAATTATTTGACATGCCTAAAAGCAAGCTCATGAAGAATCCAGTATTAAGGAATCCGGACACATCAAAGAAGTCAGTGTTACAACCAGATGCATCGGATGCGGCAATTGGTTCTGTAATCAGCCAGGAGGATGATGATGATGCACAACACCCTATGATATATTACAGCAGAAAACTACTATCATGTGAGACTCGCTACGCTCTGGTAGAAAAGGAATGTTTAGCAATTGTAGCAGTCATACCAAATTTTAGGATCTAACTGGAGGAGATAGGGTTCGTGGTAGAGAGAGATTACTTTGCCTTTAAGTACTTCTACAAAATGCAAAACTCAAGTGGAAGACTGACACGTTGGAGTCTATTCCTCCAGTCTTTTGACATGGAGGTGAAGTATCATTCATGTAGCACGAATGGCAATGCCGATAGTATGTCCAGACCTGTAGTGGAATATGAATATGTTCTGCCTGTATAAGAAGGAGGAGATGTCATGGACACACCTGATATGGAAGTGCCTCTGACTATCAACATGGTATATGTCATTTGAGAACCAACACTCAACTATCATACTAGTGTTACTTATTATACACACATAATTCTCTATTGGACTTTAGGACCTCATTAATGTGTTGTGGCTTGTGTTGTGGCATGTATTGTGGTGGGTTGGATCATGTGATGGGGGGCTCTAGATAGAGAGAGGTCGTTGCTGACAAAGTTGTTGTCTGTTGTATGTGACCAATTGATCTATTTATCCTGGCTTCTGTGGTACCTGTAAAATAGCCTAGCTCACTAAATATACCCGTTCCCCCATACAAAGATCCTCACAACATTGCTGCTATAAATGAATATTCTTCTCTTAGGTTTCTAGTATGAGCATAGAGAACAGAATTAGAGTGAAGTGAGTAGTACTTGTTGGAAGCTAGAAAAAAATGGGATGCAGTATAACCAAGTGGGCTCCTTTTTTTCTAGCTCTTGCAGAAGGCTATTCTCTAAGTTAGAGCTGACAAAATGCAAGCAATTGCATGGGTTGTTTAAATGTGTGACCTAAATTTGTCAGTTTTTATTAATTTCTGATTCATTTCTAATTTCCTACTCCTTTCTCTGACTATGACAAAAAAGACTCACAGCGGGCCTCTTTTTCTAATAATTTCCCAAGAAGAAGTGATCTTCACAAAAGTGTGGACGCAATAGGGTGTATACACAATAATAATACTATTGACAATACCAAAGTCTTTTTAATTATGCTTCTCTCTATGTTCAGTTATTGAGAAATCCCAGGATGAAGTGATGTGCTACAATGGTACAAGTTGTGGAGGTCGTTTTGAATTGAGCACGATGGAAGATTGTTGTGACAATGGCATTTCTCCATCTGGACTGTCATATTATAGCAATTCCACAACTATGGAATGCAATAATTGCCCCTGGGGTAAGTCGAGCTGGTGGAGTCAGAGAAGGGACAAGTGTGTTGAACTATCATGCCTTCTCTGCCCACATCTAGATGGTTATTTAAAGTAATTTAGTTGAAGGATTGAGTGCTAATTATTAGTAAGTAGTTATTTAATAAAACACTAATCCTTTGATAAGGGGAGAAGTGTTGTCTTAAACAACCTTTCAGAGTTTTTTATTCTCAAGTAAATATGGTAGACATTTTAATAAAGACCACATCATATGTCATTGAATTGTTACCATGGATATAAAAAAAAATTCATGTGTCCAAATTGGTCAAGAACATGACGAACACAACTGGAGGGTATACATGATCAACCTGTCATAGACTGTGCATGCAGTTGTTCCTTAGCTAGCTGCCACATAGTGCTCCCATTCTATCCTTTTGTTTGACACATGTTGAACATTTGAAAGCACAAAATAATGTAAGAACAAATTTATAAACAAAACTGGCAAGTCCATTTTACTAGTATTTTTGGTTTTCTGGTCTTATTTGTTATCACTTTGTTGAGGTCAGAGAAAGGGTCGCTATGTAGTATTTAAAATTCTCAATCAACAAGGCTGACCTCATAGTGAAACTTACTTAGCTATGATATAATATGTAAATTATACTTACATTGTACATATATAGTACAGGATCATACAAGCTGTCATGTGTTGATGCTAGGAGTTTGATGTGACACTGCCAATGTTGAGCATTACATAGCATAATGAAACGAAGATGAGTCTTTTGCAGCCATTAATGGATCTGCTAAACTAACAACCATATTACAAGTAGGAAACCTTGGAAAGGTTGTTGTAGGACTTAACAAATCAGCTGAAAAAGTACATGAGCTATCATTGAGAACTAGCATTAGGACTGGACTTATGATAAGAAAGAAAGTAGATATTCGATCACTTTCACTACTGAAAGTCATGCATCTATTTGTAATAATATGCTCCCGAGAATGGGAATTCAGCTGCTTGCAAGAAATTCAGGGCTCTCTATGGGTAGGGGAGAGAATAGTGAGGCCTTTCAGGATCAAATACTTTGAACGGCTAGAGAAAAAAAGCGAAGTAGGAACTGAGTTTGCAGGGGTGATGTCTAGCCAAGAAACATGGTAGAAAAGTTTTTCTAGGAGAAGACTTGTATGCGATGTTAAAAAATGTGAAAACAGATCTTGCATGTAGACTAGCATCAGCATTGGTAGAGATATTGTGATGGCTGCAGGTTCAGGAATTGTCATGGCTTATGACATAGCATTCTCCTCATAAGTACGGTGAATACATTTAATCAAAATGACATGGGCAGCATCACTTCTTAACAGAATGGTGTATGTGTTGAATTAAGTTCGTGCTAAATTAAACCAACCAAGGGATGTTGGAGAAGCACTTGAAATTGGGGATTTTTTGGCCAAGCATCCAGGATGGCTGTCTCAATAGACATTCCTGATGGTTAAATCATCAACTTGGACCGGATTGGTTTTAGATTACTATCTTCCTGAGTTTTAATAATGGCAGCCAAAAGTAGCAGAAGAGTGGAAGCTGTTAGTCTCGGTGATAAAGACAGACAACAGCAACCTTTGCTGTTTATAGCTTCCTGCCTACGTAGATCCTCTACCAAAGAAAAATGGACCAGATCACAACCAAATTGCCTTTCCAATGGATATGACATCTTTCAATCCACAAATCATTGGGAAATTTAAGATACCTGCCTATTATTCCTCAACAAGATCTTTATCCCATGCACTACTAGAGTATGTGAAGCTTTGTAGGAAACACAACAGAAAGCAAACACAACAGAAAGCAATGCTGAAAATGGAGGGAAAAAACTAACTCTATTAGTTCTGCTTTGAAGAACACAATATTTTTGTCATAATGGTTACTGCTAGGTGAAATGACTATGGATGTTAGTATTAACAAACTTTCTTTTTTAATGGAAAAGTTCAATTTCTGTTAATGCTGAAGCTCAAAAGCATCTTCAACGTGAGGTGGTAGCAGCAGACACAAACGTCATCATGGGCATGTCTGTTATTAAAGAACATGTAGCCAAGTGGCCTTCTATGAGAAAATAAAGAATGAAATCAGAGATTTTTTGAATGATGTTAGGATTGTGATGAATTGAAGAAAGCAAGTGTGGTCCCTATGAATCTGGAAGACGAAGATGTTAGTAATTCTGTTCCATTTGCTGATTTGTGAGATAAATATAGTGTAACCGTCGCGGAGCCAGCGTTAAACAGGGCACAGTATCTTAGTACAGTTATTAAATCTAGCATCTCAGCAATCATACATACAGTATCCAAAAATACGGAATTATATCGAATCATTACATGAGTTGTCAATCAGTGATTGGTCAGATGACCTGACTGTCCAGCATATACTTATATGGGCATCTAGAAGAGATACCAAAACAACAACAATCCAAAGGTCAGATAATGAGTAATTATAGTTAGTAATTAACACTGTTACAATAGTATCTAGCAGCATTTCAGCACTTGCACTTTATTGTTATCATTAAAATCAAAGTTTATATGAGGCTAACATGGTGGGGTACAATCTGTGTTGGTGTGTGTTATAGAATGTCTGGGCCAAGCGTCGTTAGACTTGAGCTCATGTGTGTGTAATGGGAGCTGTGGTGGTGATGGCTGTTCATGCTCTGATGTATGTGTTCATTGTTGTGCCCACTGCTTGGGAAGAGCTTGATCTCAGAGATGTGAATATTATTGCATCCAATTTTGGATTTGGCTGAGGCATCTTGACTGGCACTTGACCCGCGCGCTTGACCATGTACTTACGTTTTAACGCCTAATGAAAACACTCATTGCATAGAGTAGGGCTACCTCTAGCCACTGGTACTAATTTCAAATCTTTAGCACTTTGCAATCTGGAGATATTTATGTGGAGATTTCAGGCATTCAGGTTTTTGAGGTTCCCTCCACTTGTAGCTCCCGTAACTTGGCTATAGTTATATTTATGAAAAATATTTTAGATCAACAGAGAGCACAAAGAGAGATCTATCTTTTAAGCTATATATCAAGTTCATACCATGAAGTTTACGGAATCTAAAGTGGTAACCACCAAAAAAATACATGTGGGTCACTCTCACCCCAAAAATGCAAAGACTTCCACACTGCATGGCTTGAATTGGCACCAGGAGGTAGTTCAGCTTCATTGATGTAGTTGGTGGAAACTTAATTAATCTTTCTTCCAACACATTTTCTCTTTCACTTCTTATATTCTTGACTTCATAAGGGATAACACACTTCAAGAAGCTGTTTCTGGATTTCAAGCATGCACTCAGCTGGAACATGTCCATACAGGGTTGCCTTCATCTAGGGTCTGTCTTTTCTGCTAGCTGCACTCCATCATATAGCTCTGCTTGCCAGAAAGTGCAAACTGTCAGTAGGTGTTGGTCTGAGGTAACCTGTGATAAGACAGCAGAGTGCTGGATCTAGATTCTTGACATGTTTATTTTTCCCACACAGAAGATGCACACTCTGCAGTAAGCAGAGAGATAGTGCAGTGGTCTCTAGAGTCTCTGGGTTAGCACCCCATGTAGTATCAGTGAGCTTGTTGATGATGTTGTACCGTGTATTAACTTTGAACTTGGTCTTTTCAATATGGTCCTTAAATGATGACATCTGTCTAGGGTTATCCCTAGGTAGACTGGATACTCACAGTGTTCAAGAGGAGTTCCTGACCAGTTGACTTTCAGTTGGCACTTTTTCACAATTTCTTGGATGGAATGTATACAATAACTCTGTCTGCATGAAGCTGATTTGCTTCATAATATGGTGTTAGCTCATCCAAGGCCATGCAGAGTCTCTCTTAGACACTGTAAAGTATCCATCTTGTGCACTTATACCAAGGTCATCTGGATGGTTGTCATCATTTCTTGGTTGGTCATTAGCATAGATGTTAAAGAATAGTGGCACAAGTCCCTTGTGGGAGGCCACTCTTGAATCTTACCCATCTGCTATTCTTACCTCCCAATTCAACAGATAAGCTTCTGTTCTCCTCAAGCATACTTTCAATCAGCTCTGTGAGGCAGATATCTTTAGTTAGTTCAAGGATCTTATTCAGAATATATCTGTGGTTGACTTTATCATAGGCAGCTGATCAACGAACACTGCACCAATAACTTCTTTGTAGATGTATGTGCGAGATCGTTTACTTGGCTAATCATTGACTTTCTGTGAAGCAAAGCTGCCTGCTCATGAATGAATAGTTCATCAACAGCATGATCAATTCTGTTGAGAATGAGGCAATCACTTGATCTGCTCGTTGCGAGAAATATCTGTTTCCATTTCTTTAGCCAGGGTCTCCATTGAGGTTTAGTTTGGTATTTTTTTCTTTTTCTTTCCACTCTGGCCATTCTTAAGCAATTGGTTTGCAACTTGATCTGCAGTGTCTTTGAGACGCTTGTGGTCTGCTTTAGGATCGTGCCATAGCTTGAGAATGAATTCCCATACTTTCTTGCCGTTTTTAGACATGTGTCAGCATTCTCAATAAAGGAGTTCAGGTATTGTGGCACTCTTTGGCAATGCTCTACATCACCTTTACACCTCGGATTGTTGTTTCTTCAGAGAAACGATTTACTTCAATTACATTAACATAGCTATCATAGGTTTCTGCACATTTCTTGGAGAGACCAGGTGTGTACTGTATTTTTCACCCTCATGGGATGTATTTTTGGGCAGTCTTCAAAACCAATTCAGTAAACATGTAATATTTGTTGCATTGGTTAGATTATTTAGAATTTTGTTTTCCAGATCATTGGTAAAGTCACTCCAGTTAACTTTCTTTTAGTTAAAATGCCTTTTAAGGGGTATGGTGGTTGGTACTACTGTAGCATTGACTTGGATACCAATTGTCGGTGTTGACTCAGGATGGGATCCATCACAGTCCATGAATGTTACCAGTCACCATAGCAACATCAGGGCTGTAACCATGTTTCCAATGGGTACTAGAGAACAAGTCTGGTAGATTGGGATCATAAATGAGACTGAGTTGGTTAGTTGCATCCATTCCTCTACTGCTTCTCCATCCTTGTCCATCTCATTGTACTGGGTACTATGACTATTGAAATCACCAACAATGACTTTTGGTTTATTGTGTGGTTGAGGGAGCTAAAAATCTACAGGTGGTGGTTTGCAGACAGATGTAACAACTATACTGCTTAATTTAACAGATAGGACTTCAAAGCATAATCTTCTGAATACTTGCAGTTTCTTTTACTAGGCCTACTTTCACAAATATATCACTGCCATACTGCTGATGGGGTTGCTAAATGGCCAGGACCATGCCAGGTATGTATTGGCACTTTTTTGTCACTACCTCTGTGAGTCTCCTGCAAGCAGAGAACATCACATTATTGGTTGTTGCACAGTCCAGCTAAGATGTTACTTTTAGCAGATGAGAACCCTTCAATGTTCATAGATAACAATGTCAATGCTGGTCCTAAAAGGGAGCCTAGTTTCAGACATCAACTTGTAAAACTTGTTTGGTCATGAGCTTGAGCATGCGGTGGTGATAGGATCTGCAGTGTCTTCAATTTCTTGTAGAATACTCCCAGGGCCACAAACGTGGATGCTCCACTTCTATCACACCACCTACAATTGTTGCGCTAGGCTTGGCGAACATATCAGGCGAGGGTGATAATGTGTATGATGGGTTAACTATTATGCGTCTATGGAGCTTCCACGTAGGGATATCTGGGGCAGCAAATCATGTTTATTTGTAATGCATATTTCTCCCCCCTCAATTTAATTTGTAAGGCAATTTTTTGGCTCCTATTCTGCCCTGGCCCTAGCCCTAGCCCTAGCCCTAGCCCTTGTAAATATCCAGATAGCATTGTAATTTCTGTTATTTTTCTCTAGTGTTTGGATTCTTTGATACAACATACTCTGGTAAGGAACATGGAGAAACTCATTCTGTACTTGCTGGAACTATTTCTGGACCTACTCCAAGTTCTCTTGATGTAACTGTGGCACTGAATAGGATCACAGCTGGTAGGACAATAATTACCATAAAATTACTTGATTACACAATATAATTATACAATAATATGATGACAAAGCCAACTACAATGGCAATGGTGATGTGTAAGATTAATTCAGTATCTCTCATGTTGTATTGTCCTGAAGAAAACCAAGCATTTGACTGAAATGTTGGTTTTTTAGTTGTAAAAATGAGGAGATATAACTATATGATGGTAATTTTTTAAATATTTTGGCCTAACTTTATGATTGTTCTCTTTCATTTGTTTATAGGTGTTGGTGATATGGAGCTGTCTACAACTAATTTGACTTTCTCTGTAGATCGAGATCCATTGCCTGTAGCATTCATGTTTATAAATGACTCAATATCACAAGAAGTAGATGAGAGATTCACTCTTAGTCTTTCACTTGCTAAAGACATTGAAGGATATGAGCTCCACCTTGTTTTAAAGGGAACAATATTGGATAATGACAGTAAGTTAACATTTTAGTTACAGACAACAAACATATTTTCTCTATAAAAATGGCTCGATCAAGATTTGATCAACATGACACCAAATAACTTAGAAAATGTTATACGTGAAGGGGTTTAAAAAACAACAAATGAATCAGGCTTGAAAAGGCTGGGCTAAGATTTGGTAGTTGCGTGCCACTTTACATCACAGAAGCAGATGCAATTTTCATCTCTGGTGAGTCCTTATGCAACAAGTTCTATATAGCACACTTTGACAATTTAAAATAGCCATTGTTGCAATGTGTTTTGCTAGTAGCAGAATCAACAAGGAACCCCATTACCATATGTAAGTTTAGTCATGCCACATTAATACCTTTTCTCCATCCACCCTCAGAGCCACTTTGGTTCCGTCCAATAATATCTGGGAGGTTAGAGATGCATAATACATCTCCACCATTTTGGCCATATGACCATAAAGCAAATGAGAGTATGATTAGTTCATCTATAATGACGGGTAATGAGGTCCAACCAAGCTGACCAAGCATGAAAAGAGCAAGGCTATAACCATAGAATGTTAAAGAACATAAACACATTCCAGGACTAATATCTATACCAAAAATTGAATACACATAAAATTAAGGGAAATTTACTGCTGTCCATGAAATAGTTCCACTTTAAGCTAGTAACTCTAGAATGCCATGATCTAGGATATTGGCTTTGTATCTAATTGTAGCTCTGCTAATTACATATTTATTTTAATTGTTTCCCCCTTCATTTTTAGTTTGGTGATCAATGCCAGAGGTCACTTGGTTTAATGAATTCCTAATGTATTCCACAGAAGTAATTTGAGCTAAATGCTCTCCACCTGTTCTATTGTCTATTTGCATGTTTTTTATTGTGACAGATTAGCAGATCAGTGGAACCTCCAATTAGTGAAACCTAAGCCGACTCCAGGAACATTGAATTAATCTAGGATGAATTTGCCAATTAAAACATGCTTGCAAAATGAATTAGTTTGAGCATTTAATGATTTTTTAAATATGTGTACAAGGTGTTGAAGTAATGTTGCAAATTATAAGTGGTGGTAACTTTTAAGTCATTCTGAATTGCAGATTCAAACTACCTTGATAAGGGATAGCAGAGGCTCCACTCTATTCTCAGTATATATAATTATATGGGTACATTAGTTATATGCAGAAGTCAAATCTTTTTAACTTTTGGTTATTATATGGTGAATAGAGCAAAAATAGTTGAATTACATGTGTCTTTTCCTGAGGCAAGTAAAGCTATTTCCCAAGTTTTAAGGGTATGGTAATGTTAGAGAGTCCGTGACTTTCCCCGATGCAATTAAAGCTAGTTGAAAACAGAAAACCATAATAATGTTTGGGAGTCTGCGATGGCTCTATGGGTTTGGATCTGTAGCTGAAATATTGGAAAACAATTGTTTCATTTTGATAAGTGGTTGGAGTGGCAAAGAAAAATTTAGAGTTCACAAGGTTAACGAAACTATATCACAGAATGCTGCACCAACCCTAGAGAATACATACACCATTATTCCTAAATGTAACAGTTGCTAGAATGGATACTATATTAAGCCAGATCCATGACGATCAAACTGTGACAAAACACTGAGGCAGTCAAACACATTCTTTAGTCACTCACACATGGCTAATCTCGAATTCAATCTTCCCCATCACATCCCATCATAAACCACTCACAACCAATCCAGTACATAATGAGAAACACACACTAAAATAACATAGTTACATTTTCTGCGTCTTTGTAAAAAAAAAATCTGGCAATTCCATTTATTAGCAAAACAATTTCTGCTCACATTTGATTGACTGCTGACATTGGCATGAAGAGGTGTTAACAATCATTTTCATATTTTGGACAGATTGTTGTTCTTATTTATGACATATGATCGACATGGTATCATACAGGATATACAAAATGTGTGCAGAACCAAATCCACCATACATCTCTTCATTTGAATGCTTAGTTAGCTTTCCAGCAAGACTTAAGATAAGCCCTTATGGTGTATTTGCAGCAGAAAATCATTTTTTCTTCTGAATTAAGTTGAGAAGGCAAACTGAGACCAAAATCAGCATTACATTACGTGAATATTGTATTTTCTCATTTCTTGCATGTTTGATGCACCTGTTGGAGGTGTGATAACTGATGAATTATTGACAAAACTCATTCTATCACTTCATTTTCGCTAATTACGAGCAACTAAGAGTGAATTAACCTTGTTTGCTTTGTTTTGATCACTGTTTTAGCAGAGCATATATGCCACCCTAAAACAGCGGTGTTCTCCATGTAAGGCACTATTGGCCATCTTGACAGTTTTAGATCACCACTATTGGCCGGTTGTTAATAAAATTAACAAGTTTACAAATATAGAAAGAAAACTGTTTATAGCTTGATAACTTTACATGCTTCAGGTAAACCCCCAAAATTATTTAAAAAACAACATTTTTTTTTTGCTAGGGTACTTTCTTTATAGGTAAAACTAAATTCATGAATTTTGATGCTCCAGATTTTGGAGACATAAATATCCAACTTTGTGAGGTCACCTACTGTAAGACAAGCATTGCACTGGTTAAGAGTATATGCAGCAGTAGTAAAAAATATATCCAGAATTGTACCCATTTGGCAACTGTTGCAGGGAAGATTCACAAGAACAACTTCATTATCTATGCTAAAGAAACTGCTGATAATGGGGACACTGCACTGCACCCAATTTTTTCAGTTTTCTCTCTCAATATTTAGGTGCTTTTTTAAGCATTTGCACATGACATTAGAATGTAGCATGCCACATGGTGAGTGCACCAGTGGAGATGAAATAGTGCTGGAGTCAAGTGTAGAGCCTGAATCCTTTTGCTTTGTCTAGTTTGTTATCACTGCTTTCCTTTTTCCCCACTATTACTATGATTATTTGGATCATTCTCAGGAAAAAAATTGTTATATGAAGTAAATATGTTTTACTCATTCATGTGATGTTCTATTAGGCTCTCTTGTACAGCCAGTATCTGCTCTATATAAGCTTGTTTCATCTCCAGTACCCAGTGCTTGACCTCTGACTAGAAACTTGGCCTTCATTTTGATATGCAGTGAAATATTTCTAGCCTAAGCTTTAATTTAGAAGCTCTATCTAAGCTTCTATATATAGGATGCTTACATTCAACACTAAGCTTTAGCTAAACACTCAACAAACCCACACTGAATCTTTCCTAACATTAACCTACACAACTATTGTATATATAACAAACTTTGGCTAAAAGTAAGTTGTAGCAATTTTAGTCATTGCAAAACAGTTGCTTAGCTTTTGACAATAGTCATCCTAGTCCAGTGACAATTCTTACTGCTTGGTTGTTTGACAGAATTTTTTTTTTTAAGATTTCACCTGCTTTTTAAGGACAGTTTTATTAGCAGACAGCCTCCAAGGATACTTACACCATCTGTTGTGGTTCTGAATCTATATCCTTGGGCACTTCTCTGGCTGTGACATCAACTTGTGTTTATTGTACATATTTATATTACTTTTGTGTTTTTGTTAGAAATGTTCCTGGCTTACATTTTATGCAATAAATTATAATTAAAATGCTAATATTATTTGTTTAGAGTAATAATTTGTTTAATTTGTTTAGAGTAATAATAAAAATAAATAGCAAAAACAGGAATAAAAAATGTAGAGCAGAAGAAATAGCATTCTTTTGATGTAGCCTATATTGACAATGCTCAAAATGGCCAAAGTCAATGCTAAATAGGTACTGAATGCCTTGGAGTGCCATCTAGATACATTCTTAGTTATGAAAAATCAAATGGGTCAATGTGCCATACTGTAACTGCATAACCAATATCCTATTGCAACCATTAGGTTCAACACTTCTATTAATTGATTTTCAAACTACAATAAAAGAAGATTTGGTTTTACAAATTTTGCTGCTAAATCTAAGAATTTTCCCCATAAAAGGTAAACATTACCCAGCCATAATACAAGCAAAACATTAGCAAAGGTAAGCATAGTCTTCAATAGATTTTGGAAAAGCCAAGTTCTCAAACATTAGTCACAACGATAGCTAAGCATTAGCACAAGCTAAGCTTTCAAGTCTTCTAGAGCATAAGTTGAGCTAGTACTCATACCCTTAGCACAAGCCAAGCCAAGTTAAACTTGCTACAGCCTTCCTCAAGCTAAGTCGTCAACCTTAATTTAAGGTTAACTTAACCATCATGCTTTAGTCCAAGCTAAACTTTCAAGTCTTATATAGCATAAGTTAAAGCTAATCCTTCAAGCCCTTTGCATAAGCTAAGCAATCAAGCTATAGCCTTCCCCAAACTAAGTTTTCAAACTTAACTTAAGATAAAATTAGCCATATGCCTTAATCCAAGCTAAGCTTTCAACCTTAATCTTAAGACTTCATCTAATCATAGTAAATATTTAATCCACTGCCGCCTCCCTTAGTTGTTACTTCTTATGAGATTACATTCTCTCATGAAATCCAACCAAGAATAAGTCCTTCATGGTAGGAGGAAAGTGGAGAAAATAAAAATAAACTGGTCTTCATCACTTGACAGACAATCATCACCTGACAGACAAAATAGAGGCTGGCATAAAATGAAGAAGTAAGATACTAAATGGTGTGCATCTGTGTAAAAACAATTACAATAATTATTTGTACAATTTGGTTATAGCATTTTTACTACTTCGTTAATGAATTCAAATGTTTCCGAATTGGATGATTTTGATTACTCCAGATGAGACTAGAGCATCTAGCCAAAATATCAAGCAGCCAATTTTATAGGCTGATAGTCTACCATATCAACTTAATATTTTTTGATGTGTTATGTAATTTATGTAAGCACTTTAGAACTTTGACTTTGACTCTACCTTCAATGTATAGCAGCTTAATCATACATGTGGAGGTTTTGGATGCAATGTTATTCTGATATACCTACCAACTAGCCACAGTAACTACCAAAAATACCACTAAACAAACAATATTACATGTTAATAACTACAATGAAATACGAGCTCGGATAACTATTAATCTATCTTCTAGCTACAAATATCTTGGATTGAATATTGGACAAATAATTGGTTAATGTAATTAAAAAAAATAATACAACATTAAAAAGGGAGCCACTGTAAAACACCACTTGGTTCCTTACCTCTGTAATTATGTAAACATCAAAGCTTATGAAATGCAATTAGCCACACCTGGTGACTACTAAGTGTGGTATGAATGCTCCAAAAGGTTATTCGTTTTAGCTTACAATGTTTAGTTTAGATGCTAGTTGCTACTGCTATAAGAAAGAAAGTACAAGGTATATTTTAACAGATTTGACCAGATTACCACCTATTTCCTAGTGTTGTCGTTTACTCAGATGTCCCTAAATGCATTAACAGATGCCTGGCACAAGTATGGTAAGCCATTCAAACTTTGGTGGCATCAATGGGGGTCGGGGGTGAGGGGGTCGGTGGGTGGGGGGGGGGGGGGTGATGAGTAGGTAAGAGCTCCCATCAGGTGGCACACTGGTCACCATGGCCCCTTGCGTGGGGAAGAAGAGGGAGTCATGGGTGTAATTCGATAGATAGCTATATATATATATACTTTCCACCTGGAGATGTATAGAGAACTTGTTATTGCTTAGTCTATAGTAAACGTAAGTTACAGCCAGCTACGTCTGCAGTATCCAGGACCCTATGTTGGGGCTTTACCTTGGGAAGTTACATTAACATTTCCATATCGAAGCAGAAGCATGTATGTTGATGAATTTCTTGGCAGTCAGGAATCTGAATGATGGTGAAATCAGATGTACAAAGTCAAATATCTAGAAATAAACTGCAGGGAGTTTTTGTAAAACCACTACAGAGTGATACCCTAACTATAAACACAAATAATTGATTGGAAGTGGATGAATGGCCAGAACAGATATTGTTGATATGAAATACTTTGTGTAGTTTAGTATACAACTACTTGAAAAACGATACAAAAAGTCTCCAGAGCATTGACACTAATATTTGGCACTTAACCTGTAAGGTTAATATTGATTTGTTCTCTAATGAAACAGTTGCAGTATTCAAACTGTCTGAGAAGGAGTACAGAGAAGTTGAGAAAGACAATGCAGAGGTGGCAGTGAAAATCACCAAGGATCAGAATGTGAGGTTGGCTAATCCAGTCACCTTCAAGATAACTCCACTAACTATTGATGATGCAATGAGTAAATCACTCAATGTTCCTGAAGGATATGTCCAAGAGATCAATATTGATTCTCCAGTTCAAGCAGGTATGATAACAGTATATTTGTTTAAATTAAGATGTGTGGTTTAAGGGTCTAATTATATTCTATAAAATATAATTTTCTTAATGTGTTGTACTATAACATTATAATAATAGCCTCATCTTCAATAAGCAATCTACTGAAATGGTTGTACACATAATGTTGACAGGTCATCAATTAATGATGATTAGATCTTATTTCCCTTCAGTTTCACATGTATGATGTGTAATTTCAGATGCAGAGGACTTCAACACTACTTCTTTTACTGTGAGCTTTCCAGCAGATGAAGGTTTAAATATACTCACAGATGTTGATGCTTTCATTGCTATTGAGGATGATGAAATTAATGAGAATGGAGAACAGTTTTTCATTGTTCTCTTGGAAGTAATTAATGCTACAGAGATTTCCTTAGTAGATAACACACAACACAACCTCTCCATCTGCAGAATCATTGATAATGACCGTAAGCATACGTATCACTTTTTTATGTCCTCTTTGTGTATAATTCATGTTGATCAAATGTTTGATCAGCTTTTAGAGGTGTTATGTAGAAATTGTCAGCTTTACATTTCTATTTTGGATACATTTTTTGATGATAATCTATTCATACAAAAGTCTTGACAATGGAGGATAAATATTTGATTTCCAAATGAGCCTATGGTCCTGCTGGGAGTTGTGTACAATTGAACTAAATGGCCAGTTTGGTCCCCTCAATTACATATTAATATTTCAGTAATAAATATTGTTTCTGTCACTCAATACTACATTGCAACTAATAAAATGTGTAGCAATCATTGGCATGTGAACTTTGCCAACAGAAAGTGAAGCGATAACATGTAACATTCCCATGTAGAAATCAAATATTAATTATACTGATAAAGAACTTTGAGCGTAAAAAGAAGCCTCAGGGTTTCTTAGTATACTTTTCTAGGATAAGACCTTGACAACAACAGGCTATTGAGCATGTGTATTGAATTAGCTGAGACAGCTTTTTAGGTAATTTTTGTCGTTTCTCATTTATGTTCTTTCAATAGGTCAATAAAATATACATTTATAGAATGCTTATATTTTATGGCCATTTGAATCAGGTGATATCATTGCAATATATAAAGATGGCCACACACAGCCACGCGTGGTGTTATCTCTTCATTCTCCACTTCAAATTTACAAAAGTGTATATATATCTCAGCTTTCTCCATTATAGCCAAGAATGTAAGCTGATGGGTGTGAAAATACAGCATGAGATTAAAAATAGCTAACTTTAATCCATGATGAGGGTGATAAATTCTTTATTCTATAATTGATATATATACTCATATGTTGTAAAAAACTGCTTACCTCCTTCTTTGGATAAAGAACTGCTTCTACTCTCTTGGGAACATGTTGCTATAATTCTGGAAAAAAACTGTGCATGCAGTAGAGCATTAATTATATAACCAGAGTTGAATATGGGAGTGTATAATATGTAACTCCACACAAATAATGGAGTGAGTATATCAAACATATTTAAGTACATGTAGAGGCACCTATCATTTAGCTCATTACCATTATGTGAACATGGGAAAGTAATTATGGGTTGTTCCCAACCACAATTTGCCAAAGAACCTTAGTGCCCTCTGAAGTAGTGCTATAGCATGACTTAAACCTGTTCATAATATATTGCTGTCCAAGTAATGGGAATTATGAATTATCTATATCGAAGTCAATAACCCATGTATATTATTACTTTTTATTGCAGCTATTGTCATTGGGTTTGAAAAATTGGCTTACTATTTTGATGAGCCAAATGAGTTGAGATTGGTACAACTCTCTTTGTTGAAGGAAGGCAATCATAAATCTGAGCAAACATTTCGAGTTGCAATTACTATTTTAACTGAGCAGCCCGTACAAGACTCTTTTGGAGAGAATCCTGGACGTTATGCCACATTTCCAGATGATTTTGAGGCTTCAAATTTCTCAATTTTATTTCCTCCAACATCAAAAAGAACCAAGTACACTTTTTCCCTGCAACCGGATCAAATTACTGAAGGATTTGAATTTTTTACTGCAATGTCATCACCAAGTGAAGGCTCCATTACTTACAGGATACCGGATCAGACATCTACAGTTTACCAATTCACGTATATTGTCATAGCAGACAATGACTGTAAGAAAGTTTGTTGATAGGCTTATTGAACAATGTCATAGATTTTAGCAGATGTTACACTATAATAGAATAAGTACCACCACAACTCTGATATTTTATAGGTAGATTAAGTACCCTATCCATTCCACAGATGCTGATGTTGAAGTTGGATTTGAGAGGACACTGTATTCTGTAAATGAGTCTGCAATGTCACTGAAAGCATGTGTGGCAGTAAACCATACAGTAATCAACATTGAAACTGCATCTCTGACTTTGTCAGTAATAACATCACCTGGAAGTGCAGGTAAACTTATCTAATTGAATTGTCAA
This sequence comes from Cladorhizidae sp. MBARI D1340-BT2, assembly GCA_028752905.1. NCBI lineage: Eukaryota > Metazoa > Porifera > Demospongiae > Poecilosclerida > Cladorhizidae > Cladorhizidae sp. MBARI D1340-BT2. The sequence continues at coordinate 35,109,235 of JAQNBH010000011.1, read as the reverse complement.
TAGTATTACTGTATGCACCACTGCACTGTTAATTGTTCTCACTACGTGTCTACTAAAATATCATTGTTAACTGTTTAGGGCTGATAGCAAAAATATCCATGCATGTGGGCTTGATAGTAGATATATATGCATAAAGAAAATAATTTTATCCATTACCAAAATTTGCACTAGAACTTTATGGTGAAATCTTAACCCTACTCTATGCTGAAATGGTGATCTTTACATCGGCAAACATCGTCATCATTGGCTTCAACAAAAACTCAAACCTGAAAATGTAAGAAGCCACATTGTTATCTAGCTAGAGCTGAGGCCAGCAAGAAATGATTCTGAATACCTCTGAGACATTGTTTTTCTCCTAAAGTATAGAAGACAGATGTTTAGCTAACCAAAAGCTTAAATCACTGTACACTGTTTGGCTTAAATGCTAGCGAGCAAGTAGAAAAACATTATTCCTGTTGCTATTGTCAGCTAGCTAGCATACCAACAGTTGCTGGAAAGAGCGCTCAAGCAATGGAAAAAAATTGGCATTATTTTGTCGCATGACTTATTTAGGCACATGTGTGAATTGTGTTATTTTAATTCTTGTCTAAGGCATGTTATTACTAAATAGACTAATGTTGATATTTTATACATGGACCCTTTTAACTACAGATTTGGATGACTTCTATGGCTTGAATTTTAAACTCAGACTTTTTATTAGAGGAGATATAGAAGAGGCTGAAGGAATGCGGTGTTTTGATATACCCATAATGGATAATGATGTTCTTGAAGATGACAAATTGGTTACTTGCAGCTTATCTGTCATCTCTCAAATGGGAATAGGATCCATTATTATATCTCCAAACATCACCAAGATTGACATCCTGGACGATGATGGTATGTACTATGGTGCTTACAATAATATTATACTACAGACATTCTCACTAACATCTCTTATATTGTGTCAATAGAAAGTAAATTACATGCAAATGTTAGCACTTACTGAGGTGTGCTTCATCACTGCTATCGGCTATAAGGCCTGCACAAAAGGAAAACATGAATACAAAAATACTCTACAAATATAATGTGAATATGATCATCCCTTATCTATACACTATAATTTATCCAGAATGATGGTTAGTAATGACTAAACACTTGTAATTAGCTACTTGGCTTGTGAACAGGTACTCAACTTAACTATTCTTCAGTATGCACAAGAATTGTAGTGGCCTATAGCTCTTGCTCTTTCCTAACTTTTGGTTGCTGAGGCTGTATAATGAATACTTAATGGTTTGACAAATGTTCTAAGTACATATGGCTATAGTAATGGTGGATAAGCATCTCCAAGCTAGCCAAAACATGAAGATCTTTTTCTATTCTTGCAGGCAATAAGCAAACAGAGAAGAATAGAGCTCTCCATATTATTGTTTTTGTTGACATCATGATGGTTGAACACTCATTATCAGTGAGACTAACAGAGCAGCATTTGCTGTCCATGATGAACCTCTCACACTCTTCTAGCACCAAGTCCTCTTCTCTTAGCAACTTATATTCGCAGATAAACATCTTCAACAGAAAAGCAACAACAGAAGTATAAGCAAGATGGTTTGTCAAATAAAAGTTTATTGAAACTCTTTATGGTTGTCTTCCAAATAGTAAATAAGTGTGAATCCACATTGGAGCCAGTTTTATTTTTGCAGAGTGAGCACACCAGTTGATTGGAACTGTTTAGGATCTAGATATTTTGTGCAATGAGCCCACACCATTAAATTACCTCTATCACAACAGTGCACTTTGTTTATAGTTTTTTTCAATAATTGTCTATCTCAGCCCAACCTCACCCCTCAGCACCATTCCTATAACTTGCATCCATTTTAGATTCCAAATTTTCGAGTGAGAATATATTATTACTCTATTTCTCACTTCAGTCAACACATAAATGGGTCAACGTTTGACACAATAATCTCACTTGTGCATGGTATGGTATGTGTATGTGTTCCATATTGAGCTTACCTGGACTGATTCTGCAGTTGCATATTATCATGGGGAAGGAGTCGTCAGTTTTTTACAGAGAAGCTTACTCTTTGGTTAATAGGATAGCTTGGACTAATTAAAAAAAGTCTTTTAGGATCCTTCTTTTTTGAACATATACTATCGCAATCAGTAGGCATGGACGCACACTGTGATTACATATTGAATATATACCAGCTGATGATGCCAATGTAATAATCAACTTGTCTTTCTTCATTAAAACATTTATATTCCAATGTATCGACAAGTATGACTTGCCTTCTTCAGGGTGAATGAAATTACGCATGATGTACGTGCTCTAATAAACTAACTCACATATGTCCTAAGACAATCTTGATATCAGCTATCAGTGACCTTGCTGCTCTAGCGAAAGTATGAAACTATTTTGTTACATTTGTACATGGGTGTGTGATTCAGGACAAGTCTGGTAGTTGCAAGCAGCACCACAGCGACATCTCAGACATCTGACAATGAATGTGGTTTGGCATGCACTTGTTGATAGTTTGAATCTAGTAACATGGTAGATTTAGCCAATTAAAGTGCTCATCCTCATTTGTGCGATGGATGTGGCATTTTTTCTTTCACAAGCAATTCATCCATCAGCTTGTTCTACATATTACTGCAGACTTCCTCAGTTTTCCTTTCTTGCTAGCATCTTAGTGTGCCTTTATCTATGTTTCCAGTTTCGTCCTTGTCCTTCTGATATACAACTCCTCACAGCAGCAATCAGACATATCCGAGATGACATGCATATCATATTATTTTCTTGGGACGTGTGTTGGCTACTCAGTGTGTTGGCTACTCTACTTAAGCACTTCACTTCATGTGTAATTCATTCACCCTGATATAGGCCAAACAATATTGGTTGAAACATTGGTAATGTAACCATTTTAATTTAAAAATTAACTATTCAAGAATACTGACAATTATTAACTGTATAAACATTGAGGTTAACTATGGTGACACTCAAAAATGCCACCCATTAAGATGCTAATAACATTCACAATTCCCTAGATATCAATTTGCAGCAAGATTTCAAATCTAATTGTAAAAATTAATAGTATGCTCTTTCCAAAATATTCTTCAAATATCCCTACATTGCCCTATATCTGGCTTTAATTGTCTCTTCAAGTCACTTTTATCTGTTTTTCTCTCCATATACATTACCTTTTATGTAAACCCAAACAGAAAAATAAAGGCCAATAATATTAACAACAATAACAAAGATCCATATTGGTTGAAGGATTAGTTTTTAGACTAAAATTAATGCAGTTAAATATTAGTGCCTTCGCATATACCTTCCAAAGAAAGTCTTCCAATAATGGTGATCAAAGTCAAACAAAGACATTCATGATGGCAGTTGTGATCATCAGGCAATCTTAATCATTCTTCAGACTCACCCCACCCCCCCCTTCATTGAACTGGAAGTAAAATTTATGTCTGTTTTATATTGCCACAACAATCTGTTGCAGATGAGCAGGTAGCAACCTAATTTTTACATTATATAGTCCATTTTTCATATTCCTTTTGTAAAAGGTACCCAAGTTTGGGTCTGCATGTGTTTGCAGTAGTCAAATGCTATATACTACATATTGGAAAGCAACAAAACCCTCCCACATACAATTATGTATAATATGTATGTGTATGTATTGTACAACAAAATTCATAGATGAAACTCGTGTTGGCTATAATGATAAATAAGCTTCGTGCCGCAGAAGTTGGCCATGATGAGTTTTAATACATGCCTTAATGACCATCAAATCACTACAATACAACAACAACAACAACAACAAAGATGAAATATAGCTTGAAGAAGTATTTAAAGGGTTTTTTCGACATGTACACTCCCACGGAGATCATGAAGAGATGAAGAGGAGAAAAATGGATTGCAATTAATTACCCATGCATGGGCACTATTAGAATCATACACTGATTTGTTTATAATAAATATAGTAAATTAGCAATGTGGTAACAGACAGCAGGAGGTATTAATTGATGTAAATGATGTCCTTGTTTGATTGTATAGTTGCTGTTATTGGTTTCATCAATGCACCTTATTCTGTGAACGAGTTTGATCGTACAGCAACCCTGACAGTTGGAGTTCTAAATGGCAGCAGTATACAAATCAATGTAGATATTTCAATATCTCTTTTGGACGGATCTGCTGTTGGTGAGTCAATTAATTATTATAACAGGTAATAAGCCAAGCTAATAAATGGATGGCACATGTGTTTATTAAACTACATGAGATAATGTAATGAGAATCATAAAGTAATAATCTCACGAACTCTAGACCCAATGAATAAAGCGTATAATTTGTCACCACGAAGCATGCAGTTTAGAGTTGGGTGCAACTTTCTGTTTTTGTAGAAGTAGCTGAGCTTATTCTCATCAAGCACCATCACTGCAAGCACATTTGTACTAGTCTTGGGTGGAGCCAAAGAAGAAACCAGTGGCCACTAACTTAAACTACAATAATTCGCAAGGTTGGACAGATTCACACAATTATTAGCAACTACTTTTCGAGAATTGTAATTGAGTGTGCAAAATTATGCGATAAATCCTTTAGTTTCTTTAACCATGTTGTATGAGTGTAACTTCTAAATTACTACAAAAGCTAATAACAATTATATTATATTGCTTTATCAAAATAGAAAGGATGCAAGAGTGCTCCCCAAACCAGTTAGTAGCCCCATTACAATTTAATACCCGAAGGAAACTAACCAGCTGGATGATTACCATTATAAGTAACAATTTTGTTCTTGTTTCTAGTTACTTTTAGTTAGTTTATGTTGTTATTTTACTTCCTCTTTCAACATAGCAGTAAGGGAAACTCCACAAACCAGAACAAAGATCATGTACACCAATAATATAAAATCTAGTTATAAATATATAGTGTAGATCCTGTGAATATTGGTAGTCTCTACATGGATATGCTTTTATTTCCTTCATGTTTTGAAAAGTCAATCCAAATTACATATTTTTAGCCTTGTAGCTGTGTATTCTATGCCAAATAATGGGTCATTTGACCAGTTCAATGTTGTGGGTAATCTAATTTCATATTAGTATTAGCTATAGCATAGTAGATACTATAACATGGTAATAGCCATAGCTCCCCCCCTTACAAATATCTTTATCTTTTGCATTCATGAAACCTGATAATTGAACACAAAGTGCAATGCCTTTCAGGGCATACATTCCATCATTGGCTTATTCAAGGGTGACAGATCTTGTAATTACACAAATTAGGTACAATATTTCAGAATTTTTTTTAACCTCATATAATTTAAAATTATGAGACTACTTGATATGTGCTCTAGAAATGTTTTCAATCAAGTGATTTCTGGGACAGGTACTTTTAAAAAATGTACTTTTGTATAATGTAGAATTCTTTCACTCTTACAAACTACATTCATTATTATGTAAAACCAAAATGGTTGTTTCTTGGAATGGATCATCATTTTGATGGTAGAATAGATAGCCACCTTTAATAACTAGAACTGCTTCTCAGCAACATACTTGCAGATTTTCATATCACCACAGAGTTGGCTACATTTGGGCTAGTGAATAACATTTTACGTGTTATTTTGAATCCACATGAAAGGAAATTAACCAAATTAGCATAATTTGGTAGAAATGTGGTCTATTACAATTTTTCTGAATACATAAATGCCCAAATGTAGTTTCTAAATTTCCTAAATATAATTTATCATTTATAACATTCACAACCAGGCTACCAGACCCTCCAAAGGGCAAACCTGATGTCCAAATTGATCTGTCATGATGTGTAGAAAGTTACATGGTTTTACCCTCGAGTGCTTTCACCCTTATCTGCAGTTAGTGTTATATTTTAACATCTACTTGGAGTACTTTAAACTTCATTTAACATCAAGTGATTTTGGATTGATAACCCAAATGACCAGGGTTTGGTTAGCTATATCTGGGGTAGCCAATGATATTTCACAAACTTTGATCTTGTGTTGTGGCATCTACAAAATGATCCAAGCACAAAATATTTTAAGAGCATAAACATAAACAACAACAAACTTTCTTGTTCCATATTGATTACTTTAGTTAACAAATTGTCCCAAGATTCACAAGAACCCTTCACGAAAGTTTACTCTATTGTTCAATACATAGCTGTCACATTTGAAATATTAGAAGGATGCAGATTTAATATAGAATGATTTCGGCAGTGCATTTGACAAATAGTGGTGTAGTTGATGCCTCAGAGTAAAATCTGAGTCAAAGAATCCTTGGCTGCTTTTTATAGTTTTCTTTTACCACTGACAGTTAACAGACCTATGCTGAAGCTTACCTGCTATCATGCGAGTATATGATAAAGAGAACACTTTTGATGCCTGTGTTGGGATCTAGCTTTAATCCAAAGAGCAGTCAAATGTTGCATTGATCTGTTGATTTTTAGGGAATTCTTCAGTAACAACAATAGCAAACAATTCATCAAGAAGTCCAGTTTTGTTTTTATAGAATTTATATTTATAGTTCAAATTTATTCAGGAACATCGAAGATTGTGCTCATCTCAATTGTTATCAGATGATATAAATAGATAGTAGTTGGGCTAAATCTGATATGGTTACCAGAATAAGGGCACTTTCTATACAAAGAATGTTGACTGCTCTTCATATTCTGTAGCTGCCACATCAGAATTCACTACATGCCTTCACATGTACATAGGTGCATTCACGTCCACTTCAAGGCTTTCATTCTCTAAGAAGCCATTACCTTTGAGCCTGCCTGTTTCTATCACATTTTGCCATTACATTTCCAAAGATGAAGTAATGTTTGGCATTGATGCCGTCAAGTTTACTGTTCACTCGCAATTTTCCAGGATAATTGAAATGATAAGCATTTCAAAATTTGTATTAGTTCTTATGGAATTTTTTTAGCATCATTAAATCATAATAGTATAGTCTCAATAGTCTCAATAGCAATTACATTATTGGCTTACTAAGAAGCTACTCAACTGTAAGTTTTCCATTACATGAGCATGCTGCCATATAATTAGGGTATAATATTGTGCATAATTAAATTTAAGGGGGGAATAATGTCAAAAAAATACACATCGACAATACCAATCATATCTTCCACCCACTACCCTCTATCAACATAATTTTTGTACCAAAATGTAGCTTCTATTTAATGATGTATTTAACTTTTGTCATATATATATTTTATGCCAAAGTGTCAGCCAGGAAATCCAGTCCACAAATTAAAAATCCATTAATAATGCTAAGTGGCTGTTAGGTGGTTTATGGTAAGAGTAAATGTAGTTAAACTATTTGAATAAGTATGATAATGCACCACAGGGGAGGGGGGGGGGGGGAAATCACATACAAACCTCATGCAGATATGCTGGTCTATACCGAACACATTCTCATAACAGTGAAAATAAAATAATTTAGGTTAAAGACCACACAATAAGCATTCTGGTGATATATAAATTATGGAGTTTGGGTGAGAAATCGGGGAGAAATTTGTGGAAATATGTGGAAATTTTTCTAATCTAATGCGACGCGATTCCTCTTCACACTTGCTGGGTTTCTAATGAAAATAGTGAGTGCAAAAGCTGTCGTAACTGCATCATAGAATCTTCAAATGTTCTGAAACTTGGAATATGACTTCTATATGAGCAGAGATCTATATGAGCAGAGATACAATTTAAAATAGTTGTTAAAAAAAGGTGAAAGTTAGAATTTTGACCCCCCCTTAAAATAAAAGGCCCCCATAAAAGTATCCCTTTTTAATATATACATATAAAATGACTGTAACACTTACTATGGGATTACTATTTTCATTTCAGCTTCCACTGACTACCGGAATGACCTCAGCAATGATGGAATGATAGTCCTGAATGCTAGCAATCCTGTAGTGAATGTCTCTTTCTCACTTGTGGATGATTCCATTGTTGAAACTTTTGAAAATCTATCTGCACACCTAAATTTTTCAGGTGCTGTCCACCCACGTGTAATCTTGGATCCTGCTTTAGCAGAAGTCATCATATTGGGTGATGATGGTGAGTACATAAATATTACGAAATACCAACTCCCAGTGTCTTGCCAGAGATATATCATAGGCACAAACCCACATCCAGATTCCATTTGTTTGGTGAGAACATCAAGCCCTCAAGCACAAAGGGAGGTGGGGAGGATGTAAAAAGAATTCTATATTGTAACATACAAGTAATTACCAGGAAATCTATATCTTTATATTCTTTATTGTTAGATCCTGTTGTTGGATTCATGAATGCACCTTATATTGTGAATGAGTATGATCGCAAAGTAACCTTGATGGTTGCAATCCGTACTGACATGTCAGTTGAAGTATTTCTTTTTATCTCTCTGATAAGTGGTACTGCCGAAGGTAAGTGTGTTATGATTATGGGTTTCTTAATCATAATCTTTATGCAATAATGCTTTATTAATAATTGATATAAGAAGACTAATTTCCTTCATATTCTGTGCATTGTTGTTAAGTAATATTCAGCTTGAAATCACTAACTCTAGAATTATGCATTCAATGTTTAATTTACTAATGAACCAGAGTCAATGTCAAATATTCCATAAAATAGAAAGTCAAGGGAAATTTCACGAGCAAATTTAATCAACAGTGGAATTCTCTGAATCTAGTAATGGTAACATGCTTTATTTCAAATCAATTTGAGTTGTACTCTTGTACCATGATTTTGTAAGTAATTCCTAGTATGTAGTGAAACTCTATTGGCTGATCTGATGACTAGAATATAGTAGCAGATATGACCATATAATTCTATGACTACTGCACTCTATGTGAGTATACTAGTACGAATAGTTTTACCCACTAGTAATTATCAAAGTCAGTTGTTCTGCTTTAAGACTTCCACAGCTTAGATAAATTTCTCAGAGCTCCCAGTCATAGGTAGAGCTGGCCTCTTTCTCTTTACCCACCTTGTTAGCCTTGTCACGGTGAAATTTGGAGCACTTGTGCAATAAATTTGATTAATTGACTGGAGAATTGCACAGCATGCTTAGAGTTAACTGCTGCCTCCAAAGTTGCTGGTCAGAGGTGGATATGCCCTACTTTCAGCCTTTCTGTCAAGAAATATCTGTCTCAGTTTGTAATATGGCAAAATTGTGGAGCATTTTGCAATTTTTATTTATGCATGGGTGTTTTTTCATTTGTTTATGCATTAGTGACTATTACCATTAGTGCATGTGCAGAAATAAGACTTCTCAGTATCATAAACTACGTAACTTCAATATTTTGTACCAAACTCATTATATTTGAGATTAATTACGAATGCGTTTGGTGCAAATGCGTTTGGTGCAATATATTGGATAATTTTTTACCATTTTCATATCAATTTCATTTCAGCTCCCTCCGACTATCTGAATGACCTCAGTAGAAATGGACATGCAACCCTGAATGCTGGAAATCCTATAGGAAATATAAGCTTCACACTGGTGGATGATTTAGTTAATGAATCTCGTGAGTATTTGTCTGCAAGTCTAGAAATATTAAACCCTACTGAGTCACATGCGACCTTGACTCCTGCTTCAGCAGATATCATTATCTTGGGTGATGAAGGTAAATCCATGATTACAAAATTTTACCAAGCTAAATCATCGTAACTCTAGCTCAGAGTATTAATAAAGCAACATCCCTCTCTAGATTTCATTATTGTCTTCATGCCTTATTTAGTTGTGTACGTCTGATAATCAAATCAAACACTGGCCATAGAAAACCCTTTATGAAATCCTCACAATATGTTAAATTATGATCATTTACCTAATTTATATTTGGTAGATATTGTCCTGTACACTGCCATAGAGTTTTCTATTCATAGTGCATGCATATCTTGGTGTGCAATAATAATTTGGTGATAAAAGTTGATTTGTGGTCAAAGGGGTGAAGGAGAAGAGGTGGAGGAGAAAATTTCACTAGTTGTAATGTTACAAAAATAACTTCATTTCCTTCTTTCTAGTTCCTACTGTTGGATTCAATAAGAGAGAATATTTTGTGGATGAGTGTAACTGCAATGTAACCATGGAAGTTGGATTTGTATCTGATGGCAAAGTGTCTACAGTATATCTCCTCATCACTTTGTTAGCTGAAACTGCTAAGGGTGAGAGTTATGATCAGATTCATTCTTAATCACAATTTTGTTTTACTCATTGAATGTGTAATTACTATCTAACAGTAATGGTAGAAGTCAGAGTTAACGTGTAGTTTGTAGATGTATCCATGTTCTATGAAATAACAGGTTCATTCTCATTAAGTTTTTGCTACTCTCATTTCAGTTTCCTCTGATTATCTGGATGACCTCAGTGGTGGTGGATTGATAGTCCTGAATGCAAGCAATCCTACAGTAAACATCTCCTTCTCACTCATGGAAGATTTTATTGTTGAACGCCTTGAGACTTTGTCTGCAAACTTAAGTTTGTCAGTTGATGCTCAACCACATGTGGTAGTTGATCCTGCTCTAACACAAATTTATATTCAGGATAATGATGGTACATACGTACATAATATTTCATTCTATGTAGCCTGCTTTTACCAGTCTTCAAAGAGTTTTTCCAGTGATAAATTGCCTTCCATATAACCATCTGTAGATATATTTTAAGGTTTAAATCTATGCCAGTACTAATAGTTTAATATAATGAATTTATTTAACTAAAGTGTTTCCAACTCAGTGTCGATATGCAAGGCCCTTTTTTCTCTCTAAGTTAAAGCAGCTATTTTTTTTTGTGTGTGTGTGTACATGCACACACACATGTGGGTTTTGTGCATGTGTATGTACATGTGAGTGTATGCCTGTGAGAATGCCTGTGAGAAGGAAAGGGGGCTGGAGATGTGTACGTGTACACACAATAATTTTTTTAATCTACTTGTATGATCTGTAACTTAAATTTTAGTGTTCCATCCTTAAAAATAATGGACATAAGTTGGCTTTTACCTTTTTTAAATGGCACCATTCAAGCTATAAAGCAGACAAGTTATAGCAGTTCATAATCACAACCCTGGAGTAGCACCCTATTGTTTAAAATTTGAGACCTCATAAATTTTGCAATGCCAGATTTTGGTGGATATATCTTATATGTAAATATTAATATAATTATTGTTAACTTTAATGTCTCTGCTAGTTTTGGATCTAAAATAGGACATGCCCATTTTTACTCTGTATTTGACTTAACATTTTTTTCAACTTTTATATACCTAATTAACCCTCTTTAATGCCAAAGCAGTAATTATCCACTACTGCCATCACTGTTTTCAAAAAGATAGTAAAAACTGCAATTCTTGTTTCTAAAAGCTAGTTATGCGCATAGTTTTCCACCCAAGATTTACAACTGAAATGAGAAGGAATGTTTTGAAATAACTCCTACCAGTATACTAGTCAAAGCTTTCAGTAAGAATATATGTTATTAAGTTTATAACTAGCTATCTTCTATACCTAGCGCTTTAGTGAACTATTTATCTATGATTATTTTTCTAATTGACTTTTGAGTAAATAAAGCTGCCACTTTGATATATCTAGATAAGATCTGCCACTGCATATCTGTGCTAGCTGTACAGCTATAACAAACTTAAAAAAACAAGAACTTTGGTTAGCAACCTTGTATTTAAAAACAGCACTGGAGTGCCTGTGAGGAAGCTATAGCTATGATCCACAGCTGTAGATCTAACTGTTACACTTGTCTAGGCTTGGTCCAAAGAAGGAAGTCCACATATAAGAACTTGGTGTTCGGTTAGCTACCATGGTTCCTCGAGCCACAGACAGGCTAGTAGTTGAGTAGCTGCATTAGCTGATGGACAGGTCTAGACCTGGTCCAAAGAAGGAGCAAAAATTTACCCAAATAAGTACAATTTTCTAGAACTCACCATTAGGCTAGTTATGAAACTTTGAATATATGTCTATAGCCTAATTTCTGCCAATCACTCAAGCACCACAAGAAAGCTATTTCTACCTAACCACAGCTGTAGTTGTAGAGGCTACACTCATCTGTTAGGCCCAAAGAAGACAGTCCACAGGTGAAAACTTCCTAAATTAGCCATTTGTTTTGTAAGGGACTTCTAGAGCATTATATGACCATGGCAATCTGGGGCAAGCTAATTATATATAAATCCATAGCCATAAGGGAGTTAATTAATAGGGATGAAGTATTGGCATGTCCTGCATGTTTCTTTTATGTGGAGTTCAGTCTTAAATATATTAATTCTTTGAATGTATGCATACAATACTGCAAATTAGATCTTGCATTTGTATTTGTGATATGTTGTATACATAGCATGATTAAGGTTTAAAAATGACAGGAATGTTGTTGACATACGTAAATCAGATCAATAATGAACAATCTGTCAAATTGAATATTGATTACTTGCATTTTATAATTATCATCACAGAAGTTGCGTATGGATTTGAAGAGACAGAGTATTCGGTATATGAATCTGCAGACATCCTGGAAGTGTGTTGTAGGATAACCAATCTTGATGTTGATATACAGGTCACAGATTCAATTACTGTAGAGATCACTCTTCAAACAAGAACAGGAAGTGCAGGTATTAAGCAATGGTAGCCAAAGAAACATCTAAAATGACTGCTTTAAGCGCTATTTTGTAATAGTACATATTGACTTCATATATATATTTAGCAGCCTTACTACAATATATGTTCTGTAGAAAAAAACAAGACATTATTTTTCAATGTTTTTAGAGCACATAATGAAGCTGATATATTATTTGCTGATCTATTACGAGGTTGTCGGACAGTGAGAATATACATTGCACTTGTAAAGGCTTGTTCATAATATGATATTCCCTGAGTTCTATTGCATCTATCATCATCATTTTGTTATTATGAACTGACAATGATGCAATACAACTTGACAATTATGATAAAAACAGTACAACATGTTGAATACAATTTCCATTCCAATAGCAAGCGTTGAGATAAATCAAATAGGAGATTTTATTCTTTTACATTTTTATTACCCACCCATGCCCATTCATTTACATAGATTTATGGAGATTATGCATAAGTTTTGTTGAATGTCTATGTTTTAATTATTGTGAAAAATTAGGCTTCTTATTTTCGGCTTCTTATGAAAAAATATATATTTTTTTAAATACTTAGGTCATCAATAGTAGCAAATATCTTTCATAGAACAAAATGCCCTTCTTCCTGACTAGTCCTCCCTGGTCCATCTTATGCAGTGTAAAATACAAAGTCACGAAGATAAAATTATGCATGATATAATAATTATATAATGGCTATAGAACAATATCACCTTAAATACTGTAATTTTTCTATCATGTTACTGCAGATAATAAAGACTTCAAGGAACCTCCTTTGACAAAATTCAATTTGACAATATTCGATTTGGATCATGGTGACATTAATAGCAAGAGATTTTGTTGCAACATTACCATTATTAATGATGAAATTCGTGAAGATAACGAATCATTCACTCTTGAAATGTCTGCTCCACTAAATGTTGGCGTAATTGCCTGGCCCAATGTCACAGTGATTTCAATTTTGGATGATGACGGTAAGAATTAGTAGGCATTGTAAACAGCTTAACCCTTTGAACCCTACCCACTCACTGCTCCACCTCACCTACTGAGGTCCTGGCAGGAAAATCACTAAAAATTTATAATATGTTGTATAAAACAGTGTTTATAAAAAATAAATATTACACTGAAGCATAAATATATGTCTATTTGGAGACCACTGGAGTCCCTTTGCAGGCCCTGGCATGACCCCTGCCTTTATTACCATGACCTTCCTGTTTTCTACCTTGCCAGCTAGCAGTACATGTACTTGATTGCCTTCTTCTCTTTGCTCCAATCCAAAGTCATATTAGAATCTAACACATGTTCAAGAAAACTCAAATCTTCAGCCTAAACCTGGTCCACTGTTATGAAATTTGATGCTATACTTTCATAGGTTGTCCAAATTTGATAAACAAATTGAAAACTTAACCAGACAAATTTGGTAGGTTCAGCGCACCAAAAATCTAATAAAATGAAGCAGCTAATTAGCTGTAGCTCTGTACTGGAATATGATAATTTAAAAAGCAGGTTCTCTGGCAGGAAAACAGACCACTCAGGTTTAATATATAGCTACCCCTATGTATTGGGGTGGGGGGAAAAGCTGCTTGGGTTCAAAGAGTTTTAACTTGAAGCGAGTGCAATGAAGAATTATAATATTTTTTATATATATACTATCCACATATAGATGCTGCAATTGGTTTCATTGATGCCCCCTATTACTTTGGTGAGATTGATTCAAAAGGTTCTTTGCAATTTGGAGTGCTGTCTGGTGGCCTGGAGATAAATGTTTGTGTTCAATTTAACATATCACAAGGATCATCACGTAAGGAACAAATTATTGGTATTTCAAATGTTTATTTAGTGGTAGTGCTCCAGTAAAGTCACATTTATGCTCACATATGCAAATGCTAATTAATGCTAATCTTTATTTTCAACTGATATGAAATACTCTCAATCAGCTGTTTTTTTGTTTTTTTTGCAATAGAAAAAAGGGGGGTTGATATTAAAATGTCGGCTTTCCAGGGTGACATAAAATGCACACTACTACGAAATCATTGGTGTTGTATAGGTGTCTCTAGAGCTGTGGGAAAGTGTTCATTAGTGAAACAAGGAATACATTTGAAACCTGAAACCCGAATAAAGGAGTATAAAATTGCATGCAGAAAGGGAGAACTTGAAAAGTCTTCTATTGCAGAGTATGTGTGGAACCAACACAACAAATCTTGTGGGAAAAGACCTCTGAGAATGATATAGAGCTAGCAAAACAAGTGAGTTCTCGTGAAGGTAGTTCTGCATTTGCATGTCAAAATTAGAACAGTGAGATATAGTGCTGGAATTACCTGATTGCTTGATCTCAACTCTCAATACTATGCACGTGAACTTCCCGCGTTTTATCTGTCTGATGTGTTGCTCTGCATATACACTGTTATTCAGACGGATCGTGAATAACATGTATTTATTGTATGAAATGCATTGCAAGTGATTGTGAATGTGTTGTGTTCTTTTCATTTTTTATTTGCCTTGATGAAGACTGAAGTATTTCAGTTGAAATGTTATCACTGAAAACAAAATAGCTAATTGAAAAAGATATCCTAGGCCTATGGTAAAAAGAATTCTAATCCTTTACTTTAATTGTGTCATATTTAAATGGCAGAAATCTGGGTTTGAACCAGGTTATTAGGTTATTATAACAGTAAAAAAGTAATTAGGACCTTTATTTTTTTATATATATTATTTTAATGACATTAGATTTATAGCAGGTGAAAGTATAGTTACAATGATGCCAATTTATAGATACACCAAAGTTACATAATTTACTTACTGGTTGATTTATATTTATATGACCACATATATAAACATTATTATAAATTTTAAGAGAGATATATTCGTTGTTTCACCATAAAATAAAATAAATTCTAACAGTTTCCCTACGTTCCTCTTATCCTTTTCCTCACCCCCTCCCAATAATAAAATATTCTATGACAACCAGGTTAATTTATGTCATAGTGTCTTCATCAATCTATGACTTTTTTTCAGTTTTGATGAAGGATGATGGAGATATATTCTACGTATTGAATGCTGACCAGCCATCCATCAATGTATCATTCACTCTAGTCAATGACAACATATATGAACTTACCAAGTTGGTGTTAGCAAATTTAAGTTTCCTAGGCAGCCGTCCTCCTCATGTGACTATTGCAAATGACAGTGGACAGATCTACATCTTAGATGATGAAGGTAATCAGTATTATTTTGTGAACACCACATAAGAAAGATGAAGTGCATGTCATGTTGTATATTAATATCATTCCCTTAAATTAATTATGGAATTCAAGAAAACATGATTTACCTAAATGAATTCATGCCCGTGTTCTATATTAATACCATTAATTTACAAAAGCAAAAAAACTCATTACCTAAATGAATTTCGGAACCAGGAATCAAAGTATGTAATAATTAGTAAAATATCAGCATGTCATATCATACAGTTTTTGTTCATTTTTTATAGTCAACTATCCATATAATACAGTGTTGAGGATGCTTATCTATAATTATGTACTTGTGTCCTTGTTATCTCAATTTTATTTTCCAGTTTTGGATTTTAGATTTGACCCAGATATGTACTCTGTCAGCGAAGTTGATGTAAATGTCAGTCTGAATGTGCACTTGTTCAGCGGGAAACTTGGAGATATTGGGGTCATATTAAGGGCAAGTATTGCTAATGGTTCCAATTTTCATGGTAAGCCAGTTAATATTATATCAATAAACAACCTTATAATATGTAAACCACTCCTGCATGACTATTCTGCATGAATATCCTATCTATTATGATTCAACATCTTTAGTAGATTTTTTAAATCTTATTTTAGTGTGGAGAGCAAAAGGGAATACATAAATAAAAACTGATAGCCTCGAAATAATTGTTATAACCATGTATTTTTTTTGTAGAATTTACTTTTAAAGGAAATGATACATTGAAATTGGTAGAACTTCCCATAATATCGAATGAAATGGCAGAAAGACCAATGGATTTTAAAGTTCAATTGTTATTTGTTAATTTCACCAATGGACAACCTGACAAATTTCAAGATCAGGGAAGAATTCATCTAGATCATGATGCTCAAGTGACCATACGTCCATCTCTCCCATTACAAATTATCATTGGAGCAACTTTAGGAACAGTGGCATTTTTAATACTTGGTGCTATAATATATGTTCTCTATGCATTGATGTGCATTGTGAGGAGAAAGAGAAAGTTATCAGCTGATCATTCTCTGGAACATAACAGGTATGTGATTGCGTTTGAATTAATGGCAGAGTTTATAATAACATAAAGGTTGGTTGTTGAATATACATTTAGCCCCAGTCACCAAAAAATTGAGATTAACCCAGTTATTTGCCCTCTTAGCTCAACTATGTTAGGGGAGGATATATCATACATTAAGAGGAGGAAGTGCATTTATGGTGGTCTGGCCAGGATATGGGTGTGGACACAATTGGTTGCTTTAGCTATTTCATGTGATATTACTTTAGTATACATTATATTATGTTCAGACTCTGTCCTTATTTGGAATTTAAGCTTTTTTGGAAGTTATTAACTTGCTTTTGCTTTGTGTTTTGTCTTTGATTATCAACACACCAAATTATTATTGTAATTATTTATGATAACCCGTACAATAATAATTACTTTATAGATTTGTGTAAAAAAGTTTGGTTACTGAGGAGAATCTCAAAAAAATTATTTAAAGCATATTTCATATATAATTTTTTCTGTCTTTTAAATTTGGATAAGAAAAGAAGTGACTGTTGACCTCAAGTACTTCTTCAAATGACTTTAGGCACAAAATAAAAAATAGATACTTTCTTTAGAAATGAGTACTACAAAGTGTAAATCTATTAAAGGTGGCTGATAATGAATTTGCCAATGCAGGACCACCAACTTGCTTTAGTATGTGATCCTTGGAGGTAAGTGTGGCAATAAAATATGTCTTAGGTTTCATCAGAGTGAATTAATGGACATTGCTATGATGAATAACACTTAGAAGAGATACCTCTTATCCAAATTTACCTGTGGAAAGTGAAACTAGCTTGCCAATAAGGCATATCAACTAAGATTTTCCTCAAGTCTTTGGCAAGTTCATTATCAAATATGTAGTTGAATTGAAGTTTGTACATCGGGAATGCAAGCCTACCATAACTGAAAACCCTGAAGTAAATCTTGGCTATCTTTAAAAAAATTGTAAATGAGTGTGGTCATAATGGAAAAAGTGGACCGTCCAATGCTGATTGGCCATACTGCTTGCTACAACTATGTGTTTATACCTCCACTCAAGGCCACTTAGAAAACAAGCAAGTAATGGATAAGTTTTCATTTACTTTTCTGTGGGTGACCAACCTAAACCAGTAGCTTCAAAGTGTTACAATAAAATGCACAGGTGTATTCTATTTCCTATAAGCCACTAAGTCTAAATGTCAGTCTAGTATATGATCTGAGTCATTGGGAAAGACAGCGGAGAGTAAGGATGACACATTTTCAAGTCTGCCTGGTCCATACCAAAGCTAATAATACTCACTCTTTACCAGAAAGAGACATACTTATGATTAGCATTTAAACTATTTCATAGTCATACATCTCTACAAGTGCAGACTTAAGACTTCATTCACATAACATATATTTAAAAAAGAACTGTTACAAGGTGAGCAACAGATTTTTTGTGTCTATTCCTCTTTATCAAAAGAAAATTGTCTGAAAAACTGTATCCTGTTTGAAAGACTGAGAGCACAAAATAAAAAAGCAAACTAAAAATGACTAGCAATCACTATTGCAGACATTGACCAATTCGTCTTGGCCTTGACTGCCGATTCTGTAAGGTCTTTGGCTGAGAAAACCTCTAGAGTTATCTTGTGTTATCTGGAAGCATTGTGAATCCCTTTACTTTGGAGATCCTGGGTGGATTGCTTTCTATAAGTTTTGTTGTAGATATAGAGCAGTGTAGCAATATTTAGCTTTTATTTGCAAACTACCTTGAAGGTTATACAAGTTAATATTGGATATGAATGATTGGCAAATATTTTCATCCTCATATGTTATTACAAGTTCATGATATAGAATCAAACTTTGGAGATGTTTAAAAAAACAAGACTTTCTCTAACAGTGTAAATATTAAATTTAGAAATAAAATACTCAGCATTACATATTTTGGGTGAGTAAGTTTATGGTAACAATAAGTAATTTAACAATAAGTAATTTGGTGTTAGCTTAACAGACGCTGATCTCAGCATCAACTTTTTAACCTACAATATTCCATAACGAAATATTTGAACATTTATTGCAGTATAAAAGAATATTTCTCAGAAATCTAGCCATTGGCCGGTTATGGAGAATTGTAGGAGCTTGATCGTGCTTGACTTTCATCACTGTCAAGTATTATTGCCTTATTTTCTGGATTTCATGGCTATGAAATACTGTTTTTCTATGCAATTCTCGAGTGAGGGGACAAAAACTTGCAGATGTGTATTCATTTACCAGGCTCCATTTATTAACTCGGTCAGACCCAACATTTATACTTTAAAAACATAATAAGACAGTCATTTGTTGTTCTTTAATGTATCCAAAGTGTATTTCCATGTCTTGAACCTGGAGAAAATAGTTTCTCGAATGTTCATATGCAACAGTAGCCCACAACCTGATTCTTAATCCAAACTGCAGGTTATTGTAATTGTACTCTAACAGTATTAGATTATACCTGAATAGCCATGAGGCTGACTGATTACAGAGAATGCATCTCAGAAGAATATTCAGTATCCCAGTATAGTTGGGAATATCCCGTGAAACTCCAACAACATGTTAATCATGGGTAATGGGACACTTATTAACCTGGGATAGAAATTATTGGGTCCCATCCTGTGAGATTAGTCACCCTTAATAAACATCCCAGGATTATGCCCAAAGTATAAATATCTCAGTTTCAAGATCCATATGTATTAGTCTTCTTGCTCATCTAAATAGATGGCAGGTGCTGCGATCTTGGCAATCTATGCAGCACATGTCTTTTGGGCATTAGTTAGGCGTTGCTGGTGAAGTCTAGATCTCAGTTGATCATCTAGCAGAGAAATAGCTATGAGGCACTTAGGGTATGCGCAGGGGAACTAGATCCTAGGCAGATACCAGGCTCCTTACAACTTATTATTTGCTTGTTCTGCTTGCTCAGTTGTTTATTTGTTTTTGTGTGGCAAAGCATCTATTGACAACAGTGAATAAATCCTGTAAGTATAGACCATTTTGCCTAAACTTAGCCAACCCAGTGCTTATAAACTGCACAATTATTGGGAGTAAGAGGTCTTTTTACAGTTGCTGCAGGAGGAAGAAAAAAATAGGAAAAAAACCAAAAAACTCGCATTTATATTATAATCCGTGTAGGAGTAATAATTGTAGCAATCTCGCTATAATTATGGTCAGTTTTCACAAATCTGGCCACTTTATAGAAGTAGAATGGATATATTCTATATAAATACAAATAAGATCAAAGGTGTGAAATATCTAAAACAAAATATCTCTAGCTAATATACTATTGCTCTCAGTCTTAGTGTGCTTCCCATCTTCCGTTTATAGGAGGCTGCTTCCAAGTAGTTTAATAAAACCTCTTCTCTCAACCCTATTTCACATTTTGTTTGTTTCACATCATGTGCACCCATTGAGTTGCAGAACCCTATATAAGTTGGTCATCTGTAAAAAAATAAACATGCACACTTATCACATACAAATAAAAAAGCAGGTTACGAACAGTTTGAAAGGTCTAGAGCATCATAATGCTTGCCATGGTGCTTCAGCTGGTATGCCAATGCATTCCACTCATTTCTAGTACACACAATTTTTTTAGAGCCATCGTAGATAACTATTCATGTTGCCAATGATAGTTAATATGATAGCAGACATCCACTCACAAGAGTCCATCTTAGTACCACATTGTGAATTGCACACTATAGGGAGCTTGCATCTAACCATAAATACCACAAAGTTACTGAAATAATGGTTTACTGAAGTCTGTGTCAACCTCAATCACTTAAAAAATATATATAAAAGTTAGGTATTTGCCAAGCTGAAGGAAGTTAATCAACTGGAAATAAATTTCATTGTTTCCCATATGCAGCATTGATGTCCAATATTATAGTTAGCTGTAAGCTAATATGATCACTGTAGGATTTGGCCCTAAAGCAACATGCATGTGAAATAAATTTACTCCAAAGTGTTTTGTTTACTTTTATTGGAACTGAACTGATATAACAAACTAACAAGTGACGAAGAACTATCTTGCTCTTTCTTAATTTCATGATAAATAAATTAATTCAGGAGCTCAGGTGATCTGAAATATTTAAATATTGGACTAAACATTATTAAGGAAAGGATTTTAATTTTGGATAGATACTATCAAAAAGAAAGAGGGGGAAAAAGAGCAGCACCACTAGGAAAATCAAAGATTTAGAAATAAACAAATCAGATTCAATTAACATAAACCAAGTAGTAATGAAACTGTAATATTTTTTGATTAACTGAATACTTGTCACTCTATTTCAATCCTTTTTATATCTGGAGGGGTTCAGAGATATTTTTATCATCTGCCATAGTTTATCCTAAACAGTAGAACACAAAAGTATAAGACATGGTGTTGTATATATGACTAGAGACAATTGCGCTATATTCAGACATTTTTCTAGGGAAATTGCAAAATGAAAGTATTACCAAATTAACAAAGAGTACCATTGTATTAAATATAATTTCATGTGTCTCACTGTCTCAACCTTTGTAATATAAGATGTCACATAGTATTTCCTTTATCTTGTCCTAGATTATCATCATTCTTCAATCAATCAGGTATGTATGTATTTTTCATATAGGTAGATTATGATATAATATTTATAAAAATTAATAATGTCAATTTTCCCTATATTTAGATGGGTCAGATGGGTCAGCAGAATTAATGTCACATACAGTGCAAAGTTCATTTAAGCTGAACATTTCTAAGCATCTTATGATTAACTCCTGCAACTTGAAGATAAATGAAACTGTGGGACAAGGTAGGTTCTGTCTTTGTATAAATATTGAACCTTACTAATATCCTACAGGTTCTCAATAAATTCTCAGTTGATATATATAGTAGATATACAAAGATGCTTACGATAATCAACTTAATTTACTCGATTGACATATGGCCTAGATACTCCAGCATTTATCAGTATTCCTTATGAAAGCTAGAGCATCTACCTAAAACATCTAGTGATTAAATTTAATAAGTTTTTTATCCAGAAAATTGTTAATCCTATAGGTTGCTTCTTGAATACTTAATAACTAAACTGTAGATTACTTTCCATTATAATTATGTGGTTTATAATGTAGCAACCAATCTTTACCAAATGTATTCGTCAATGCAAGTCCTATCTACAGTTCAAGCAATCTTAATGGACCACCCTAGAAGCAGACAACCTCCGAAAATTAAGAACAAATAGATTTTACCATGCATCTAATAATTTACAAACATCCAAGAAGGGTACAACATTTGTGTTTCAGACACTGGACACTACTTGAAATCCCATACCAACATTATAACTATCTTCAACATAGCGGACAATCCAAAGCCATACCCATATCCTAATGTTTAACCACACCCATAATTTAATGAATAACAATGTCATAATAATCCTAACTAGTTATAGAAGTTTAGCAGAAACTAAGGAGTCCACAAGTTTTGACATCCTACCTATATAAAGATTTGCTCCATAAATATGGTATTAACATGAAACCTCATTCCATATCCAGCTACATTGATTTTATTTCTAGACATTTTCAAAAGTCTGTTTATTTCATACCTAAAAAATTGGCATTCTGCCAAATTATAGGAGGCATGACCTATTATAGCAACTTCTTTACAAATCACTACGACATCTCTGCTCTTGGTTAACTACTGCTTCACCAATGGTGATTTTTGTTGGAGTCCAGACTTGCAAATATGGTGTGGTACCGTCGATCTCCATAACTTGCCGTTCTGCACCTCCACTGTTCACAATTGGCGGGCTATCTTCAAGATTTGCTACAGGATTAAAGTTGAGTAACATGTACCTATGAGTCCAAAATGTGACTTGCCAAGTAACAGCCTAACTTATAGTGCTACAGTATGCTTCACTTACTGCTGGTGCTATTAAGAAGAGAATTACCATGTCATTGAAGAAAAAGGTAGAACTGTTAAAGGATGGTCAGAAGAACCCAGGAATAAGCTTCAGAGCATTGGGAGAATTGTAAAAGTGTGGAAAGACAAAAGTTGGTCAGATATTGAAGTGCAAGGAGACCTTGTTGTTTATGTATGACTTCAGGCAGTGAATCCAAATGAGAGCACTTCATCTATAAGACTTAGTGAAGTAAGCAAAGTACTGTAGGAGTGGTTTGTCATTGCATGCTCTAAGAATGTCTAACATGAAGCCAATGGCAGAGAGAACAAGCTAAAGAAATAGCCGAGTGTCTTGGAAAGTCTGGCAAGGTTTTAGGGAGTAGGCAGAAACGTGGAAGATGACAATGTCAAGCACTTTTTTCGAAAGTATGTGGTAAATCAGGTATGTGCAGAGAGAGACACAGTGGATTCTTGGAAGTAGAGGCTTCCCAAAATTGGCTGTTGCTATTCCAAAGGAATATTTATGAGTCAGGGCTTTTTTGGTATACTTTGCCCGATAGTGGATTGGTAAACAATGTAAAACAGGGAGGAAGAGACCGAAAAGGGTTACTGTGGCATTATTTGTTTCTGCCGCTGGTACAAAGAAAAACCCATAGTAATATGGAAGTCTGAAAATCCAAGATTTTTGAAAAATTTCAATAGGACAGACTTGCCTGCAAACTACTTCAGTCAGAAAAAGGCTTGATGAGTGGGGAGATGATGGAAGCCATACTTACAAAGTTAAATCTTCAGCTGTCACATAACAATTGGCATGTTCTCTGGTTCATGGAAAATTCTGGCACTCACAGAAGATTTAGGAGTAAGGGTTTTTTTATCGCAAATATCACCTCGAAATCCAGCCTCTATATCTTGTCATTATCCTAAATTTCAAAGTACATTATCATCATAATTATGTTTGTGAGGTATTGCCTGACTAATATAGATGAGTGTCAAACAACAACTTATTTAGTGAAGAAATCTGTTGACATTGTCATAACAATAAGGTAAAGCAGACACTGTTTCCAAATGTTTTTGGAAGGCCATGATCATATCATTGATTATGTGTGTTGTTTTTCCACTTGACCCTTTCTTGGAGGCAGAAGCAAATTATGGAGATACAATGCATCATAGAAAAAAATACTCCTGATATGTACAGTTAATGGGTATCTGAGATGTGATGATGACCTCCCGGAATAAACAGATGTGGTCAGTGTGAGCTCAGAGGCAAATTTCATCGCCGAGCTTGGGCAACAGGATGAGGAAGAGTGTAATGATGGGATATGAAATTGATGATTGACTCTCTCATCAGCTGGCAGCATTTTTTTAAAATCATTGTCTCCTTTAAAAATGTCTGAAAAGCTGGTGATATATTATACAAGAGGCACTAGGAATTGAGTCTGCAGTAGATACTGTCTGAGATAAGATACTGTCTGAGATAAGACTACAGTCTTCAACACAGACCTCACTCTGGACGTACATTATGCATAACAATCACCTTCAGAACAACTCTGTTACCAATTATACCTCAAATAGCTACATTAATCACCAATATAAAGTGATGTATTAGGCTGAAACAGTACAACGAAAAGTTGACGTATCAGGTGAGGTCTAACTCTAATAAGGATGTAGAGCAATTCCCCAAAGTGTCCTATATCCAGATGTTGGATTTTAATGATCTATGGTTTCTTGAGACTATGTGTACACACATATGTAGATGGGGCATTTTAAATCACAATAATGGACTAGACTTCAAATGCATAAGGTTATCTGTGTGAGAGCACTTAATATTTTTTCTACCTCCTATTTCCTCTGGTCAGGTCAGTATGGAATTGTTTACAGAGGGCGCTTATCTAAAGGATTCACCAAGGGGCTCTCTGAAGTAGTAGCTGTGAAAACACTAAAAGGTTTGTTGAAGTTATTCTTGATGAACTTAACATTATTTCCAAACTAGGTTTTCTTGATAAAACCCTGGTGAGAGGTCTGTTAGAAGAGTGTACTAGAATGTCTAAATTTGACCACCCTAATGTTCTCACTCTCATTGGGGTCTGCATGGATGGAGGACCTATTCCCTACATTGTCATGCCCTTCATGTTCAATGGCAGCCTTGTTTCTTATCTGACAAAAATGAGGAATGAATTCTATTTTGCAATCAACTCAGAGATGGATGTAAACATTGTAAGTGATGATGAAATGTATAATTCTTGCATAATATATTGACTTCTGAAATTTCCTCCTATAATAATAGGGTCATGCTTCCTGTAAACTTCAGGATTTCTGTCTTCAAATAGCTAATGGGATGGAGTATTTGACAAGTAAAATGATCATTCACAGAGACTTGGCTGCTAGAAACTGCATGTGAGTTGCAAACTCTAGGAGATTTTACTGTTTATCCGATATAAATTTTTGAGGACTGAAATTTTCCCGTAGAACCAACAAAGAATGGTTCGAGTACATTTTTAAAATTAAATAAGCAGCATTATAATACCTAATGACTCCCTAACCTGACTGATTTGTTTGACTGTCTCTTAAGGGTCTTATCACGATTACTCCTTTGCCCAATGCCCGGCAATAGTAACTTAAGATTAATAAAATACACTCGATTCCAATCAGTACCTAAAACATGAAAGATCTTGACTGTCAGTGTGCGTGGCTTCTATAGCCAACGCAATATCTGTCCTAAAAATAGTAAAGACTAATAATAGACAAAGTACTGCATACCAAGTTAATCAACAGTCAAGGTGGCTATACAACTGAGTATGACCTAATAAGGACATGACTGTCTCTTTTCGCTGTGCCATGATCTTGTTCTCGAATAGCCCTGATCTTGGTCTGCGCGTTTAGTGTCCTGCCTTCATTAAGGTGGGATGGGATCCCTGACATCCCTCCCTCCTTTGTTTGAGCCTCTGGTCCATTGTGTTCACTCCAAGCTTGTCGGCTGAGAGCGTCTGCATTTCATTACTATACTTGGGTTGGTAAAACAAGGTAATTGTGAGGTCATTGCTAGTTCATTACTCTACTTGGGTGGGTAATAAGGTAATTATGTGGTACATTACTAGTTCACGACTCTACTTGGATGGGTAAGACACATTATCATTGCCAGGTTGGTCTCTGACTTCATAATCATAGGGCTGTACTGTTAAACCCCATCTCTTCTCATAGTTTGTGGAGATATTCCAGACACTTGTTATCTGTGACCACCACAAATGGCAAATGGCACCCATGTGAAGTGCGCACTTGGAAGTGTTGTACAGCTTTCACTACTGTGAGACATTCAAGTTCTACTGTGGAATGTACTCTCTCCCTCGGCAATAGTTTTCGTGAATAAGATGCCACAATGTCTTCTTCATCATGCTGGCTGAGAACAGCTCCTATTCTGATCCCGGATGCAACTGTCTGTAATGTGAACTGCTTGTCAGTGTCAGAGCTTGTCAACATCATGGTGGTGCTGGTGAGCTTCGACTTCAGCTCGTCAAAAGCACGTTGCATCTTCCTTGACCATTTCACTTTCTCTGTAGCCTCCCCTTTCTCATTGCTTCTGTGAATAGGATGGCTATGTCAGAAAAATGAGGTAAAATTCTTCTGTAGTTCTCCGCCAGACCAAAAAATGCTTTCACATCCTTTACTGTTTTCCGTTGTCTGAATTGGTCAACTGCCATAACCTTTGCATAATCTGGGTAAATTCTTCCATTTCCCAACATGTGACCCAGGAATTGACATTCATTCGTGCCAAACTTGCATTTACTCAGTTTGGCCAGCAATGGTGTATCATTAACACCTCATGAAGTGCTGGAGGTGATCCATTCCGGCTACGATCAACTGAATACCACCACATGTCATCCAGGTAGGCAGCTGCAAAAGTGTAAAATGTCCACAAGCTCAGAGTTCACCATGCGCTGGAATATGGGTGGTGCAATCACCAGCCCAAATGGGATGTTCCTCTGGTATTTTCCCAGTTTAGTCACAAAAGCTGTTTTTTGGAATACTGTCGGAACTGACTGGTACCTGCCAGTATCACTTTGTTAGGTCCAATGTCATTATTAACCTTGCTGTTCCAAGACCATCCAACTGCTTGTCAATCTCTGGCATCAGGTAGGGATTAGGCATCTGTACGTGACACATAACTGCCGGATGCCATCTTTCTTTGGCACCAACACCACTCATATTGCCCACGGAATGTCTGACTTCTCCATGATGCCTGCCTGGAGAAGCCGTCTGATTTCTTCCTGTACCACATCAATTCTTGCTGCTGTTAATAAACAGGCTTAGCATCTCCTTTTCGAGTCTTCACTGGTTCGCCCTGGTTTATCACTGAAGATGTTATCATACTTAGTCAGGATTGCTTTCACACCTTCTTGTTGACAGCTTCTGATTTACAACTTAGGTAGGATTCTGTTCAGGGGTAAGCCAGGTCACCAACCCATTGGTCTCCTGTGGTAACTTCTTCTTCTGCTGTCTCTACTAAAAGGCATGCTGCTATTGTGGCTTTACCATTTAGCGAGCATATTGATGTGGAATACACATCTCTGCTTTCTTTTGTCCTGGATGAGGACCTCATAGGTTATATCTGTCAATTTCCTTGTCACAACATATGGCCCCATCCATTTTTCTAGAAGCTTGTCGGATTGAGATGGTATGAGGATAAGCACTTGATTTCCAGGCTTGAAACTTCTTAAATGTGATATCCTATCAAACCATTCCATGACTTTCATCTTTGAACTGCATTCCACAGCTCCTGCTAATTCTGCACTCTCTCAAGCTTCTCGTTTAGGCCAGGCATGTATGCAAGTACATACATCTGACTCTCCTTGCGATCCTTGCGACCTTGCCATTTGTCTTTAAGATGGTCGAGTGGTCCCCTCATTGGCCATCCATACAAGATTTTCAAAAGGGGCAAAGCTCGTGCTTTCATTAGGAACCTCCATACAAGTGTTTCAAATGGGGCAAAGCTTGTACTTTCATTAGGGACTTCCCAGTAGGCAACTAGCCATGGAATAGAAGAGAATGGAGCGACAAAAGTATGCTGCCATCTGGGAACAGTCGATTCCACTGGACAGTAGACCAATGCAGCTTAGAAGGGAAGGGAATTTGTGCCCCCTTTCTTTCATGAAGAAGGAATCCTGTATAGGACAAGGACCCCACGTAGACAGAATAACAGGCGAAACAGCTTGTTCTGCCCACAATTCATAGGGATACGATCCTCCACATGGTCTATCTGGCAGCATGGGCTGGACACTTTGGCAGAGAACAACTGACAGAAACCTCCACTGATTTTTCTGGCAGAAGCCCAGACGAAATGTAGCGGACATGTGCCGGCAGTACCAGACATGCTAGAAGACAGCCAAGGGCAACATCAGGAAAGTGCCCCTCATGCCCCTCCCCATCATCGACACTCCATTCAAGAGGATAGCCATGGACATGTGTCAGAGATGCACCCTCTGACTGGAGAACAGACAGCTACTGAGGTGCCAGATGACCTACAGGATGTGCAGGGCTGTACACGGGAGGAAGTACATGTCGTTAATGATGAGATCATAACCACAACAGGAAGAAGGGACTTACCTCTAAGAATGAACTCACCTGATGTCAAGGGCGAGGTCGAGAAGAATACGGAGCTCAAGCTTCTAGATGAATTCCAGAAGCCGATGGGCGTTCTCTGATTGATCGACCAATGAGAGACGGGAGAACTGAACTAGAGAGTTTTTGTGAACGTTACTGAGTGGTGTGCGTTGTTGTAATCGAGAGTGAGTACTATGTTCTAGAGCCTTGTTGTATGAGATATAATTGAAAAGGCGGCATACCTCGTTTGTGCCAAAGCATCGTTAATGGTATGGTATTTTCTAGATCGGCTGTCTAACTATACTATCTCTTTTCGTAAGAGGGTAAACAACTAAGGGAGTTGATTTTGGCTGACAGAGACTTTAGTGGGGAACTAAGGTTAGGTTGGCGTCGAATGAGATACGGATCTGTCTGGGAAATCAAAAGGCATTGTCCCAGAGAAGGGTATTCTCGTCACAGTGGTGGCAGCGGTGGGATCAACTAAGCGAGAGGCCTAGCGTCCCGTTACTTGGCTCAAGGAACTATCTAAGTGAGAGGTAGAGAGTCAGAGACTAGAAAACCTAGAGAGAGGTATCTAGGGTTAGCTAAGGGAGCCTAAGAGAAAGGTTACTTAGTGTGTGTTGTAGACCTAAGGTGAGAGGTCTTATACTTACAAATTGTACCAGACCTGAGGTGAGAGGTTCTGGTGGGGCATACAGTCCTAAGTAAGTGTATTGCTAATAGACAGGAGTTGTCTATATAGTTAGCTAAAGGCTCACTGGTAGGACTGTTAGCCAGGGAAACAGCCCAGGTTATCAATACCTTGGGGCTTGTGAACTCAAACCCTGAGTAGGTATTTTGAGTTGTATATATACCTTAATTGACATCCTGTTGTCAAAAATTCTGTGGTGGATCACACCTTACCAAGTAACCAAAGAAAATTCTTGGAGCACACCTTACCAGGTTATTGAAATTTTTCAAGTTAATTGTTTAAACTTCCATCATTATGTCGGAAGAACGACGGCACCGAAGCAGAGCAGGTGAAGATCGAACATTGAGGAGTGGAAATAACTCTGCTCAAGCTGAACACCTTGCTTCGAGGGAAGAAGGTGATGCTCCCCTCAACAGATTCATGGAAACTTGGATGAGGACGGAAGCCGACAGAGCTCTCAGAGAGGATCAGAGAAGGCAGGAGGACCGCTAACTATGAGCCGAGGAGCGGGCAGAGAACCGTAAGCTACAAGAACTACAACAGGAGAGATGGGCCCAGATAATGATGGAGGCCAGATGACCTGTTTCCCTAGCGGAATTGCCAGTTCCACCCCCCAGACCACCGAAGCTCTCAGTGCAAAAATGTACAGAAGGAACTGATGATATGGGAGCCTGGTTGGGGGCTTTTGAGGTCACTGCGACAGCCGCAGCATGGCCCCAGGCTCAGTGGAGTGTATATTTGAGAGGTTCACTGTCAGGACAAGGGCTGACAAGTGTGAACGCCCTACCGGCCGCTGACCAAGCGGACTATGAAGAAGTCAAATGCACTGTTTTGGAGGTATATCACATCAGTACGGAAAGTTACAGACGTAAAGTGTTTGACACTACCTTCGATCTGCATAACCCAGATATGTGGATGAGGACCTTCCGCCTATCCTTTAACCAATGGGTAGGAGAAACGGACGGAGCAGTGCATAATATAGTACTGTTTGAGTTAGCATTACAGAAGCTGCCCCGTTGACTGCAGACACAAATGAACCCAGGAAGTTACCAAGAACTAACCCAAGCTGTAGTGAGGTTTCTGGGCAACCAACACAAAGAGTTGGAAGTAAAAAAGCTCGGACCGCAAGAGCACTCCCTGCAACAACAAAAAGATACACCGTTCCGCAAAAGAGTTCCGGATCCGAGACAGTTGCCCTTTGTCCCTGATAAGGATACTCCAAGAACTCCTTACAAAGATATGAAAGAAGTACAGTGCTTTCGATGCAACAAGAAGGGCCACATGATCAAGGACTGTAGAGTTCGAATGCCTCCAGTCAAACACGAAGCAGCGAGAAGCAGCGAACATGATCAGAAGTGCAAGAGACAGCCAAACCTCTAAGTGGACCAAGTGGGTCAAGGTGAATGATAGAGACAGCCTTGCATTGATTGATACTGGATGTACTAAGACAGTGGTACATCCGCGGTACATTCGTAAGAAAGATTACCTGAATTGGAAAATTCCTGTGGTCACGGCCAGCTCAAGGAGGACGCTATTCCCAGCGGCCCAAGTGAGCCTGGAGCTGAACGGCAGGGTGTGTAAGATAATAGTTGGGGTATCTAAACACCTAAATACGGATATGCTATTGGGACAAGATGTCCCTGGGTTTGGGAAGTATGTACAAGAGGCCTTGGATGCTGACACATGGGAACCGGAAATCCAGAAGGGAATGAAGAAGTGGAAGGCAGAGTGGACTCCACCCATGTATGCAGAGGAAATGACTAAGTGGAAGTCGGAGACGACCTTTCCCACAGCCCAACCTGCAGAAGTGACGACCTTTCCCCCAATCGAATCAGAGGAAGTAACGACCCTTTCCCCAATTGAATCAGAGGAAGTGACGACCCAAGCCGGACCTGGAGCAACAGAGGTGGTGATGATGACAACCCGTGCTCAGCAGCGAGCCTTGGCTCAGGCTGAAGCCGCGATTAACCTTCAACAAAAGGAAGACGGACCAATCACTCACTCCCTCGAACCTAGTACTGTCGGAGAAGAAGTTGAAGTGTGTACCCAAGGAGATGAAGAGCTCTATCAAGACTTGCCCCTTGCTATCGAAGAGGGAAGTAGACGGGCTCGAGTTAGCGATGGTGACTCCAGTTCACTGAAACAAAGTACGGACACGGAGAGTGCCCTCTTCGATACCATCTCAGCAGAGTGGTTCAAGGAGGAGCGAGAAGACTTTGGCGACAATCAGACAAAGAATGGACTGGCCTGGAGTGGCAACCGAAGTTAAGTCCATGTACCAATCTTGTCCGATTTGTCAGAAGGCTAAGCCGGCAGTGAATGCCCGAGCCCCATTACACTCTCTGCCTATCATAGGCACCCCCTTCGAGAGGGTAGCCATGGATGTTTTTGGCCCCCTCAAGAGAACACCTTCTGGTAATAAGTACATTCTCGTAGTTATGGACTACGCCACAAAGTGGCCGGAAGCATTCGCACTGAAGAACACCACACCCGAGACGGTGGTGAACTGTCTTATAGACATGGCCGCCAGAGTGGGCGTGCCGTTGGAGTTGCTGTCAGACAATGGTACGAACTTCCTCTCCAAAGTGGTCAAGCAGTTTTGTGAAGCTGTAGGAATTAAGCAGCTTAGGACCTCCCCATACCACCCACAGACGGATGGTATGGTGGAGAGGTTCAACTCCACCCTAAAGAGTCTATTACGCAAGCTCACCCAAAACTCAAGGATCGAGTGGGACAAGTGTCTCCCGTTTGTACTATGGGCATACAGAGGCACGGTGCATAGTTCGACAGGTTTCTCGCCATTCCAGCTCCTGTTCGGTCGAGAAATGAGGATGCCCTCGACGAGCTAGTACGATTCTGGAAGGGGAAGGAGCCAGTTAGCCAAGTAGATGCAAAAGAGCACATTGCCGTGATGAAAGCAAATATGGAACTGGTACAAGAGATGGCCCAAAAGAATGAAGAGAAGGCGAAAAGAGTCGCAGAAGACCCAATATGATAAAAGAGCAGTGGAGCTAGAGTTCCAAGTCGGTGAATTTGTGCTGGTTTTTCGACCGAGGAAAGCCAACAAACTACTAAACGAATGGCAAGGGCCATTCATCATCACTAAGAAAGTGACAGCTGTAACGTTCAAAGTGGACACAGGAGCCACCGGAAAGCGTTTCAAGACGTTCCATGTAAACTCTATGAAGCTGTGGACACCCCCGACGGCAGCAGTCTTCCTAACCCAAGAGGAGGAAGAAGAAGATGTGGACGACCAGTTCGAATCGAATATGGAATTGAATAACTCTCTCTCTAACCAACAACAGCAGCAGTTAACTCTCCTCAAGAAGAAATTTGAGGATGTGATCCAGGATGAGCCGGGACGAACCAGCCTAGTGGAGCATGACATACCCACAGGGGAGGCTCTGCCTAATCGTCTGCCTCCATATAGGTTGGCCCATGCGTCCCAGGAGTACAGGAACGAAGAAATCAAGACATTGTGCTGAAGCAGGGGATTATCGAAGTGTCAAAGAGCCCTTGGGCTGCCCCGATTGTGCTAGTGCCGAAGAAGGATGGGACAAGGCGCATGTGCATCGACTACAGGAAACTCAATGCAGTCACAACCAAGGATCCCTATCCACTCCAGCATATTGAGGACTTAATCAACGGCATAGGAGGATCAAGTTACATCACAACTTTAGACCTGACCAAAGGGTACTACCAAGTGCCCCTGACCCAAAGTAGCCGAGAGAAGACGGCGTTTGTCACCCCTTACGGTAAGTATCAATTTTTGACAATGCCGTTCGGGTTAGTGGCAGCACCTTCTACCTTCCAGCGACTCATGGACCATGTTCTAGCCGATCTACAGAGGTTTGCAAACGCATACCTCGACGACATACTAATCCACAGTCTGACCTGGAAGGAACATATGAGGCACCTGACGCAAGTATTCGAACGTTTAAGAACGGCTGGCTTGTGAATTAAGGAAAGAAAGTGCAACTTTGCAGTGAACAGCTGTACCTACCTGGGTCATATAGTTGGTGGAGGAGAGATCAAGCCACTCGATTGTAAGATTGAAGCAGTAAGAGAGTACCAGAGGCCTTACAATAAGATGCAAGTAAGGGCATTCTTGGGGTTGGTTGGTTATTGTGGACGGTTTATCCCAGACTTTTCCACAATCGCAAACCCACTAACGGAACTGACTCGGAAGAGGAATCCTAACCTGGTGATATGGGACCCAAAGTGTGAACAAGCATTTGGGAAGCTGAAAGAGGCACTTACAAGGTATCCCATCTTGACTACCCCAAATTGGGTGAGAAAATTTATTCTTCAGACTGATGCGTCTGCAACTGGGTTGGGATATGTCCTAAGCCAGGTTAACGAGCAAGGAGACGAATACCCTATTGCTTACGGATCAAGAAAGTTATTACCCCGGGAACGGAATTACTCGTCCATAGAAAGGGAGTTATTGGCCATAGTAGCCGGGATTAAGCATTTCAGAGTCTATCTGGAAGGAACCAGTTTCCAGATAGAAACTGATCACAACCCCCTAACCCATTTGGGCAACGTAAAGGATAGCCACGGGCGACTGGCTCGTTGGGCGCTTGCCTTACAGGCCTATGATTTTATCATCATGCATAGAGCGGGAACAAAGAATGCGAACGCAGACGGGTTATCTCGAGATGGCTCTCGAGTTAAGGAAGGGGAGATGTCAGAGATGCACCCTCTGACTGGAGAACAGACAGCTACTGAGGTGCCAGATGACCTACAGGATGTGCAGGGCTATACACGGGAGGAAGTACATGTCGTTAATGATGAGATCATAACCACAACAGGAAGAAGGGACTTACCTCTAAGAATGAACTCACCTGATGTCAAGGGCGAGGTCGAGAAGAATACGGAGCTCAAGCTTCTAGATGAATTCCAGAAGCCGATGGGCGTTCTCTGATTGATCGACCAATGAGAGACGGGAGAACTGAACTAGAGAGTTTTTGTGAACGTTACTGAGTGGTGTGCGTTGTTGTAATCGAGAGTGAGTACTATGTTCTAGAGCCTTGTTGTATGAGATATAATTGAAAAGGCGGCATACCTCGTTTGTGCCAAAGCATCGTTAATGGTATGGTATTTTCTAGATCGGCTGTCTAACTATACTATCTCTTTTCGTAAGAGGGTAAACAACTAAGGGAGTTGATTTTGGCTGACTGAGACTTTAGTGGGGAACTAAGGTTAGGTTGGCGTCGAACGAGATACGGATCTGTCTGAGAAATTAAAAGGCATTGTCCCAGAGAAGGGTATTCTCGTCACAACATGGTAGGACACCTGCCCACGACAGAAGGTCACAGGTACATACTTACCACCTGTGACTACAGCTCGAGGTATCCAGAAGCTATCCCCCTCTGCATCACCACCAGCATGGATGTAGCAGAGGCCATTGTGGAATTCTTCTCTAGAATGGGACTAACAGAGGTGATCCTGATGGACAGAGGCAGCAACTTCTGTAGTAAATTGATGGAAGAATTTTACAGATTGTTTAGTATCCACTCCATCAAGACCTTGGCCTACCACCTGGAGATGTTGGAGCAATATAATGGCCCTCTCAAGAGTGAACTCAGGAAATACATCCAAAGGTTTGGTGGTCACTGGCATAAGCCATTATCTTATCTCCAGTTGGCATTTAGGGAGCCACCACACAGCTCAACAGGAGTCAATCCTTTCAAGCTGGTGTTGGGCAGGAATCCCAGAGGCCCCCTGGATGTCCTAGGCGATGAGTGCAGGAACCTTCAGCCCTTCCAGACTTATGCAAAACTGGAAGCAGCAAGGAACTTTACCGACAACATGGAGGAGGAGACCAAACATACGATGAAGACCTGGCCAGTAAGGGTTTTCGCAATGGATGACCTTGTCCCAGTTCTGCAACCATCCTCCACAAACAAGGGGATAGTCAAATGGATGGGCGCAACCACTACAGGGCAAAGATGGCCAACTCGAGGAAGCCACATAGCTATCATGTGAATATGGGGAGTCTCCATCAGCTCCATAGCATGATCATAGACTCTGAGTTTCCAGAGCAAGATGATTTGCCGGACATATCCTCACCACCAGACTAACCTAGAGTGAACCCAGAACTATGGCAATCTCATAAGGATGAACTGAACAAACTGCTCACATAACACCAACATGTCTTCACAGACAGACCCGAATTGACCAACCAATAGACAGCTGCCCACTCTATCGTCTCTCTACAGGCCAGAGTGGAGACCATGAAGAACGAGATTGCAATGATGTCCAGCGCTGAGCTGATAGAGACTAGGGGGAGTTGGCCTCAGAGCAAAGATCAAAATGTCAGTTTGCAATGCACAAGTTATTTACCTTGGCCAAATAGTGGGGCATGGACTGGTAAAGCCTGACCAAGCCAGAGTCGAGGCAGTGCAGGAGTTTCAACGACCACGCAGAAAGAAATACATCAGATCATTCATGGGGCTAGCGGGCTACTATTGCCAGTTCGTTCCCGACTATGCAAAACCCTTAATGAACTTCACCTATAAAGAGAAAACAGACAAGCTCAGATAGGAGCCAGTACACCAGGAAGCTTTGGACACACTAAAGGAGGCCCTCTCATAAGATCCTGTCCTCCAGGATCCACGACTATGAGGAAGTTTATCCTGCACACTGACGACTCGATATCGGGATTGGGGCAATACTCAGCCAGCATTCTGATACTCATGGTGATCACCCCAATGGAAGTTATGCAGTTGTAAGCGGGACTATGCGGTTGTTGAGTGTGAATGTCTGGCTATCATGGATGGCATCTGCATTTGGAGGTGTACCTAATGGGAGTAGATTTTGACATAGTGACGACAGAGCTGCTTCCGATACCTCCACAACATGAAGGACGCGGGAGGCAGACTGAAGGGGTAGTCTCTCCAGCTCCAACCCTTCAGATTCACCATCACACACCAACCAGGAACAACCAATGGGAATGCTGGTAGACTGTCACAACTGGCCTAGGAAGAGGTCATCGGAGACCAGTCTCTTGCAGCTCACTACATCAAGGGGAGTGTAGGAGTGTTGAGGATCCACTGATGCTAGGGGAACCCCAACAACACACAGAGAACTCTGCTAATTACCTAGGTGTACAGACTATATAAGGTCAAGACCATACAGCTAACACATAACCAAACACCTGTTAGGATTGTGTATGCATACCAATTTGTCACAGAATTTAACCACCTACAGGAATTATCATCACTCCACTTAGACATTACCATATAAGCTGGGCAGATAGCTGCAGCCTATTTAAAGGAGGCAGCTCTGCAGCCAAGACAGATCAGTAGTGAGTACGCAGTTCAGCATCAAGTACCTTCACCTAAGGATATTCTGTTACTTTATCTTTATATTCGGTAGAACCTCTAGGACAGATCACTAACATGCTAAACACTGCTGGTCAAGGTAATCATAATAGAGCCATATGTAGGCACTACTTTAGTTATGCCCAACACTTGACACTTTTATATATTTTTGGAATACCTTTTATGTTTCTTTGTTTTACATAAACTAAAAAAATACAATAATACACTCCACACCACAATATATATCCTGTCAGCATGAATAGGAGATGATTTTAAGTAATTTATTGGAAAAGTGACTCCTAACCCATGGAAACTATCTTTAGCAAGATGGCATGGCATAACAATCATCGGCAATTATGTGAAGGGAAATATCAATACAAAGGCTTTTGCAATTCTCACAAATTACACAGCATGGCAGCAATACGAGTGAACTACACTAGCTAAGTCTAGAGCACACATTATGCAAATATCTTTGTTAGAAAAACAACTTAATTAGAAAAATACTGAGGAAGATGTCATCCTTGATGGTTGCAATAACACGAGTCTGTCTCTATCTCTACTTCATTTGAAAAACTCTTTAGTTAAATGCATTGGTTGCTATTTTATGCCATCAGAAATATATCAGTTATAAAAGTAGGCAAGGATCAAGGACTATTGCAAATATATGCTCCTTACTGCGCCTTTATTGTATGTCCCCACACTAGTTAATGCTAAATGATAGTTTTTAAATTCTCAACTAGCTGTCATTGACATTGTAGCTTTTCAACAATCAACTTAAATTTGCTTCTTAAATGTTCACCTAGATGCTATTGATTCTATCAGAAATGCGAAGACTCATGTGGGGTTGATATGTAGCTACCCATCCACCCAGTGATGAGAATCACACCCTGGTGCTGTATGTTTCCCATGACAAGATGTGTTAGAATGATGGGGAAAGGAACATATAAATAAATAAGTAAGACAAAAATTAAATAGATTATATTATAATTAAAATTTAAAAATGGCTTTAAGTTTAGGTGCTTGAGAGCAATCCAAAATCTGCATAAGTTCATTCTACAATATGTAATGGACAGCTCGCATTCACTGCTAAGATAATGTATAATGCCTCTTTCACTATATAGCAGTTTCTTTTTTTATATTTGAGTAATCCTCCACAAGGTAGGATGTACATTGTCCCATGTATTATTTGTGGTGAGATTATTTGTGGTGAGTGCTAGAGCTTCTAGTTGAAACATTGAAATGCAATTAAAAAAAAAAAGTTGATTACATCTAAAAATTCATTATTGGTATATAGTTTTTAATTCGAAAGAATATGCAAAACCTTTATAAATGCTCTGTTGTTAAGCTTATATTTGTTTATCGTGAGGGAGATGGGGTGGGAAGATGATGAGGAATAATCATTTCACCAAACTTCAGGTTTCCATCTTCCAGGACTTTTTTTTAGAAATTGAATTGACAATTTTCAATCCAAAATAGCTAGGGAAATTATCTCAGACAAATAAAAAATTAGATAAACCACTTGGAAAGCCAGAACTATAGCTCTATTCTGTGCCACTTCTCAGTATGCGATGCTTCAAACAAACACAGGTTTTTAATCCCCCCCCCCCAACCAAAAAATTAATGGCACATGCAACACAATCTGTATTTTGTGCTTACAGCCGACATATCCATGTATGCCATTTTCATGTTTCCGTGCAAGTGTACATATTTGCCTCAAAGAACACGACTTGCTTGGTAGTGTCTTCATCAATGAAGTTCGGCTGCATTTATCTATTCTAAGAAAATGATAGCAGTTCCTAATAACTGAAAGAACTCTCAGTTAACATAATGAAATTAAAATGACCTTCAATAATCAACTAGAATTTTACACTCGCAACATTTCGACAAGATGCTCTAGCCTTTATTTGCTGAAGCTGATGAGAACTTGTCAAAGGAAAAGTTTTCACTCCTAACACTATTCGGTAACTCTAGTGTTCCCTCCATCATTATCTCACCTTTAGTTAACCTTCCCATATATGGCCAGTTCTCTCTGTCCATAGAGGGAGGCAGTACATGTATTAAACTTACGAGATTTGATAATGGTTTCTGTACCGTAAAAAATGGTGGATACAACCTCCATAGCTAGAGTATGCTGCTGCATTAAGTAGCTATGCCAGAATGACATTCCATCATCCTTTTTTGTCCATTCCTAAACCATGTAGCACATTCTAGCTTAGTTTTGTGAATCCAGCTTAATTCGAATCTGCTGGATTTTCTTCTTTCAAGTTTAGGTAAGCTCAAGCTCAGCTAAGTCCTCAAACACTTCTCCAACCGGGTCACCAAAACTGGTACTGATCAATGCAATACTATCCAAGCTGATTGTGACTGCAATTGCAGTAGAGACTTTATTTGGGTCTCAAATCAGAGATCTGTGTAAATTTTAACATAATAGAGTTTCTTGTGTATTGTGCTCCTACTAAAGTTTGATCTATAACCATTTGATCTATAACCAAAACCAAGTAATAAATATCTCAAAATCCTTGGACATTACAGGATCTTCCTCCTCGGGAAGGATAGCGTAAATGATATAGGGGCGTAGGAGTTGTATTGTCTGTGTTGTAACACAAAACAGAATGTAATCCTCCTTATGTTACTGCATCTAACTAGGTCAGCTCCCAAACAGTTTGTTTCCTTTTGTTGTGTAGCTAAAGAATACTATCTTGAGTTGTTGTTATCTCTTCAATGGGTCATATTCTAGGGTTGACTTCAACCTTGTGGTTAAAGTCTCTGATTTTGGTCTTTCTGAATCAATCAACCCATCCAAGGACTACTTCAGACAGCTGGAAAAGGGTGTAAAGCTACCTTTTAAGTGGATGGCTCCAGAAAGTTTAGGAGATGGGATATTCTCTGAGAAAACTGATGTGGTATGTCTGTAGAAGAGAATAACAGTATTTATTCTTAAATCTGAGGTACTTGCTGTAGGGGAAATGCACCTATGGTATTATCAAACATATAATAATTGTATTGGGTTGTGATGTAATACCATTATGTGATAATATAGTGGTCCTATGGTGTGACCTGCTGGGAGTTGTTCAGCGCTGGAAAGAGCCCCTATGCTGGAATCAATGCAAGAGATCTCTGTCCTATGCTGGAGGATGGATATAGAATGGATAAACCTAATAACGTAGCATGCTCTGAAAAAATGTGAGCAAGTAAATATCATAAGTAGTATAATTGATTGAAACTACAAGGTGATCTTCTTCTCACATGTGCAACATATTTTTGTTTCTTCAATTGCCCTGTTAAAGATGAAGAGTTCAGTTCAAATGTTGGAACATGTTTGATTAGAAATAATAATCCTTTAAAGATTTCCATCTCTCACCTTGTTGTCGATAGTCCTAGCCCACTCTCTCTCAATTTTTTCCAAAGAAATTGTAGATGGTGCTACTCATCTCCACTTTATGAGACATTTTGACACTTGAGAGCACTTGTTACTTAAAAAGTCATTTTTTGTAAGTGTTTATAGAGCTTTGTGACTATTGGAATAGCTGTTTGATATGCTCTAATTTGTCACTAATAAGCATGTGCCTTCCCCATTGCTAAGTTAATTATGTTATTATTTTGGTCGAGAAATGAAACCATTTCTAAAATATCAAACATGTGATATATAGCAAGTTATGCTCAACTCGGCCTTGTATATACAATTTTGCAGATTGGTAATTTTATTTAGACTATTTCAATACAAACAATTCCCCTAGCAATTTAATTATGTTATATAGCACTTGGACTTTGGAGATGGTGGGTTTGATCCATTAATTTGTCAGCAAATTTAACGTTATCAAGCTGATTAATTTTTAAGGCATCAATTTTCATACACTACAACAAACTTCCTTTGATTTCAGGTTTAATTTAGTTATACTGAAGTGTTGGGAGCTGAAACCAGAGAACAGGCCTAATTTCCGGGATTTGGTTGCTCTTGTTTCGTTGCTCCTGGAAATCAATGCTGAATACACAAGTTTCAGTGAACGCACTATTCCAGAGCAGTTTACTGCAACTGGTGATGCAGAAACCATTGAGATGACTGCCATAGACTGCGGAGACATCGATACCATAGAGCTGATGGAAAGTACAGCGGATACTGGATACATGACTGCTAAATGCTCATCAGTGTAGAGCTAGTACTATTCTGATTTTAATATTTGGACTGTTATACATAATACAAAAAGAGTTAATCTTTTTCTTAGTTTAGTACTAGCCACAATGTATCTGTCCAATGTGTATAAATATGCTATGATGGTCTTGTATAAAATATTGATTTTTAAAACTATTTTCGATATGAATTCCTGTTGTTAATATAATTTATATATAATTGTACTGAATATAATTGTACTGAATATAATTGTACTGAATCATCTTTCTTTGAATTTTTTACTGTATTCATAATTACCATAATGTCACCATGGCATCAACATAGAGCAAATATAGCAGTTCAACTGTCAAAACTGATAGTGGGTTTTATATGGTGTGTTAGTTAGGGGACCTGCCCCTTTCTGTACACTTCCTATTATCTCTTAAATCTTCATTTGCAGCAGTACTTAGCATAAGGATAGAGCTATCATCATATAATTATTGGTGTTTGGCTATATCGAACAAGTCCAATCTGTTCTGGATGGGCATAAATAAATCTGCTGCAAATTAAAGGCTATACACATTATCTTGAGGTCTGGCAAAATGGAACTTGTGTGTGATACCCATGAATGGTAATAAGTAAGATGAGAATGATTTACACATACTTACTTTGGCGCTCAATCTTATTCAATCCTATATTGTGTTATTGTGTTACTTGTTATGATAATAACCAATAGATCAATAATAGAGAGAATCAATCACAGAATCTGGACGCGCTCATCTATGCAAATAATAGTTGAGTGGGCATTATTATTCTCACCTGATGGACAACGTCCTTTGTAAATTTTTCTTGCAAGGTTTGGAGGGGGATAGCTACTTCCCTGGAGTTTT
This sequence comes from Cladorhizidae sp. MBARI D1340-BT2, assembly GCA_028752905.1. Classification (NCBI taxonomy): domain Eukaryota; kingdom Metazoa; phylum Porifera; class Demospongiae; order Poecilosclerida; family Cladorhizidae; species Cladorhizidae sp. MBARI D1340-BT2. The sequence goes on along the minus strand of JAQNBH010000011.1, from coordinate 35,067,901 downwards.
TGCATTTACAATACCTTAGATAATTGTCTTTTACCACAAAACAGCTAGAGTTTTCAATACCTTAGATAATTGTCTTTTACCACAAAACAGCTAGAGTTTTAGTTAGAACTAGAGGATGGGAGCACTAGAGGATGGGAGGAATTATATTATTAGCAACTATACCATCAAATTTTGGTTATCTTAAATTAAGAAAATTATAAATGAGTGTGGTCATAATGGAAAATGTGGACCGGCCAATGCTGGATTGGCCATAGTGCTACATATAAACTTTTTGGATGGCAGTGTTTTGGCGATGTTTCTCCTCCCCGCCAAGATGGCAATAAAGTATAAAAAGGGCTAAGAAATTCCACCTCGAGGAAAGAATCCAGGAGTATCCAATTTGTAAAATTTACCGTATATCAGAGTATATTGATCTCTGATAATTGTATAGATTCATAAACTTGAAGGAAAAAAAGATTTCTTGGACAGTGAACCCCCTTTAAATCAAAGTAATCTATCCCATATAATATTCACTTGCCAATTTAAAATCCAATGAAAATATAAGTTCACTGAATTATTTTGTTCTGATGTGAAGAAACTATCTACTGTGTATATATCAAACTGCCACCTGTGACACTTTTCACAGTGTGGCGAAACACTGCTCCAAAATCGACTGCATTCAGGAATGTGGGTAAGGTAAATAAAGAAGAACTCATTCTGCAATTGTTCAAAGCGAAAGAAATGAATGGTCAGTCATTTACTGTTAGAAAGGATGGGCTAGGTTAACTATAAGCATTCTAGTTTGATTATGTTTGCATTACCATGAGATCAGTTAAATCATGTCGAATGAATGATTAACTTATCTCTTTTCATCAGAATATTTACTATTAAAACAGTTAGCAGGATGCCTTTATGCAAAACAGCATTTTTTTTGCTCGCAGCATTGGCTGGTGTGCTGAATATGCACTGTAAAAGATGTTTATACACATGTATGCCACACGAAATTGTAGTTCTAACTGAAGTCCTATCGTGCTAGATGAAGTTGCGTAGCTACTGCCATATATATATATATACACACATAGTTGTATATAGCTTAGCTATAAATTGTTCAAAATAAATAAATATATATATATTTTTTAAATAGATCGTCTTCTTACCTGTGATATCATTGAATATGAACCTGTTAACCACAGTATTCACGGCTACAAAATTGCTTGAGCATTCGCGGTTGCATTAGCCATGCCTGGGAGGTCATGTTCTAAGTTTCGAAGTGGGAGGAGGAAGAAGAAATCATACCACCCTCCCAGAAACAGAACTGACTCACATGTGCTTCCTGATAGTAGTAATTAGTCATTAGTTAGCTAGCTACTTTGGTTTAGTTGCCCCTTGTTGTAACATTATAGATTCTCCAGAGGTGCCATCAGATGCTAATGCACTGCCCTCTACTTCCACCAGCCCTCAACAACTGCCCTCTACTTCCAGCAACCCTCAGCAACTGCCCTCTACTTCCATCAGCCCTCAGCAACCTTGTACTGCCTCCAGGAGGAAGATATGCATTATGTCCCCATCAGTTTTACAAGAGGAGAGTGATGACTATGATTATACTGTATGGAAGATGATAAGAGAACTGTTTTTTTATATTATTGATGGCTTAATGGCTGGATTGAAGCCCTTTTTATGTTGCCCAAAGTGCAAGTGTAAGAAGATCAAGTAAAAAGAAGTGAAGCCTTGGCAGGGTTTGTATGTAACCACTTGCTTTGAATGTAGTAGTAGGTGTAACTTAGTTTTAAAAGTATCCTTTTCTAGCAAGCTTGAGCCAAAGCGTAGGTCTCTTAGGCTCAATCGTGCCTCAGTTTTTGCGGCTAAATGCATTGGCATAACACACTCCCAGCTTGAAACGTTTTGTGCTGTTATGAATTTGCCTCCTCCAGTTTCGGTAAACCGTTATAGTTCCCATGCAAAGGTTGTTTAAGATGCTTGTATTTGAATTCTACAGATGAGAAACCTCGACATAATCTTTGTCCTAAAGGACCAGATTCTTGATGTAAGTACCTGAAGGTCATTGCCAACAAAGTACCACACTCCCACAAGAAAGCCCCATTTCCTTTCGCCATGAAGTGCTCAAACCTCTGTATGCGCACGGCTAGGATCTGTAAACGTCCCGCTCCCTACACTCCAGCTGCTTTAGCTTTGGCAATGTAGAGGAACACTTTGATGCCTAGTCCAAATTAGAACCACGCTATTCTAATTTACCACTAGACCAACCCAGCCTACAGTATTCTTGTAGCTAAAATTTGAGAGCAAGTTAAATAACTTTAATTACAAACAAGGCACAAACGAACAAATGAACAACAATGCAACTACTCTCAGTTCTCAAAAGTCCTAATCACACATAAATCTATCAAAGTTCTTCTCTTTTTCACTCGTCTCTCCCTCTCTCTCTTCACGTCATCCCTCGTCAGACGTGTCCGCAATCTCCCCCAAAATGACCATGTTTGTTATTCTGGAGTGGCCTTCCGGCATGAGTCTCTGACCAATCAGCATCCTTCTCCTCAGTTGACTTGTCTGAGCCATTTGGCAACCTGTATGGTTCATCAACATTCGAGACACTTCCGCTGGCCTGTAGATCTGACGACCCGTGTGGTTCTCTCTCAGTCAGGGTCAAGTCTGTGGAGATCCATGACAGGATCCCAGTCTCTTTTGGAGCGTTGCCTAGAAGGTTATACCCAAAATGCGAATGAGTCCCTTAACAGCACGGTGTGGACGTTTTGAATTGTTTCAAGGTAGAATAGGTAGAGAAACTGATGCTCACATTCTAAAGACTCATTGTGTCCATTGCGTTTGTCATGGATGTGATTGTCAGTGATGACCACTTTTCTTTTATCAGTTCCCCATCTACACTGGTGTAGAGTAGACACTGCGACTAATACAAGTGGTTCACTATGCACTCCTTGTCCATTCTCTGACTAGCTCACATTCTTTCTCTTCACTTAATTAAGGTTAAATTGTTTGGCAGAATGGTAAAGAATGGTAAAGAATAATATAAAAAAATCAAATATGCCTAATTAGTCAAACTACAATATTTTGCTAGATATGATCAGTAGACAGCAGGTTCTTCCTCACCCAAATGGCAGGTGTCCATCTGTTCCATCTCAAACACTTGCTGATAAGACACTGATTTTCATAACGAAGGATATGGACCCTCTTTAGTACTCAGCTTAGCCTGATACGGTATAATGGTACCTAACTCAATATTCCCACTGTTTGCTGGGTTCATATAGATGCCACGCCCACTAAGCAACATAACCTTTTATTATTGTGAATTAAACAAAATTGATCGTTGAACACAAAGAGCAAAGAAAGAGCTTCAAAATGATACAGCGTAAACAACCAATTATCAACCAGCATCAATTATCAACCAATAGCGATCAATATCACCCAGTCAAATATCCAGAGGTGTGCGGAGGAAAGCGGGAGTGTTGGTGTGAAGAAGCGTTAGAAGTTTGTTTGTAGGCTCTATTTGCACTGAGGTAAGTCTTTTCAGTGATTTATGGAGCTATATTCTAGCTCTCCTACCCTTTCATTTCATAGCTATGCCTCGGAAGGGTGTGAGAAAACGCTTGTCTAGGCGAAAATCTCAACCGTCGCCATCATCATCTAGCAACCCAGCTCCTAGGCCATTAGTAAAGCAAAAACAATGGACTGACCAGCAAATGGAAGCAGCAATGAAGGCGGTTGAAGGAGGCCAAGGGATACATAAGGCAGCTGGCGATCATGGGGTCCCTGTATCCACTTTGCAGAATCGACAAGTGGCAATGTAAAGCATGGTGACACACCGGGGCCTAGGCCATACCTATTTTGCCAGGAGGAACATGAACTTGGCTCCTTTTTGAAGCAGTGTGCAACTGTAGGCTATGGTAAAACAAGAAAGGATGTCATGCATTAGCAGAGTATGTTGCCAGAGAGAAAGGTTTGCTGAAAAAAGATTGTGGTTGGTGGAATAGATTTATTGAGCGTCAAGGTGATTTGTCACTCAGAAGAAGTGATACCACTGCTCATGTTCGAATGAACGCCATTAACAAGGAAACGATGAAGCAATACTTCTCCCTGCTCAAAGATGTTCTTGATAAACATAATCTGCATTCAAAACCGGCTCAGATATATAACGTTGATGAGAGTGGTGTGCCATTCGATTACAAAGTCCCTAATATTGTTGCTAAGACTGGGTCCAAGAAAATTACAGTGGTAGCTTGTGCTAGTGCAGTTGGTCAAGCAATTCCGCCAATGATAATTTTTGATGCTCGAAATCTCAACTATGCATGGACTAAAGATGAGGTTCCGGGAACTCGGTATGGGTTAATCGAAGGTTGAACACTTCCTTCAATTTACAGTTCTGGGCTTCCCCTTTTGTTGCTTCTCGATGGGTATAGCACACATTATCAGCCTGATGCAGTTAGATTTGCAAGGGAACATGATATTATCATGCTATGTTTACCTCCCCATACCACCCACGAATCTCAGCCATTGGATTGTGGTGTTTTGAAGCCCCTCAAGAGCAAGTGGACTGAAGTGTGTCATCAATATTTCCATAAGTATCCTGTGAAAGTGATAACAAGATTCAATTTCAATATGTTGTTCTCCCAAGCATGGTTGAAGTCGCTTATTCCTTCAAACATCATTGCCAGTTTTAAGACTTGTGGAGTGTACCCATACAATCCATCTGCCATTTCAGTTCAAGATGATGACAATACTAGCAGTAAGAAAACTCGTGATCGATCCGATGAGGGGAGGAGCGGAGATGAGGGAACAAGTGGAGATGGGGGAAGTAGTGGAGTTGGGGGAAGTAGTGGAGATGAGGCAGGAAGTGGAGATAGGGGTGTGATGGAGATAGTACGTAACTATGCATTGAGGGAGAGCATGGACAACAGTGTGATGAGGGAGGGAGTGAACTGCAGCCTGGTGAGGAATGGAGTGGACAGTATCCTGGTGACGAATCGGATTGGAGGGTTTCTGCTGAGGCAGGAGGTGCTAGAGCTGGACGTGGTGGAGCATGTGGGTCAGCAGTTACTTTTGGAAGTAGTGGAGAGTCGGGTGCTGTGGGAAGTGAGGGGACATCAATGTTTGGATCCTTCACAGACGAGCAGTTAGATCTCATTCAGTGTCGGTACAAAGAGGGATACAATCTCTCTATTGATCCATGTTGCATCCATTGGCTTGACATACATCATCCTGAAGCACTATCTGTCGATTGCCATGATCTAAACCCTGCTAGAGATCCAGTCTCATATGTGGTGAGTCGTCACAACCTAACCTCTGCTGTAACCCAACAGATGAAGATGTCTTATCCTGGCAAGTTCCTTTACAAACATCTCTCCATTATGTCCTGTTGTTGCTAGTACTTCAGGGGTTGCTCCAAAACCTAGTTCAGCTTCAAAAGAGTCGACCAATGCAGGTAGGATGTCCAGTGCAAAGGACTCTTCAAGAGAAGTGTGTGTAGTGTCAAGATACTTGGCTATTCCTGTAGAATCTACTCCAAAATGTGCTGCAAGCAGTTTTCCACATGTCAAACTCTTAACTAGTGAAGATTCATTGCAGACACTTGAAGAAAAAGAAAAGAAGAACCAAGATGAATTGGAAATGAAGGCAAAACGGAAGACATAAAGGGAAGAGAAAAAGAAACTAAGGGATGAAGAGTCGAAGAAGAAAGCAGAAAATAGAATCCTAAGAGAACAAGAATGAGTAAAGAAAGCAGAACTGAAGGAAGAAGCAAAGAAGAAAAGAGAAGTGAAGAGGAAGTGTTAGGAAGAAACAGGAAGGAGAAAAGAAGTGAAGAGAAAGCGACAGTGCATCAAAGTGCACCCCACGCCAGCCACAGAGAGTAAAGCAGGTCAGCAAATGGAAATTGACACCAATATCTGCTGTACGTGCAATGGCTCGTATGAGCAAGATGTCCTTGAGGGGAATGGTGCAGATTGGCTGGCATGTGCGTGTGGGAACTGGCTCCATGAAGATTGTGTGGATGATTGCATAAGAGATGAAGATGGAAAGGATTGCAAATGCCCATTCTGTTTGGATGATCTAGCTACAAAGTTTGCGTGACAGTTTCAACGTTTCCTGCACAAACACATGTTCTCATACTTGGACAACAATATTGTTATTAAATACTGCAATGCAAGATGAAAATCTGGTAAAGGTTGAACTTCTACAAAATTGCTTGGGGAGGGGGGCAATCTCAGTGAGTGATAATTGATGTACATAATATTAATGAATGGTTGATAATTGATGCCATGATTGATAACCAGTTTTGAGTGAGCAGTGTAGTCAGTACTGGGGTTCCGTTTTGGAATATGATAATTGGAATGAGGCTACACCAGTTCACTGTTAAATGGTTGATGGAGATCCTGGTCTGGAATGAAGTCTTTCAATACAATCTGCAAGTAAGATATAGCATTGGGACAGAACTTGGGTGATAATTGGTTGCTGGTTTTGGCCAAATTTTTTTTTTTGCTGTGAATGGCGATTGGAAACCAGAATTTAACAAAAAGCTGTTACAGCCGTCTAAACATGAAACTCACCCTCCACGGACAGTCTTCTTTCCATTCAGAATTGAATGGAGGTATATGTACAAAAGTCATATAAGTCCAGAATTGAGCATCCAAATCTTGTCAAATTTGGAATGCAGCATCTTACAGGTCCTAGTAACATATTTATGGGAACAAGGGAAAAAAAAACCCCAAAAATGGTTGGACCTGAAGCACCCCCTTAGCATAGTTAGCACACAGCTACTTGCTAAGTGATAGATCATAGGCATAGCAGTACATTTTGCATTGGTAAGGCAAATATATAGTGCAGGGGGGCTGGCCATGCCCAATTTTGTATAACCATACCTTGTACCTTTCCCACATTTGTATAGGAAATTTAATAAACAATAATATGAATGACTGAACTTGAAATTTTGACATTCAGCATGTTGATGATACTTAGAAAAATGGAGCTCCTACAATAGTAAGATAGAAATGGTAAGATATATAAAAATTAAATTTAGCTAGCTATTTTAACGCAGCACGAGCATCCTTCCAGTTAATGTAGCCTTTGGCTAGATCTCTTCTGGGATCAATTCACCAGTAGCCGCGTGAAATTCGTGGGCGTGTAATTAACTTAAATAAATAATTAACTAAAAGCATAGCATAAACTGGTGTTAATGGACTATCATCCTTTGAATGAGAGTATTACTGAATATAGACTCTGGAATATCATCCTTTGAAGACAGTAATGATAGTATGTGGTCTCGGGAGTATCCTGTATGCGAGGCAAGCCCAGATGCTGGCATCAGTCCACAAAGAGGGGTGGATATCTACCAGTGGCTGAGGGAAGTATGTTCGACTAAGCTATTGCAAGTGCCAATTGTGCTTGGAGGGGTGGTGCAAATAGATGAATCGCTCTTCCGACACAAACCAAAGGTTTATAGAATATTTAGAAACCTACTTACTTTACCTTAACTACTTTACCTTATCTTATTCTTATCTGGAACCATTATCTTACTTTACCTAATCTAACATACAGCACCACAGAGGCAGACCTCCAGCCCAAGAAGTCTGGGTGTTCGGAATGGTCGACATCTCGACCTCACCAGCCTTGGGATACATGCAGGAAGTGGCGAAAAGAGATGCGGCCACCCTACTGCCCACCATACAAGCCCATATTGCACCCAACACAGTCATACACTCAGACCAGTGGAGGGCTTATAACCAAGTTCGATCGCTTGCTGGTGTCTCTAGCCACCAAACTGTCAACAATTCCCTGCATTTTGTAGACCCTGGGTCGGGTACCCATACACAAAACATTGAGTCGTATTGGAATAGAGTAAAGACCAAACTGAAGAGGATGAAAGGATTCCATGCACATCATACTGGAAGCTACCTGGATGAATTTATGTGGCGAGAGCGACATGGACAGTCAAAACACTTGGCATTTAATAATATAATGTTAAATATAAGTCAGCAATACCCTGTATGAATGATATGATAATGAAATGTATGTAAAATAACAATTGGATGGGAATAAGAATTGATAACAATTAATAAAATATATAGCAATTGAATTATAGCAACAATTGAATTATAGCTTGAGTTATAGTAAAATAGATGGGCCATTAATTAGGTTCCATTAACATCTGGTTGTGCTATGCTTTTAGTTGATTATTTATTTTAAGTTAATTACATGCGCACGAATTTCACGTGGCTACTGGCCGTATATGTGAATTGATCCCTCTTCTGTTATAGCTATAGTCCACTAGGCAGCAAGTTCCTCTCATTTACCTTTGAGCAATAACAGAATCACTGGCTTCTTTGTAGTTTAAAACAGCGTTTGGACAATTCACATATACGGCCAGTAGCCGCGTGAAATTCGTGCGCGTGTAATTAACTTAAAATAAATAATTAACTAAAAGCATAGCTGTTAATGGATCCTAATTAATGGCCCATCTATTTTATTATTCTTGCTATAATTCAATTGTTGCTATAATTCAATTGCTATATATTTTATAATTGTTATCAATTCTTATTCCCATCCAATTTTTATTCCCATCCAATTCTTATTCCCATCCAATTGTTATTTTATACATACATTTCATTATCATATCATTCATACAGGGTATTGCTGACTTATATTTATGGTAGATATCCACCCCTCTTTGTGGACTGATGCCAGCATCTCGGCTTGCCTCGCATACAAGATACTCCCGAGACCACAGATACATTAGCAGGACCCATTGCCTGAGCTTTAATCTATGTAGAACCAAGAAACATAATTATATGCATCTTGAGGACTAATGCTGAGTGTATATTCAGCAATACTCTCATTAATGTCTTCAAAGGATGATAGTCCAGAGTCTATATTCAGTAATACTCTCATTAATGTCTTCAAAGGATGATAGTCCATTAAACACCAGTTTATCTATGCTTTTAGTTAATTATTTATTTTAAGTTAATTACACGCGCACGAATTTCACGCGGCTACTGGCCGTATATGTGAATTGATCCGAATTTTCCAACGAATATCTCTCTGTGGTATCAAAATTTTTATTTTGTGAGTGCTGTAGAGAGCCTATGTCTGTTAAAAAGAGTGTATTGCTTCAACATATTAAATCAGCTAAGCATGCTAGTGCTCAAAAGCTAAAAGCTTCGAAGAAAGTGCAAGATCAAAATGTAGCTGACATGTTAAAGAAGTATGGTGCAGAAAAAAAGTATGGTGCAGAAAAACACCCAGTTGGAGAAAATCTTCAGATGAAGTCAGAGTCTTTCGAGTTGAAGTTGTGAAATCGTTTTTGAAAGCTGGAGTACCTCTAAGCAAGATTGAGTGTTTTAGAGTAGTATTTGAAGAAAATGCCTTCAGACTCTCTCACAGTAATAATTTACGCCAATTAATTCCATTTATTCATGAACAAGAGTTTGCCAGCATCAAAAATAACATTAATGGAAAAGAAGTAGCTGTAATCTTTGATAGAACAACCCATGTTTGTGAAGCAATGTTTATAGTGGTTCGTTTTGTGGATGAGAAGTGGCAACTATAGCAATGCTAATGTTGCTAGCTAAGAGCCTCAAAGGCGAAGAAGTGGCCAGACAATTGATTATGTGCCTATCTAATCAACTTGGTATTGTCTCAAATCAGCTAGTAGCAGCTATGCGTGATCGTGCTTCGGTTAACAATGTAGCAATAATTCAAACTCTAAAAATTGTTTACCCTTGTATTCTAGATGTGGGGTGCTTCTCACATACTCATGATCATGTTGGAGAAAATATATGTATAAACATATTGGCTGAATTTGTTAAAGGCTGGGTTGGACTTTTTTCACGAAGTCCAAAGACAAAACTGGCTTGGAGAGAAACTACAGGTCTGCCAGTCCCTACTTATTCAAGCACTCGATGGTGGTCGAAATGGGAGGTAATGAAGCACATGCTTGATGCTTTTGGGGAAGTTCATCCCTTCCTTGAAAATAATGATCTCCCACCTACCAAACAAAAGCTTTTGGATATTCTCAATTGACCCTCCTAAGAATTGAAAGTTGCAAATGGAACTTGCAATCACAATTGACTTTGGTGAGCCATTTGTGAAAGCAACATATCGACTGGAAGGGGATGGGCCACTTGCTCTTAATGCACATGAAGAAATCGCTGTACTTCATGCTACTATTTCTACTCAACTTTCCCTAATACTAATGCTGTTGCCACCAAGTTATATATCTTCAAACAGGCCAACAAATAAGCAGCAGCTAATTAGTTATGCAACTGAATGTATCAAGCCTGCTATCACTTATTTCAAGCAGAAATTTGAAGGTGATCTTAAACCAATTGTTACAGCTTTCACATATGCTAGATTCTTCGATCCAGTCAAGATCTCTGAACTTAAACCATGCTCAACTGATGTTGACCATTGAAAACCTTTCCTTTCCTCGGTGATCGAATTGAAGATTTAAAAAAAGAGCTTCCTAGTTACCTGGCAAAAGTGGATGGTGTTTCTCCTGAGGTGGATAAGTTGGTGGAAGAAGTACACAAATGAACTCCCTCACTGGTCTGCTGCTTGCAAATTAGCATTGCTAGTGCAGCCATACTCTGCAGCAGCAGAGCGGGTTTTCTCCATTTTGTCTAATAGTTTTTCCCAATGACAAACCACTGCATTGGAAGAGACTATTGAAGCATCTGTTATGCTCCAATATAATTACAGAAAGTGATTCATAAACTTTTATTGTATATATATACCAATTTATTGTGTGTACCAATTAAAGAAGTTTCAGCTGAAAAAAGAATTCTGGGCTAAATTTCAGACATTGTAGGTAGATATCAAAAGCACTATAGGCAGTTGCATGAGAATTCGAGAATTCGAGAATAGCGAATTTCAAGCATAATTTATTTAGCCCTAATTGTCTCTGCAGCATGTAAGCCTATGAAATCTTCATGCACAACTAAATCTTAAGCCACCCACCTCAAAACAATAAAAACTTGCTTAATGTTGGCAACATCATTAGTTTCATCTATCATAGGAGTGAAGAATTTAACACCTTGTATCTCACATAGGATTGGCTGCAACACTCGCAGGGCCACTAGTTGAATCAATTCATTTTGAATATTTGGAGACAGAAAATTGTTCATTCTCTTCTCCATCCATGGAGCTTCTCTTTCTTCATCAATACAATAAAGGTCTTCTCAAACTGAACCTTGAAATGGTAGTTCTTGACGTACAAGAAAACTAGTGATTTTCAAGGAATGGCATGGTTGTTAGCCTTTTCTTCTTTCATCTTCTTCACTAAAAGCAGTTTTCTCTCATTTAAAGAGTTTAATAATGTTAAAAAGGATAATAATGTTAAAAAGGAACCTAATGTTGTACCCATTTTGACAAGAATGAGCTATTTCCGACAGTTTTTCTTCAAAACACTCAAAAATGCCCCAATTGGAGTAAAAGAGAGTTAAAAGGGGAAGAAATTTTCACCAAAAGTAGTGTTTTGTCATTTAAAGAGTAGAAAAAGCAATTCACCTACATTGTATACTTGAGATGGAAGAACTGACTAGCAGCTTGATGGCATTTACAAGTTTCATGTTTCTTGAAAGTGGTTGTAGCATCCTTCCAGTTCACGTAACCAAATTCTCCAATAATTTGGCTTACTACTGAAGACAATAATCTCTTTGGTTTCATTGCTGCTTTAACACAGATGTGGCCAAAAAACTGAGTCTGAGTCTTCCTCATAATGGAGCCATTGATAAGTATATAGCAAACCAAGAAGCCTGTAATGGACGAAATATTACACTCTTTTCCCGAAGTTTCTCATTGGGAAGTTAAAAGTGAGTGGCTGATGTGGCTTCTCTATTGCTGGACAAACTAAGTCAACACATTACTAGAAGCAGTCACACTCACTGAATTGCTATCAATTGTAAAAAAATGATTAGAGTCAACTATAATTATATTGTTGAAGTTACATCATAATCAAGTGACACATTAAAGCATTAATGTCTAGGTTACTTTAAAATCTATAATGAGACTCTGCAATCCAGCGTTACAAAACAAATTTTCCCCAAAAGTGATTATTTGTACAGCCAACTGACCAGTCTCCCACTGGTGGTTATACCTATGGTAATGGATTTAGAATGCTACAATCCTCATGACTGTTATAGCAGAGCTTACTCTACTCTAGAGAGATTCTGTACTGCTACATTTCTAACCACTCCTGCTTGCTTCATCAGCAGAAAAGTTTGAAGCTCAATGTCAAAACTCAACTCTACTACTGTAGCAGCTTCTGCTAGATGAGGAGCCCAGTCATGCCAACTGTCCTGGTGTAAGGACTTCAAATTACCTCACTAGTGTTATGAAATTGATTTCATATTCTCTCCGGGTGTAGCCTAAACATGATTCCATATTTACCCTGCACTGTTCACATTAACCTATCTGTGATTTAGCTAAAATGATAAATTCTTATACTTACAACTCATGATAATAATTATGTTTATTGAATAGAACACACGAAACATACAAGATTGAAAGCAAGTCTCAATATCTGAACATATCATAAAAAGGTAAAACCACTCGTACACTAGTTCCAAATGCATGACATATTACATACAAACATATGATATACAAAGATCCAACCGAATTGGAGAAATCTAGAAGAAAAAATTACATTAGTGATACAGGTACAGAATTACAAAATTACAACTAAATTTAAAATGAAAAATATAGTCCTTTATTAAAAATAACAATATTAAAACTTAACAAATTACAGCTCAAATTGGTGTGACAAATTGCTTATCATAATAACCTCATCGGCATGAAAGTCATTCATATCTGTCTTGAGTGGTTTGTACTCTAGCCTTTTCCATATAATTATGTAAATTAGACTGTTAAGGATTGTTGCCATAACAAAATATCTCTACATCAGTGTGCTCAAGTTTCCAAGGTGAGCCATCTTAATTGTGTTTATATGCTCTATAAAACTAGAACAGACACTCTGAAACTAACTGATATTACCCAAAATGAATGAGTAATAATTGTCTGCAATTGACTATGATTTTATTGAGTTCGAGTCAGAATCTAGTGGAAGTAGCAGAACAGAGTGCTACCACCAGGTTTTATTCTGTATATAGGTCCTGAAAGGCTAATTGATTGGAATGTTATATGCACCTGATCTATGATTTATTGTAATAAGTTCAAGTTCATAAAAATTTCTGCCAAACAGGTGACATTTTGATCGAGTAGGTAGACATGGATTATGTGATTTCAGGTGAATTATCAACAACTGGTTCGATAAGTTCTTTTCAAGAAATCTGGTCCATTTGGTAGCTGGGCCACCCTGAAGTTCTTCACTAGTTTTGTATTTTTTACTAGGTGAGGATGGTTGTTCAATATATCAGGTGATGTTGGTTGGAATTTACTTTTTTTAGCACTTTATTTTGATCTGAAAGTCAGTAGGTATATTTGCCACACACTTCAATCTAAGTACCTGTATGACACTCCATAAAACACCCTCCCTTTCTGTCCTCTCATACTAGAACTTGATCACCAGCACTAAATGTGGTTCATATTGAATGGACTGATATTAGTGACAAATTTAGTAATCATGCTGTCCCTAATAGCTGTGATGATGTCAATTTTGCTGCATGGATTGATCAATGTCAAAACTCTCCTAATCCTTGGAAGTGGTATTATGTGCAGTTCAACTGGATGTACAGCTTGCCTGTGTACACAATATGGAATGGATTTATTTTGGTAGAATGTTTGGATGTATGATATGCAAACAAAACTGCTCTTAAACATTCAACCCAGTTGGAATGCTCCTCAAGTGATTTATAAAATAATCCTTGATAGCGATACTGATGCTCCACAAGGCCATTTGCTTTAGGGTGATAAGCACTCGTTATATGTTGTTAGGAAGCAGTCAATCTATGCAGCCCAACTGATACTTTGTTCACAAACTCTCATTCTGATCATTAATTTGTATTTTCACCCAACCATGTCGACATATGATATTCTCAAACAGAAACTTTGCAACACTTCATCAGTGAGATCAGACCATTTGGGGAAGTGGTCCACAGCAACAACAATTACATCCTCTGTTTTAGGCAGTGGTGATATTAGAACCCCCAATTCACTTGGTTACTGGAACAGGATGAAGTTCACCAACATCAATCTTGCAAACAGAGTTGACTTTTTGACAACCAAAATAAATTCTCTGATATCCCTTCCCACATTGTTGCCAAAAAAGTTCTCTCAAATTTTGGCCCTGGTTCTGCCAATGACAAGATGACTTCCCAAGCAATGGGTAATCATTCTCTCCAGTTTCCATGTGTATACTTTAGAACTATGTCTCTTTTCTTCGGAATCACGAATTAACACTTCTCTGTTCTCATTTCCAGAATTTCCAAATCTCTCTGCTCTATGGCGATAGTTAGAGTTCACCTGTTTGTGCAAAATAATGTTGCAGAGAGCTTCGTAAGTTTGATATTTTGACATTCCAGAGGCATATTTGTTTTAATAACATAATCAAAGAGCAAATCAATGTTGTCAGCTTTGTCATGTGTGAGTGTACTAGACTTGCTTTCTTCAGCAATTGTCAAGATTTTTTGTGTCAGCTATTACAATAGGGCATGGATAAAAAGCAAACCTTTACTACTGAGTGGTAAACTAGTGGGACAGCACACCTAACAATCACCATACCACCACTTAACATAACTCGAGCAGGCTGCCACAAATATATCTCACGAAAACTTGCATTTGTTGAACATATAATTATAATGATTGTATTAACCCACTCACCGTCATAAGCGTATATATATGTCCAAACCACATAAGTATCGGTGAAAAATCATTAAAAAATCAATCGTTCGGTTGTAAATTAAGATATGAATATAATTGCTCTACGTACGTGCCGAATATAAGAGCCGTACGGTTCGGTAACTAAGGTAAAGTAAAATTGAAATCGCTGACCGTTCACTTTTTGAATAAGTTGGAAATGACGGTCAGACTAACTTTAGACCAAGTTCTTTCTAGGATTCAAGACGACGACTACGTCCTATCAGAGGTCGAAAGTAGCAGCGAGGAAGGTGAAGTAATCTATTCCTAACTAGGGAAGAGTAGCATTGATCCTGAAATTGTGCTATCGATGGGTGGGAGATACTTTTTGGACAATTTTCTGGCGAGAGCGGTGCCGCTCGATAGTTTGTTTGGGCGGAGGATAGTCTAGCAGTGACGAAGAAGACTATGCTAGTGAGTTTTGTTTACTTGCTAGCTAAGTAGCTAGCAAGTAAAGCATGTTCTGGATAGAATGGTTTAGCTGTTCTTTCGTGGGACAATCCATATATAAATTCATTAGGTCGAGGAGGCAATACTTTTTGTTTATGTTGACATTATTCTTTTTAGGTATGGTGCAACCAACCCCTTCACTGTCACCCTTCCTCAAAGCCACTTCTTGTGGAGTTCATATTCCTTCGGTTCATACTCATTCAAGGCCTGTTGGTCAGCATAGTCGCAGAACTAGAGACAGTAGTAGAGCTAGGAGTAGTCAACTTGGACGTCTGAGTACACGTAGTCAAGTAACTTCCAGTATTCATTTGGATACCTCAATGGCTTCTTGTACCAGTCATGTTTGATGCTACATACATTGTGTACCAAGTGTTATAAGAGTAAATGAAATGTGAAAATATATATTCCTAGATGGTGTCTATACATTACATTGTGGTAGTGTATAGTGTGTGGTAGTGTGGCACAATGATGTCTTCTTGTATGTTGCTGGCCAGTATCTTATCAAGCCTCCATCACTGTCTGAGTGGCTGAAAACACCTTGATTATATATCATACTAGAGGGGGAAATGAAATAAGGCCATATATGTGTGTGCACGTACATAGATCATATTACTACAATTGTTAATTATCTGTGAAACCAGAACTCAAAACTTCTAATTAGATTCATGACACTGTGGTTTGTTTCTATGGCAACTGTAGGTTACCACAATGTTGGTCATTATAAGGACTTTCATGTGAACTATGGTTGCTAAGGACTTTAGTCAACCTTTGCTGAAATAGCATTGCATATGTCTATGCAAGTCAATTTTTTTTAATTTTTCAAAATAAAGTCAACGGTGGAAGGGTAAAACAGAGATAATTATAACAGTAATAAAAAAGGTAAATATTAATGATACAGTACATATTGTTTCCAACAGTTGATACATTGATTGTAATCATTGACCATAATGTCACTGAACCCAAGCAGCCAGTCAGATGATATGCGCATCAGCTGCCCCATTTCATGATAGCACAAGATTGTCAGTTCACATGAATATAACTAATGCATGTCTGAAAAAATAATACAGGTATTTGCCATAACATTTAGTTTATTTGCGAGATTTGCATTTTTATATGTAGTTGGATCTACAGATAAAGACGCCTTGTCGTGATAATGCAACAGTCTAATTATTAAATTGGTGGTTATTAGTTCTAATTATTGGTATTATTATTATTAATATTATTATTATTATTTTTATTATTATTTGTTCTTGATGGTCTTTTCAGTTTATACATGAACTAAATAAACATAAATATAAATGTTTTGTGGGGTTAATAATATGAAATCGTAGGGGGAAACTTTAAATTGATTTTTTCATACCCAAGTAATCTTAATATGATTTCAAATGCTGTGGGATAAGGTTAAGCAGGGGTAATATGAAATTGCTACACTGGAACGTACGGGTCAGTGCTGGATTAACTCTGAATGTCTTGGAAAAGCCGTTTACAAATTAATTTTTATAGAAAAATGCTTGGGATTTATTAGTTATGCCGTACAGTCACTGTAGTCATCTTTCAATGCAAGGTAAAAGCAATCTGAATGTCCTATTCTAACCTACACCTGTTTGTTTACAATGATGCAATCTTAAAATTAAGTCTAATTGATGAGTGAAGCGAGCCATCACAGGGACATTCGATGGAAAAAATGGTATTGCTGTGCATTGCATATGTATCTACTATGCAACTGCTCATGTTTCATATGTTCACCATAAAAAATATAAATAGGAGACTCATCTTAAATGGAAAATGGTCATTGTAGTCAAGAGAACATGCTAAGAAAATAAACATCATCAGATTTGTACCCTAAAAGGAAAGAAGACTGTCTGCAAGGGAAGTGGAATGTCCCTGTGCCTAAGCAGGAAAGAGAACTATGCTTAGAAGATACATGTTTTAATAGGCTGTGGGTTTGGTCTGGAAGCCTCAGATATGAATATATATGACTTAGCACCAGTGCAAATGCTATTGTTACAGCTGTGGGTTGGAGCTATAAAAATCTCCTGGCATTCAAATATTGAAAACACAATATTTAAAATTACATAGCTATGTGCTTTTAGAAACTTAATATATAGCTAGCAAGTAAATTTTCATTTGTTCATTTATTTTGGCTTGGACCAAAGCAGACCAGTTCTCAGCATCTCTAGCTCTGTATGGATGCTTGCTAAGTTGGAAATAAGTAATTAATGTACATCCAGGAATGAACCATTTGAAGGTTGTGAGCCAGCCTCAAAAATAGTTGAAGGTCACTAGTGCTAACTGGACAAAACCCTACAGGCCCTGCTGTTTGTGGAAGTCATTCTGCTTTGAAATGCTGCACAGGCACTAGAATTTACGATGGATCAACCCTAAACCCATAATTATGTCTATGAGTTATTCTGAATTAGATACTTTGGTAAAAAATGTAGCACTGTTTAACTTTTGTTTGGTTATTTCAATGCAGCTAGCTGATTCTTATACCAAGTTGCAGCATATTATAATTATATATAATTATTTACATTTACATATTAACAGTTATTTCTGAATAAACCAAATTGAAGTCTGAATGCTAAGGGCATACATAGTTTCCAGCTAATACATCCCTAGTAACTTTGTATATCGGTAGATTATCAGCAGCTAGGTGTTGAGTTAATGAGAGCTAGTGCCTGGGATAGGTGTACACATGACAAAGACAAGCAACACTCCTTTATCACATGTCTGGAGCAGTTGGAGTACACAGCATCAGGTGACAGTATTTTATGCACTGTTGTGGCCAAGTTAAGCAGTTGAACCTTCAAATATTGACAAGATATTACTGTATACAGAACCTTTTATGCTAGGGAGACCACCACAACAATGAGATGTTTTTGTAAAAAAATCCTAACAATTACGAGGTGGAGTAGCTGCTGTCTAGCCTTAACCCTACCATTGCTCTGACATTAACTGAGGGCCAGACTCAGTGCTGCTTTTTACAACATTGATTTCATTGGTAATGATAACAGACGGGTATTGTTACATGAGGAACCAAACAAACAATAATGGCATTCATTCCTGTGCGAAAATTAATAATAGTACATGTTATGTGTATATAACAGAATATGCTCAAAACTATAATGGGGAAGATCGCAGCTATCAGGAAGACAACTGGTCAAGCCATACATCTAATATCACAGCTGAATACATCATCATAAATGTGAGAGAGTTCTTCAAGGAAGTGAGAGTCATTCATGGGACAGAGAGAACGAAAGATTGGTGAAGGTAAAACAGGATTATCTAAGAACAAGGTTGATCTCACCTTACACCTTTCTTATGCCAAAACATTACAATAAATAATTGAATGACTCATTTGACAAAGGACCTCTGACCTGTGCACTTCCTTTTGGGTCCAAAGACCATTACTCTTATTATCATTATACATATTATCATAATTATGGTAATGGAATAATATGGCCTTCTAGGTCTTGTTAGCTACACTCAATTATAAGCAAGTTCCTCACTACCTCAATCATTATTATTGATTGTATTGCTGAATTAGTTTCTTTGCACCCTGTAGCGATGAATAGCTTTTGTTTGTTTGTTTCAAAGATGCTAAACTGCACCAATTGTTATATTCTTTAAAAGTTTATTGCTGAAAAAATAGAGCTATAATTAAAAACTAAGCATGCCCTTTACTTTAATGGTAAAGGCACGAAATACTAGACACTTGTATGCATCAATTTGTGAAATGACATTAGCTAGCCTAGTGGCAGCTATCGAACCTATGTGATTTGGTTTATCCATCCAAGATCATTCACTCCTTAGTGCATGTGCTATGAAGAAATGTTGTGGTGCTAAAGCTAGTGCTGGTATGTGTGTATATATGACAGGGACCAACAAACCATTCACTTACTACATGACTTGGCTTTGTTTTCTTATGCTACCTAACAGGTAGTGTTCTCTTTTTCAATACAATGCTTGGAAATCATAGCAGGAAGTTTGAACTTCAATAGACAGTAAAGGTAATTCCTAGAAAGATTGTTTTGGTAAGGAATCTTACCCAGGTATTCATTGTTCTATGATCTAAGACTAGTTTTCAAGCTGTATTTTGAATTAATAGCTGTGCACTTCATTTCTTGGAATTGGGTTAAGCATTGAGTTGTTGTAAAGTTTAGTTGTTGTAAGTCTACAGTTGTGATACAGGACATTGACACCTTACTTTATCACTGCAGATGCTCTCCAAATTTTGCAGGTATATACAGAATTACAGTTTTGACAAATCTTGAAATATCAGCAGTCCTATTCATAATTGGAACCCTGTGAATATATATGATCAGTTCACACAGACTTCCTAAAGTCTATCTTGCACAAATAGAGAGATCGTTTTTATCATGTTAATTTTGATTAGGTCATATGCAGGCTATCTACAGCTGATGCTACTCTCGTGTTATAGATTATAGTGGATGAAATCTTTATGGTTTCATTTCTATGCTGATAGGCTCACTAATACTCGGTCAGGAATATCTGTGCACATCAGGCATCCATGCATGCACAAACATAGTATTATCCTGTGGCTACGCTAATCTCTCCCAATTAAATCAATTCAACTGGAGAAGCTGAGAGTAGAACTTCTTCTATCCAGTATGCAAGGTAGTGGGCTAGCTACTCCAACAAAGTTACCTCCTGTTCAGGTCTCTGACTTAGTATCTCAGTTGGTGCTTCAGACAAGCTTTCCTGCAGCACAGCAATTCAAAGATCCTCTCTGGAAGTTTAAAAGCAATGTTAAGTGGCTAGCTGGTCTTTGTTACCATTAGTATGCTTATAGGTGTAGTAAAAACTAAAACAACTACATTATCAGCCATTTTTATGCACAAGTTGTATTAGTTAATCTATGTAGAGTGAGACAGAGATAC
Organism: Cladorhizidae sp. MBARI D1340-BT2; assembly: GCA_028752905.1. Lineage (NCBI taxonomy): Eukaryota > Metazoa > Porifera > Demospongiae > Poecilosclerida > Cladorhizidae > Cladorhizidae sp. MBARI D1340-BT2. Next base: position 35,047,736 of record JAQNBH010000011.1, on the reverse strand, counting down.
ACATGAATAGAGTAAAGTCGCTGTCCAAATGAAGAAAGGAGACACTATAGCATGTTCTTGAAAAAAGTTTTAGTTCTGGCCAAATAATCGACAGCATATTTTTGTGACTCTCTAAACTGTTGGGAAATACTTGCGCCATTATCTCTAGAGGGCATTTCCAGAGCAGCATGGAAGGGAATCACCAGGATTGTGAAATGGTACTGGTTGGCCTATGGGTGGTCTCTCTGTGTTCCATGTTTCTAGGTAGCCCCAGTTTAATAGCAGCAGACACTGGCAGATACGATTTAGTGGACCAATTTTTCCACCATGAGCACACCATTCATTGCACATGCTCATTGAATATACGCATTCGTGAATTGAGTATATTCTCTCAATTACTTCTCATGCCTAAATTTACGGTTGGTTCATGAGACTAAACTGCTAACTAGATCTTGCATTAGCTAATGCATTGCTGGTGGCCTCTAGCTTTACAGTTAGGTTCTACCTATAATTTATATGTCCATGCAAATTTGTGGTTGGCATGTTTAGGACAACAATGCTCCATGATAGAAAAATCTGCCTAAAGAGTGGAAGACTGAGCATAAAATATACTTTGAATGATATTGTTGGAGATTTGCTGACAGATAAAAAATAACATACTACCGATTGTCACAATAATGTATAGCAAAACAAGACACCAAATTGACTATAACAAAAAAACTAATTCAACAAAGAACTAGAAGTAAATTTCTTTCACCAACTCTCAACTTTAAATAAGGATGGTGTCTGTGGGAAATGTTATATAGCCACAGCAAATTCCAGGCCTGACCACTTTATATGTGCTATTACAAAGGTTGCATAGCATGGACTTTTGGTCTTGGCAGAGTATTATCTATATAAATACTGGTGTCTAAACTCTTATTTATTCTTGAAACACTCTCTCCGTTTGCTATTCCAGTCCACCACACATGTAGCTACTATACCTCTGCTTGAAGAAGGTGGTTCACATGGCTTATATTTCACTGGCAATTTTTCTTCTCTCCTACTTAGGTAAGTTAGAATAAGCCATGTAACTTAGCTAATTATTACACTAATCGTTAGCTATATTCTGCTAATATATTGACTATTGTGGCTATATATTTTCGTGTAGCTAGATAAACCTACTTAGCCAACTAGCTACTAGATAGAAATATTGACGGTTCATAATTTTGGCAGTTTCGATAATTTTGGCATTTGTGCATAGATGATGGTAAATTCAGTGTGGAAAATCTACTCTTGGCAAGATCCATCAGTTCAAATTTATGGAGAGCCTTGAATTTGCATGTTGTATGAGAAGCCACCATATTATAGCTATAGCATGCAACATGGATGCATACTTTGGCAAAAGGGTTGAATGCAAATATTAGCCTGGCAACTGCATAGATCTTTATACTATTGGTTAGAGTAACAGTTGTTATAATGGCTGGTCAGTTACTGCTGGTCAACTTTCTCCTCTGCTAACTTTAGCTGGTGGATAATACCATTTCCCCCCAAGTGTTATAAAAACCAGTGTTTCCTAATTTCGTGCTCCATATATTCTGCACATTTTCACACTATGAACTTGATATATTTCTCAAATAATAGCACCCTCTGTGATGTGTTCCTTTTAACACTAAAACTGTTGGATAGGTATAACCATCTCAAGTTACAGGTTGTCAAAGTTGGAGGCCACAAAGGAAAGTGCTATAAAGACAGTTGAAATGACTACAAGTGACTAGAGCCCATGTAAAACAACTATCACCTGAAATATATGGACTTACTTTGGTAGTAACAGTGATTGTCATCATCGTTCTGTTGCTGTGACAGTTGGTTACAATCTGGAAATTGTCTACCTGCCAAACCTATGCATAATTATTTGGTTTTTGGTTTTTGCTTATCAGAAATTTTCCATTTTTGCTTGAGAACAAACATGCAAATAATATGTGTATACTGGTTTAAGGCAGACAATATCTATGGTAGGTGTTATTGAAATATTGGCAGAAAGAGGGGCATCAATGTGGTGAGGAAATGTTCACACCATTTTATCACATGTACATGCAAATACCATGATCCCATTCCTGTCTTAAATTTGAGACCTGATCTCACTTAGGTTAGGCTGTGTACATACACCACAGAAAGTCCTCATTGAGTGGCAGTTTGCATCCACCTTGTTTGGCAAATAAAGTTCCAGCTTGTGCATGACAAACAAAAGCACTCTAAAAAAAGGCTACTCCTCCAAATGCTATAATTATGTCTTCCACCATCTGAGTGCACTTAGCTCAATGCCAAAAGTTTGGTATAAGGTCTTGATAAACAATTAACTGGAATTCAATATAATTCACTTTGTGCAAATTGGAGATACTTTATGTTAGTAAAATGCTTCAAAGCATTTCAAGATTTTGTTCTGTTGCTACTATGTACAATATTGAGTATAGAAACAAACATCATGCAAGCTTATGTCTAAATATGTAGTGGTGTAAAAGCAACAAAAATATGCAACTAGATAAGGCCAAAATAGTTCTTTCTCCCTCATTGATACTGATGAAATTTGAAGCAATTTCGATCTTATTTGTCCTTTCTTGGTTTAAACAGCAAGATATAGCATGATTTCACCTTGGCTGACTCTTAGTGGTTCTTAGATAGAATTTCAGTTAGAGGGTTAGGTGCGGCTTTGCGAGCAAGTACCTTCAGTTACATGCCTAGCAAAGCTTTTTGGTAATGGTCATAAAGTTGCATTCTTTATGTAAATATATAATTAAATTCTAATAATGTTAACAATTTGAAGAGATTATTCCTGAAAAAAGTTATACCAAATAAAAATAAATATTCAGTTTCACCCACTTTATTGTGAGTAAAATAATACTTGGTGGTTCTGTGCACTAAGGCTTAGCTTGTGAAAGAATATTAGCTAGCTTAGATGCAGCTAATTCAGCCCTAGTAATCTGGTATATCAGTCCAAGATCAACTGTAGCTATTTAGTGGCAAATGCAGCTAGAACTTGAGGTGGTGCATCTATTATAGACAAACAACCCCTCCACCGATTATGTGACTTCAAGATGTGAAATAGAGGTTTGTTGGAATTGTTGTAGGCCCAATGGCAATAATAGGTTTGTGACTAGGTTTTTGTTTTCCTTCCTCTGGTGTTCACATATTGTTATTGAATCCATGTAAGTATTAGATGACAGAGGTGTACTACCTAAGAAATTTGTCTGGTTTCTGGACATCATCGAAACCTCTCAGGGAGTAGCCCTGGTTTGGTCACAATTTGTGATTTTTATTTTGAACAATGAATGGCCTAGCTTTAGCAAAAATAGTAGCAGTGGTAGCAAGCAGATGGAGAGAAAAAAGCTGTTCACATCTATTTGTGTTTAACATCAATGCAGTTTCCATGTGGATCACTTATTTGGTAAAACAAATAACTGACATTGACCAAGAAATTGTCGAGTTTATGCAAGCATTATCAATTTTAATGGCAGTGAAATAACGTGAACAATTACAAAGTTGCTGTTTTGTCACGTTATTATACTGATTCAGTCTATGCCAGGAGATAGTGTGTAAAAATAATTGTAAGGAAATATCTCTAGAACTTGTTAGCTATATTCCATGTATCACAGAGTTTCTCACTGCATCAATAAATCATTCAATCTATAATACACAAAAAGCACACGAATACGAGTCACCCTACATGATTTAAACAAAGTTAGAATTCATTTAATGATATAATTCCATATTATAAAGTGCTACAAGGTCAATTTTAACAGAAAATATGAAGGAGATTTGAGGGGTACTTCTAATGGAGAACTAGATGTGTCCATGTGATATCTATAGCTATCATGTAGACTAATAAATTGCATTTTAAATTCTAGCCCCTAAAATTGAAGTAGGTCTCCGAGGTATGTGAAATTATTTTTCAAGCATTTCACATTGACATTACATTGGATGGATTTATATGTTTTAGTTTTCTGCAATGTATTATCTGGTAAAGGATGCATCCACAGTGTGGTATAGCTCTGCTCTGTTAGCAAATGTATGTCAACAATATGGTACTAAAACTATAACAATAGTTCAATTTTAAAAAAGAATATAAAGAAAGAAAATTGCAAGTGTCATTATTGCATTCCTGATTCATGATTATATCAGGTTTTATCTTCAGATTGAGCAGTCTAATGCAATTAGCTAGCTTAAGGGGAGCTGATACCAAGTGAAATATTAACTTGTTGTTCAGATTTTGAAGCTCTATGGAACCTGAATACTTCTCTAAATGTATATGACATATCACTCACGAGATAGCTCTCTCTGTGTACTTTCCTTTGGCATTAAAATCAGTTGAATATGTCAAACTATAATCCAGTTACGGGCAGTCAAACTTGGTGACCTCAAAACCTGCATGCCCAAATTTTCTGGAGTTCTAGCTCTCAATTGGAAATGCTATAGACAGTTGAAATTATTACCTGTGGCTAGAGTTGGCCTGAGTCTTTTTAAGTGGTCATGCGAGTTAGTTGAAAATTAAAATTAATTTCCCACCTGCGTACTTGACCACATTGTAATGTTTTAGCACACAATGAAAACACTCATTTTATAGAGTAAGGGCTTCCTCTAACTACTGGTACTAATTTCAACTGTCTAGCCCCAATTAGTGGCTAAGAACTGCAGATTTTTTTTTGAGGTGGGGGTTTGCAGGTTTTGAGGTACCAAAGTTTGACTGCCTGTAACTTGGGCATGATTCTACATTATGTAAATATCAAAGGGGTGCACAGAGAGAAAGTTATCTTTTTTAAGTTTTATATCAAGTTCCGTATGCAGAGATATGGAGTTCTAAAGTTGGAACCATAAATTGTTATTACACTTCCTATCATCCATCCTTAACTTATAGGTAATAACCAAGTACATTACCCTTTCAAGCTTATTATAAGTTTCAAGTCATTCTAGATAGATTGCAGTTAACCTCAAGAATAGAGTCTTCACCTTAAATAACTCCTCTCCACCCCATCCAACCCACCCTCTAACCACCATAACCAGGCACTGACTCTACCAACAATATCCTAGAACAGTAACTTTGCTATATAGAAGTTTTCAAGTCAAATCAAATTTGGCCTCAAATCTATGGTACACCTACTATTTGCGTTTACAAGTGTGTACAGCATGTTTAGTTTAAGCAATGGCAGTATACCACACACAGGGGCATCAACTAGTTCCAGAAAAGGTAGGTTGCACTTTGTACCAAAAGTATATTGAACAATACATGCCAATTGCAAAGTACCCAGTGGCCACTTGACCCATATGTGGGAGCTTGCTAAGTTAAAAGTAAGTAATTACTCCAATTGATGTACACTTCCAGGAATGTCCCATTTGAGGGCAGGAAGTCATCCCAAAAAGTACCTGTTGATCGTTGCTGTTAACATGGATAAAACCTTTCAGGACTTTAGTGCTGTTTCTGGATGTCATTCTGCTATGTAACACTACACAGGCACTTATACTTACTGTCTATCACTCAGAATCCATATGCTTTTGAGAGATTTGGAAGTACTTTATGTAGCAATAGCTATTAGCTTTTTTAATTTTTTTTTAATGGAACTGACACCAAACTGAAGTTTTCAATGAACTGGCAGTTGACATAATAACATTATAATCACCTTCTCAATAATCAACTTCAAATTGGATTCAATAGAAGTTTGGACTAGATGCTCTAGCCTTCAGTATAGTGAATACAATCGAAGTTTCGACTAGATGCTCTAGCCTTCAGTCGAGTGAGTACAATTTGAAGTTAATTATTGAGTAGGTGCTAATATATTCTGAAAATAGCTATATCCTTATAAAAAAATATATATAACCTACTTCTAGACATGAGGCTAAGAGTGTGAATGATTATTTCTCTATACTTGGCAGTAGTAAGCACTAAACTTGTGAAAAAATATTAGCCAGCATAAAGGCAGCAACAGCCCTAATAACCAGTATCTCAGTCCAAGATCTACTGCTGCTTGGTATTGAATAAATGGAGTAATATTCTATTACTAAAGCTGGTGTTTTTGATTGGTGTATCTATGGTAAAGAACGGCAAATCCTTTGTTCCTGGTGAGTTGATCCTTATAAGATAGTCCCCAGCTATTCATTACTCTATAACATAAGTGAGTATGTGACTTCAAATGTGTTTTGCAGGATAGAAGTGATTATGTTTTTCCCCGCATAATTGTGGTAAGTGCCCAGTCAAAGATAGGTTCATAGCAAGGCTCGTATTTCTGTTGAGGTTACTTCATGTAATTTTCACTTATGTTTGTTTAAATCCATGGAAATACAAATGACAGACCCACTCTATGAATGCTTTCTCTAAGTGGAATTTAAGTTACTCTCCTATGCCATACCCGCGTATATCCAAGACATCAAATGCTTGATCATTGCTTATTACATATAGCTTAAGTGTTGTTTGAAGGTTTCTTTTAGTAATCAATGAAATTTGTCTGTTTCTGGAAAGCATTGAAATCACTCTGGGAAAATAACCCTGGTTAGTCATGTTGTTAGGAGAATGATCTTGGACAGTGTATAATAACCAAAGTTAAAATATATATAGCCAATAGAGTAGCAGTGGCAGTAAATAGTGGGAGAATAAAGAACAAGTTATCACACTAATTAGTCTTTTAGAGTAGTGCGGATTAATCGTCTTAGTGGTAGCTATTATAACTGGACAGGAGAAACACATTGACTGCAGAGTTATATATTTCGAAAGATTTATTAATTTTGATGGCAGTGGAAAGCCGTAAACATTACAAAGTTGCCATTTTGTAGTGTTATTATACTGATACAGTCTATACCAGAAGGTAGTGTGTTAAAATAATTGTAAGGAAATATCTCTAGAACTTGTTAGCTACATTCCATGTATCACATAGTTTCTCACTGCATCAATTATGATATGTTTCCCCCCCCCAGAATTATGGTAAGTTCCCAGTCAATGATAGGTTGATATCTGGGCTCTTATTTCTTCTGAGGTTACTTCATGTAATGTTCACTTATGGTTGCTAAATCCCTGGAAATAAAGATGACAGACTCACACACTACGAATAATGCTTTCTCTAAGTGGAATTTAAGGTCCTCTCCTAAGCCATACTCATGTATGTCTTAGAGCCAACAAGACATCAAATGCTACTTATACACATAGCATAAGAGTTTGTTTGAAGGTTTATTTTAGTAGTCAATGAAATTTGTCTGTTTCTGGAAAGCATTGAAATCACTCGGGGAAAAATAACCCTTGTAGTCATGTTGTTGTGCGAATGATCTTGGATAGTGTATAGTAACCAAAGCTTAGATATATATAGCCCATAGAGTAGCAGTGGCAGTAAGTAGTGGGAGAATAAAGAACAAGTTATTGACTATTCACACCAATTAGTTTGAGTAGTGCAGTTTCATTGCAGCTCCACCAAAAAAAAGCTAATAGCTATTGCTACAGTTTTCTAAGTACTTCTAAATCTCTAAAAAGCATATGGATTCTGAGTGATAGACAGTGGTATAAGTGCCTGTGTAGTGTTACATAGCAGAATGACACCCAGAAACAGCAGTAAAGACCAGAAATGTTTTATCCATGTTAACAGCAACGATCAACAGGTACTTTTTGGGCTGACTTCCTGCCTTCAAATGGGACATTCCTGGAAGTGTACATCAATTGGAATAATTAGTTACTTAATTTTTTCCCTGAAGTACTGGACAAAATTTTGCAACATGATTTAAATGGATGCATCCATGTGAGCTATATGCAGGTAGACCAATTTGCATTTTTAATTCTAGCCCCTCAAATTGAAGTAAGTCTCCTTGGCATATGAAAATATTTTTCCAGCATTCCACATTAACATTACATTGGATGGATTTATATGTTTTAGATTTGCATTGTATTATCCGTAAAAGTCCAGCCATGCATCCACAGTATGGTATGCTCTGTTAGCAAAATGTCTGTCAAGAATATGATAGACCAAAGCTTAAAAATATAATAATAGTTCAATTAAAAAAAGAAAAGAAAATTGCTAGGGTTATTATTGCATTCCTGATTCAATATTAATAATTATTATACCAGGTTTATCTTCCGGGGAGCCGATACCAAGTGAAATATAACCTTGTTGTACAGATTTTGAAGCTCTATTGAATCTGCATACTTCTCTACATGAATTTGACCTAATACTAACAAAACAGTTTTCTCTATGTACTTTTCTTTGGCACTAAAATCTGTTGTGTAGGTCAAACCATACTCCAGTTACAGGCAAGCTCAAATTTTCTGCAGTTCTAGCTCTTAATTGGAAAATTCTATAGACAGTTGAAATTATTACCTGTAGCTAGAGCTTGCCTTACCAACAATAAATATTTTTTTAAGGACTAAAATATTTGTAAGTGATAATGCGAGTTGGTTAAGAATTGAAATAAATTACACACCTGCGTGCTTGACCACATTCTAATGTTTTAACGCCCAATGAAAACACTCATTTTTAGAGTGGGATTTCCTCCGGCCATTGGTACTAAAATTCAACTGACTAGTGGTTTCCAATTAGGGGCAAGACTGCAGACAATTTTGGGGGGGGGGCATGCAGGTTTAGAGGTAACGAAGTTTGCCCGTCTGTAATTGGGCATGGTTGTACATTATGTAAATATCAAAGGCATGAGAGTTATATATTTTAAGTTTTATACCAAGTTCATAAAGTGAAGTATGCAGATATATGGAATTCTAAAGTTCGTACGACAAATTTTTATTACACTTTAATTTTTTTAATTGTATCTTCCACCTTAATTAATGTTAATAACCCATACATTACCCTTTCAAGCTTGTTATAAGTTTAAAGTCACTCTAGATAGTTTAGAAAGATTGCATTACCAGTTAACTCAAGAATTCAAGAATAGACTATATAACTCCACTCTCCCACTCCATCCAACCCCCTCTCTATCCACCATAACCAGGCACTGACTCTACCAACAACATCCTAAAACAGTAACTTTGCTTTGTAGAACTTTTCAAGACAAATTAAATTAGGCCTCAGGTACACCTATTATTTGTTTTTACAGTTGTACAGCATGTCTTACTTTAAGCAGTGGCAGTATACAACACACAGGGGCATCAACTAGTTGAAGAAAAGGTAGGTTGCACTTTGTATCAAAAGTATATTGAACAACTGCATGCTACTTGCAAAGTGCCCAGTGGCCACTTGACCCATATGTGGGAGCTTGCTAAGTTAAAAATAAGTAATTACTCAAATTGATGTAGACTTGCAGGAATGTCCCATTTGAGGACAGGAATTCAGCCCCAAAAGGACCTGTTGATCGTTGCTGTTAACATGGATAAAACCTTTCAGGACTTTAGTGCTGTTTCTGGACTATGTAACACTACACAAGTACTTATACTTAGTGTCTATCACTCAGAATCCATATGCTTTTGAGACACTTGGAAGTACTTTAGAAAAATGTAGCAATATTTTTATTTTTTATTTTAATGTAGCTGATTCTCACACCAAACTGAAAGTATATTTATATACTCAAATCAATTCCCAGCTGAAAAATAACATTATAATCACCTTCTCAATAATCAACTTCAAATTGGATTCAATCGAAGTTTCGACTGGAAGCTCTATGCAGCCTTCAGTTGAGTGAATACAATCGAAGTTTCGACTAGATGCTCTAGGCTTAGGTCGAGTGAATAAAATTTGAAGTTGATTATTGAGAAAGTGCTTATTATATTATATTTCTGAAAATAGCTATATCCTTATTAAAAAAATATATATATAACTTCGACATCACCTTCTTGACTAGAGGCTAAGAGTGTGCATGGTTACTTCTCTATACTTGGCAGTAGTAAGCACTAAACTTGTGAAACAATATTAGCCACCATAAAGGCAGCTAATCAACAGCCCTAGTAACTCGGTATATCAGTCCAAGATCTACTGCTGCTAGGTATTGATTAAATGGAGTAATATTCTATTTCTAAAGCTGGTGTTTTTGATTGGTGTAACTATGGTAAAGACCAGAAAATCCATTGTTCCTGGTGAGATGATCCTGATAAGAAAGTCCTGCCAAGCTTATTGCTCTATAACATAAGTGAGTATGACTTCAAGTGTGTTTTGCAGGATAGAGGTGCATATATTTCCCCCCCATCATTGTGGTAAGTGCCCAGTCAATGATAGGTTCATTGCTAGGCTCGTATTTGTGCTGAGGTTACTTCATGTAATGTTCACTTATGGTTGCTAAATCCATGGAAATAAAGATGACAGACCCACAAATACGAATAATGCTTTCTCTAAGTGAAATTTCAGTTACTCTCCTATGCCATGCTCGTGTATGTCTTAGAGCCACCAAGACATCAAATGCTTGATCATTGCTTATACACATAGCTTAAAGAGATGTTTGAAGGTTTCTTTTAGTAGTGAATGATGTTTGTGGAAAGTATTGAAATTACTTAGGGAAAATAGCCCTGGTTAGTCTCTTGTAGTTGGGAGAATGATCTTGGACAGTGCATAGTAGTAACCAAAGGTTTAGATATAGCCAATAGAGTAGCAGTGGTGGTAAATAGTGGGAGAATAAAGAACAAGTTATTGACTTGCAGTTTCCGTGTGGTTACTTCTCTTTTTGGTGGCTATTATAACTGGATAGGACATTGAAGTTACTAACTTTGACTGCAGAGTTATAGATTTCGAGCAAGTTTTATCATATTTGATGGCAGTGGAATGTCGTAATCAAATATAAAGTTGCTGTTTTGTTGTATTATTATACTGATACAGTCTATGCCTGGAGATAATGTGTAAAAATAATTGTAAGAAAATATTTCTAGAACTTGCTAGCATGTCTCACTGCATTCATTTTTTCTTTCACTGAAACAATTTGATTCTAAAACACACAAAAAGCACACCAACATGAGCATATCATAAACCAAGTTAGAATTCATTCAATGATGCAATTCCATATTAACATTATTATGAAAGTACTACATCGTAAATTGTACACAATAATATGCACGAGATTTGAGGGGCACTTCTAATGGAGAACTGATGCGTGAACTCATTTGACCACTGCACTATAACTAACAGGAAACAAATTTCTACTTTTTTCTCGCTAATTCAAATTAATTAAAAGTGCAAACATGCACATCACCATTGTGTATTTGATTAATTCAAGCCTGCCCAGATAGGTCATCTGCATTGCCATTAGTGGAGCCAGTGTGATGTTGGTAGTCTATTGCTAGGTTTGGAGGCGAAGGATACATCGAGTGAGAGTAGGCAGTTATGATCTATGATGATGTAAAACTCTCCTCCTGTCGCATATATGTTAAAAGTGTTGATGCCCTCCGTGATCGCAATGCATTTGTTCTTGAGTGCTGTGTAGTTGTTCTCCCTCAGAAGCAGCTACCGAGAGAATAATTCTAAGGGATTTTCTCCTTCAACCTCGTCGATCTGGCTCAGGACAGTTTAATGCCAATATCTGAATTATCAAACTTTATTATAAATAGACTGGGCTCTGGAGATTTGGTTGGCTTGATCGAAGGCTGCAAGGTGGGAGTTGTCCCACTTGAAGCACTAAGGCAGATCTTTTTGGGTGAGGATGGTAAGTGCCATAGCTGTTGTGGTGAAATCTGGAATAAAACATCTATATTAGCTAGCTAAACCTTTAATGCACCGGATGTCCTTCTTGGTCTTGGGGGTGATGAAGGTCTGTGCAGTGGCCACCTTTGGAGAACGCAACATCTGCAGTGGGTGGTGGAGAATGTGAGCCTGGGATAGGGCAGGGCACCGGGAGTTGGTCAGTCACATCTGTAGAAGAATGTAACTCGATATTGGTGTGGATATCTGTCTCTATGCCAGTTAACGGACCTGTGTCAGACTTTGAGGAGGAAGGAGTGTGTGGATACCTGGTGGTATCGTGTGCCAGAGCTTTGATGTTGCACACATAAGAACCAAGAATGGCATCTATGGTGTCTGGTTGTTGACAGCCATCCACATGGATGAGGTCACTCCCTTGACTTAGAGTGTCACCGTAGTACTGGAGTAGCTCTCTATATCACAGTGGGTGCAGCAGATGTGGGTCATTCCTTCATTGACAACATTTTTGGTATCTACTTTGGGTCTACCTGGGACATGTTGCATCTAGTGTCTGTGATGAGAGTGTCTGCTCATTGTCCACTCACCCTGCACAAAGAGTGACACTGCCTGGTTAGATCTGGGTCAGTAACGATCTCCACTCACTGTCGATCTAGGCAGATAATGGCTTTCAGCTCTGGTTTGTTAGCATGGTAGTCATATCCAAACCATCCTGCTTCTATGTAGGTTTTGGGGTAGTGGTCTTGTACCCAAGTCTGCATATCATCTGGCCTGAGTTGAAGGATCTTCTCCATGGAGACCAAGTTCTATATATCTGTGACTTCCTTCACCCACTATTTGAACATGGTGATGTCCTTGAAAAGGTCTGGGAAACCTTACCATGTCCATCAGTGGTGCCAGATTAGGGGCATCCTTACCCGCCCATCTTCTCTCACTTTCCAAGCCAGTAAGCCTCCACGGCCTCCAGTTCCATGCATTTGAGTTCTTCCTCTGCATCGCATCATTCGACTTCTTCTTGGTAGTGATCATTTCTTTGCCTGGTGACCTCTGCTTGCTTCTGCGTTTTCACCAATGTCATCCATTGTTTGTTTCTGATGCTCCTTGTCAGCTGTCACTCTCCTATCACTGCATTCGATTTATCATCTCTGCATCTTGGGGACCAGTTGAGTCATATCATCATGTACCTGAGGTTGAGAGATGTCTGCCTCTGAGGCATCTACATCCTTAAGGTCCATGACAGGAAGTTTCTTCCTGCTTTTCTAAGCCATTGCTGCTGTGTTTTCATCTGATGTGGGTAACACTCAGTCGCTGCCACCAGTGTTGTGGATCATATTAGCTTATTGTGTGTACAAACAGAATAACTTGCTATTAGTTCTAGGATACTTGCACAGATAAGGACGGACTGGCCTGACTCTGTGGCTGGCCGCTTTAAATAGGTTACTAGCTCTGGGTCGGATCATGGCATGAACAGTAAAATACATAGAGCAGGCCGTATGCAGGATTTTCGATAGGGGGGTTTAGACAAAGGATTTCCCTTTACTTAACCCAGTGCAAATGAAAGTGATATTATTGTACTCACTGACTACTACCAATACCATATTTCAGGAGAAGACATCCTCTATAGATACTATCCTATAAATAATGAAAATGAATATGGAAATTACGAGTTAATTGATCATGATGTAATCTTGACATATAACATTAGTAGTACAGTTATATATGTGGGAATCAATAATTCTTAATCAAAGAGCAAACTTGCTTTCTCCATTCTTCCTGGATATTTGTTAAAAAATATTTACATATACAATCCATATTAAGTTCCGTCACATATTTTATATGAATCCACTTAGCCTTTCTTCCGTTTGAGTGCATCTCAGGTAATTATTTAATCTTCTAAGTGAAGATGCTGATCATTCACATGAGCATGAACCGAGGGGAATAGTAGCAAAAATCTTCATTAGAGAGAAAATATTTGGAATGGCATTGGAACATTTTTTCAAGCATTCACTTAGTGAAGTAGGCCTGTTTTCCATTGGCACTTTCAACCATTATTTTTGATTTCCAGAGGTGAAGTTCTTCATCAATAATAGAAGGATTAGGAAGATAATCCAAGTAGAATGTTATTGCAGGCATCAATCCTTGAAGTAAAGCTGCTTTCTTGCTATGAGCAGTAAATCTGGAAGATATATCAGTTATGAGATGATGGAATACCAACACTTATTTTGAAATAATCTTCAATGAAAGTAAACTCAGGATTAGAACGATTCTGTTGATGGGAACTACATGCGGCATGGACATAGTTATAGTGGATATTTTTAGCAATTCTGCTGCTGTGTTCATATATACGCTGGCAATAACTATCAATGTCTTCTCTCAATTGTTTGATCTGGCAACAGCTTTCCATGACAATTGACACTGCAGATACTATGTCTTGGTTTTTGCTCTGAAGCTTAACAAAAGCATCTCTTAGATAAAACAGTGAATAAAAGAGCGTTACAAGTGAATATATGAGCTCAAATAATTCTAGAGCTTTCATGTGAGCAAGAGCATTTCTCTTATCCTCTGGAATCCACCCATCACTATAAAGAGGAAAGTTGCTGCCTCCGTAAAGTACTACTTCACACTTCATAATTAAAAAAGGATGTGCCTGGCAAAAAATGCTCCCAAACATTTATATTTTCAACTCAGCATGTCACACAAACATTAAGAAGAGGTACTCCATTTGGTGAGTTGTGGTATCTCTTGTGCAACAATAGATTTAAGAAGGCCCTCTCTTTTGGAGAGTATTTGATCAACTGAGTAAAAATATTGATGTAATCAATGCAATTTCTGATAGGTGGAACTGAGGAAGAGTTCAAGATTTCAAGATTGAGTGAATGGCCATCACAGTGTGTATAAAGTGCATTAGGTTGGCTTTCACAAATGATTGCTTGAAAACCTGCCCCTTCTCCACTCATTGCTGCAGCGTCATCTTAACCCTGGCCAAGCAATTAACTCAATAACAACCCAAGATTCTCTAGGAATCTGATAATATTATCAGAGATATCCACAACTCGAATCCTTTCCATTTTTAAAAATGTTATAAATTCCACTCAAATGGTGCAGTCAGTATCGATGAGTCAAAGACAGATGGCTAAATGCTCTACATTATAACTACTTACTTCATCTGCTAAAACAGAGAAATATTTTGTTCTTCTCTAAACTTCAGCAATGATATCAGCACGGATTACATCATACCCAATAACATTGACGATATCATTTTGTGATCTTGGAGTAATGTAAGTTGCATTCTTTGCTTTAGGGCTGTTGAGGTGGTTAAATAGGATTGCATCTGTTTCAGTAAAAAATTTAAGCAATGCAAGAAAATTTCCCAGATTCTTACTAAGCTTAAGATCCTTTATATCATCACCATGAAAAGGAAGACCTTGCTTAGCCAAAAATATTATGATACGCACAATTTACTGCTTATCGTCATTCATCCATACCTGAATGGCACTATTAACCATCACATCAATTCGACTGGCTGGATTTTCATCTTTAAGAATATCCAATCAGTATACTAAGTCTGGTTTTTGTCAGGATATTCTGGTGGCTGATGCTCCACTGCCTGGGTTGACCATATTTTATGTTATGGTAGTGTCTATCTAAGAGTGATCTATGTCTGGGGATCCTTCACACTCCATTTCTGAAGTTTATTTTCTTTATCCATTTTAGTATAGGCATCTATACTAAAGCTAATGATGGGATCTAAGTATCAATAACAGAGACAAATAAACCAAACACATATCATAAGTTTGGGCTTTGCTTGGGTTGGGATTGTTGATCCAGATTACTCAGGATCAAGATCCCCTCTTGTCAATCTCAGGACCAATACAGGCGTTCTATTTTTTGCCACTGCTAGACTGAAGAGATGGATGGCCCTTCTTGCTCTCAGATATTATTTTTAAGCAAACAGTTGCACACGATGGCCCTTCTAAGATACCACATATATCACCACCTCAGACAGAGACACTTGCTGCGCTTTCATTCTTTAACATTGCATGGATGCAACAGAATAAGGTATTAGGTAAGATAAGCTATTAATTCCTGGAACAACTTTACCAAACTGGTCAGTTGTGAACTTGAGATATTAGCCTGTGACTCTCAAAGTGGTCAACACACACTATATTCCATACATAGCTATATATTTCCAAAGCCAGTGAAAATCTTCTGCTTGTGAATTAAATAGGTATACAGAACTTAGTTAGCATCATGCACTCAAACCTATCTGTAGAAATGACATACTCCACACTCAATAGCTGGAGATTGCTCAGCTAATGATACATGCATGACAATAGCCCATCAAAGATCTTTGAATTAAGGTCACTTCAATGGAACTTGGTATAATCTGATGTAATCCACACATTGTACATGTATCACTGGTCTTTTGCATGCACTATAAATAGAAGACCGCATGCAGGAAGTGAATAAGCAAAAACAAACAAATTGTTTTACTAGGGTGAATTAAGTACCCATTTTGTAAGAATCATTAAAACTAAAAAACACCAAAAAATTCCATGATGTCCTCTATCTTAACCTAAGGCAAATTGTTCTATTGTGCTAGATGTGTCTACTTTTGTTTTGAAAAAATGCCTACCCTATTATTTTTATTGTTCTGATGTTTATAAATAAGGTAATATTTACATAGCATTTATCAGTTGCCGTCAATAAGCTCCATTTATGCATCATGTGGAAAATGACATTCTTTCATCTGTGAACAATACCTAAATAGAATATAGTTGCACTGTATCTGCGATGCAACAAAATAAAATCACACATATTATGAATATCATCATATTGTCAGGAAAATCAAGATGAATTTGAATAAACAATATTCAAACAGAACTCTCTGGTTTCAAAATAGAGCTAGCTGCACTATACCATTTAAATGGATTTGTTTATTCTTTATAAAGTTGTAGCTAAATACTTAGCAAACAGTGACCTCCATACATTCTGATATATATGTGAGCTGAGTAGGAATTTCTAATAGTTACACCTAACTTTCTAATCCTTGCCAAAATAGATTAGTAATGTTATCAATAATGATCAATAAAAATCGGGATAGAAATTAGTTAATTTAAATGCATCATTGGAATCATGCATAAAGGATCTTTTAAAATTTATAAAAGTGTTTGGCTAAATTTCAAACAGCTTGTATAAGAATATGTATTTGTTTAAAAAAAAATCTGCAATATATATGATATTATTATTTTAATTAAAGGAGTAATATCATGCTCATCATGCTCACTGCAAGGAGCAATCAGACTGCAAGGAGGCACAGCTTCTACTGGACGTTTGGAAGTCTGCAATGAAAATGTCTGGGGTACGGTGTGTGATGATGAATGGGGAGATGCTGATGCACAAGTTGCATGCAGACAGCTAGGATATTCTTCTATTGGAGCTAGTACACTTACTGGATATGCTATTCCTGATGGCATTGGACAGATATGGTTGGACAATGTCAATTGCATTGAGGATGAGAGCAGTCTCTTTAGCTGTAGCGCTAATAAACTTGGGAACCACAACTGTATTCACTCAGAAGATGTTCGATTGAGCTGCCAAGCCAGTAAGTAATAGGTAGTAATCATACCAGCATGTTTATTGATTTATATACTGGTAAACATATTTTATATATTTTTTAATATTATTTGTGTTGTTGTTGTTGTTGTTGTTGTTGTTGCTATTATTATTATTATTATTATTTATTATTATTGTTGTTATTATTGTTATTGTTATTATTGTTATTGCTATTGTTGTTATTGTTATTGTTGTTATTGTTGTTATTATTGTTGTTATTATTGTTGTTGTTATTGTTGTTGTTATTATTGGTGTTGTTATTGTTGTTGTTATTGCTGTTGTTATTGCTGTTGTTATTGCTGTTGTTATTGCTGTTGTTATTGCTGTTGTTATTGCTGTTGTTATTGCTGTTGTTATTGCTGTTGTTATTGCTGTTGTTATTGCTGTTATTATTATTATTATTATTATTATTATTATTATTATTATTATTATTATTATTATTATTATTATTATTATTATTATTATTATTATTATTATTATTATTATTATTATTATTATTATTATTATTATTATTATTATTATTATTATTATTATTATTATTATTATTATTATTATTATTATTATTATTATTATTACTATTACTATTACTATTACTATTATTATTACTATTACTATTACTATTACTATTATTATTATTATTATTATTATTATTACTATTATTATTACTATTACTATTACTATTACTATTATTATTACTATTACTATTACTATTACTATTATTATTACTATTATTATTACTATTATTATTACTATTATTATTACTATTACTATTACTATTACTATTACTATTATTACTATTATTATTATTATTATTATTATTATTATTATTATTATTATTATTATTATTATTATTATTATTATTATTATTATTATTATTATTATTATTATTATTATTATTATTATTATTATTATTATTATTATTATTATTATTATTATTATTATTATTATTATTATTATTATTATTATTATTATTATTATTATTATTATTATTATTATTATTATTATTATTATTATTATTATTATTATTATTATTATTATTATTATTATTATTATTATTATTATTATTATTATTATTATTATTATTATTATTATTAATTATTATTATTATTATTATTATTATTGTTATTGTTATTATTATTATTATTATTATTATTATTATTATTATTATTATTATTATTATTATTATTATTATTATTATTATTATTAATTTATATTTATTTATTTAGTTTTACATTCAGTTCACATGCTAGATGTGTGTGCTCATTCGCATGTTGGTTACATGTGCCGGTTCACCTGCTGGAAGTGTGTGCCAGTAGCACATGCGGTAAATAGCAGTCTCATGGGAGTCTTAGCATTTGTAAAGGTTAGAGCATATATTTGAAACATTGAGAGAATAGAAATTCAAGCTGATTATTGGAAGGTTATTGTGATAGAATGTTTCATATTTGCATTACCAAAATCTGAACAATTATGCTCTAGAATTATTGTGCCATAGCTGTATGATAATTTAAACTGTGGTTACCCAATCATTTGCTGTTAGTTTATTGAATATGGGAATTAGAAAAAAATAGGTAAAAACAACAACAACAAAATTCCCTTATTTTTCAAAAGCTTTGCACATATTATGTAGAGCTAGTGCTAATATTTGTAATCAATGCTGGCAAATGATGATAGCATGCACGTAACATAAATATTTAACTGTCAAGAGCTCTTGCTATAATTATCATTTGGAGTTTGTGCATTTTTTTGACATGATAATATTTTTATCATGACAAAACTTATCTCTCAAGGAACAATCAGATTGCAAGGAGGCACAGATAGAAGTGGACGTGTAGAAGTATACTACAACAATGTCTGGGGCACAGTGTGTAATCATTCTTGGGGGCCATCTGATGCACAAGTTGCATGCAGACAGTTGGGATATTGTGCTATTGGAGCTACTACAATAACTGGATCTTTTGTTCCTGATGGCACTGGGCAGATATGGTTGGCTGGTATCAATTGTGTTGGGAATGAGATAAGTCTCTATATATGTAGTGCAAACATTATTGGAGTCCACAATTGTTCGCACATAGAAGATGTTGGTGTGAGCTGTCAAGCTGGTAAGTTATCATAGAATGTTTTTCATGTGTGATTCATGATCATTAACATAAGAGTTTTGATAACCAGGTATAATTTTAGAGTTTGTATATAGAGCATATTACATCATAGTTAATAACAAATTTCTTTAGCTTTTATTGTATTCAATATCATCAATGACAATGAAGATATTATTTGATCAAAAGCAAATACCTACATGCATAACCATCTGCAGAGATATGAAATTCATATGTAACAAACTTGTCAACACATTATCTAGCTTTCTATATTTCCAAAACTAGACAAATCCTCTGCTAGTAAAATATATAGATTGCTAGCATTGTGTTCTGCAAATAACATAACTGATTAATTTCAAGTTATTGGTTGGAGATGCCTCGGGTTACAAGCACTTATGAACAAAATATCAGTTATATTACTCATCTCTTTGAAGTATGATCAATTCAATGGAACTGGACATAATCTATATTGTTTGTATCACTATTTGCTTGCATATGCTATTTCAAGTATGCCCTGCAAAAAGGAAGACTGCATGCAGGAAATGAAAACAAGTATACTGGTATTCAGATGAACTTGCAAACAACATTGTGTATGAATTTGACCTAATTGATATTTCGAAAGCTTCAAGACTATAAAATAAACAAAAAAGTCCATGAAAATTTCCAATAGCAATCAATAGAATTTTCTTTTAGATGCGTCTATTTCTGTTTTGAAAACATTATTTTTTCCCTTTATGTATAAATAAGTTTATATGTTTACATATTAATTACATTCGTAGTTGCAGTAAATATAGTTCCATTTATGCATCATGGGAAAACTGATATGTATTTACCTGTGACTTATAGTTAAATAGGATATATATGGTATTTGATGCAACTAATTGAGGTCACACTATTTTGAATGCCATTTTGTTGTCATGTATATCTACATGTGTCTGAAGAAGTACACATTTGCTGTGCAAAGGGACTCCTCTGGTATCTAGCTATAAGAGCCTTTAAATGGGTTTGTTGTATTCTTAACAAGTTGTAGCTATAATATATTTCACCAGTTTGTGAAATCCATGCATTCCAATATATATGTGAGCTTCAAACAGTGGATCAAATGGAGAAGATATTTCTGGTAGCTACAATTTTTTTATCCTTGTGCCAAAACACATTAGAAATCAAAAAGTCAGCAACAATGCCTGAACATAAAGTTCAATGCATAATAGTGTCTTGCATAAAATGAGCATTTACAGAAATATTTAGCTCATTTTCAAAATGTTTGCTTGATAGGTTTCCATCAATATACATTTGCTAAAATATGTATCTGGTCTAGTTTCTTTTTGTTGAATAATTAAAGGAGGAATATCGTGTCCATCCTGCTCATCACAAGGAGCCATCAGACTGCAAGGGGGCACAACTACTAGTGGACGTCTGGAAGTTTGCAATAACCATGTCTGGGGCACAGTGTGTGATGATGAATGGGGAACTGCTGATGCACAAGTTGCATGCAGACAGCTAGGTTATTCTGCTATTGGAGCTACTACACTTACTGGATATACTATTCCTGATGGCACTGGACAGATATGGTTGGACAATGTCAATTGTAATGGGGATGAGATCAGTCTCTTTAACTGTAGTCCTAACCCCATCGGGGACCACAATTGTTTTCACTTCGAAGACATTCGAGTGAACTGCCAAGCTAGTAAGTAATACTAATCATTGAACTAGGATGTTTGACATTTGCTTTACCTAACTGGTTGTCACAATGCTTTAGAATTTTTATCCTAACTGCAATAACGTATAATAGAAAGATTTGAGATTTTGAGATTTAATAATTTGCATAGTTTTGTGCATAACTGAACTAGAGTAAAAGAGAAAAAACAAAAGAAATCCCCTTTTTCCAATTTTTGCACATTTTTTCATAATAGAGCCTGTGCTGTTATTCCAATGAGTTGTTTGCAAATGACCATGTGAACTGTATTATAGCTGTCAGAGGCTCTTACTATATAATTTGAAATTTTAGCCATCATGATGATGATATTTTCATGAATAACAACAATTTTCTCTCAAGGAACAATCAGACTGCAAGGAGGCACAGCCAGAAGTGGACGTGTAGAAGTTTACTACAACAATGTCTGGGGCACAGTGTGTGATCATGGTTGGGGGCCTGCTGGTGCAAAAGTTGTATGCAGGCAGCTAGGATATTGTGCTGATGGAGCTACTACACTCTCTGGATCTGCTGTTTCTGATGGCACTGGGCAGATATGGTTGGACAATGTTAATTGTGTTGGGGATGAGATGAATCTCTATATATGTAGTGCGAACCCTATTGGGAACCACAATTGTTCGCACTTTGAAGATGTTGGAGTGAACTGTCGAGCTGGTAAGTAATAATAATTACTAGAATAGTTTTTATGCAGGATTCTGATAGTTAACCATGAGAACTAGGTATATATATTATAAACAGCAGAGTAAATTGCACTGTGTGAATAAGTTGTGTGACCTCTATTGGATAATTTAATGATGTTCTATATTATAATTTATTTTGCTTTTGTTTGTTCTATGAAGTTATTACTCAAAAATAATGTCTCTGCCAATTTTTTACTGGGGTGTAAATTAGTTTTCCCTGATTTCCTAAATCATTTCTCTAGTTGGAGTGTAGTGGACTTAACATTATAGGATGAATGGATCAAAGCCATGTCTAAACTGCAGTTTGGAAATACAGTACACTTTATATGGATTACAGTCCACTTGCATTTCTTCCAACTTTTATATACATAGATGAATAAGGATATAGACTTTTATTTAGCAGAAGCCCATATCTACCTGCAGAACCATCTGCATATATGTAATATGTAGTATAACAAACTGGTCAACACTAACTCTACTACTAAAGCCTTCTATATCTCCGAAGCTAGACTGAAATATTCTGCTAGTAGACATACATAACTTACTAGCATCATGCTAACCAAACTTTAGGAATGAAATACTTCCCATTCAACTGATGGAAATTCCTCAGTTAATCATGCACTCATAACAATCGGACAACAATCCATCAAACATCTCTTTAAATATTGGTCAGTTCCATTGAACTAAGTAAAATTCGATGTAATCCACATTATACTTGTGTCAGTGTTGTTTTTGCATGTGTTGTGTTACACACACTGTGCAAATTGGAAGATTGCGTGAAAGAAGTGAATAAGCGATATTTTATTCAGTTGAACTTGCAGCAAACATTGTGTATGGATTCAACCTACTTTACTGTTTGATATTCTCAAGACTATCTATAAGTCTATGACATATTTTTAACATCTAGCAGGAAATATCAAACAGTATCAATAAATGAAATCACCTAATTACTCAGGTTATCATGCATTATATGATTATAGCTCAACAATCCATATCAATTTCTTTGAAATGTGATAACTTCAATGGAACTAGGTGAAACTTGAAAGTAATCCACATGGTACTTGTATCGCTCTTCCTTTGCTTGAGTCCAGTCAAGCTTGTCCTGTTAACCGGAAGATAGCATCATCATCATCATCATCATCATCATCATCATCATCATCATCATCATCATCATCATCATCATCATCATCATCATCATCATCATCATCATTATCATCATTATTATTATTATAATTTTTATTATTACTACTACTACTACTATTGTTGTCATTGTTGTTTCTTTGTTGTTGTTATTAATAATAATAACTTTTTCAGCATCTGGTTCAGTGTGGTTCACCTACTGGCTGCATGTGCCAGGATGAGTTTTCTTTCATGTGGTAAATAGCTGCCTACCAGTATATAACAAGCTCATGCAGTTTATCTCATTATTCATGATGAAGACTAGTGCATTTCGTGGAAACATCGAGAGACTACAATTTTGAGTTGATTATTGAGAAGGTTATTTGAATAATGAATCTAATTACATAAATTTGCATATTTCATTGCATAAATGGAATCATGCATAAAATAAGCTTCTACAATTTCGCTATTTTTTGAAGAGTTAGCTTAATTTAGGTCGTACAATATATGCATTTGTTGAAAGTCCAGTCAGGTCTTGCTTTTTGCTGTAAAATATATGATAATTATTATAGGAGGAACATGGTGCTCAATATGCTCACCACAAGGAGCTATCCGACTGCAAGGAGGCACAGCCACTATGGGACGTTTGCAAATATGCAACAGCAACGTCTGGGTAAGATTGTGCGATAGTTCATGGGGAGCTGCTGAAACACAAGTTGCATGCAGACAGCTAGGTTATTCTGCTGGTGAAGCTACATTACTTGATGGACCTGCTGTTGGTATTGGGCACAGTTGGTTCAACAAATTCTATTGTTTGGGGGATGAGATTAGTCTGTTGAACTGTACTGCTGTGCCAATTGGTTACCACTCTTGTTATCAAGATATTGGACTGAGCTGTCAAACAAGTAAGCAATAATCATCATGATGTGATGTTTAACATTTACTTTAGCAAAATTTGCAACAATAGTTTTCACCAAAGCTCTAGAGTAATTATGTCGTAGCCATAGCAATAATGCATAACATCAATGTACAATAATTATGTCATCATTTAGGGATCTAATCTTTTGTAAGCTTGTTTGTGCATATGTGAACTGGGGTATAAGTAGAAACAGCAACACAATAACAAAGAAAATTCCAAACTTTATAGAAATATATATTTGTTGTCATTTATACAGCCGGTACTGGCATTTCAAAGCGATTATTTGGCAAATGACAGTAGTCAACACATTTTATGAATGTTAAGCTATCAAACACACTTGATATATCATTTTTACCTTGATTTTTTTGCATGTTGATAATGTCATCATGACAACACTTTTCACTCAAGGAACAATTAAGCTCCGAGGAGGCACAGCTAGAAGTGGACGAGTGGAAGTTTACTACAAAAAAGTATGGGGCACAGTCTGTGATCATTCTTGGGGAGATGCTGATGCACAAGTTGTGTGCAGACAGCTAGGATATTGTTCTATTGGAGCTACTACACTTATTGGATCTGCTACTTCTGATGGTACTGGACAGATATGGTTGGACAATGTTAATTGCATTGGAAATGAGATTAATCTCTTTAGCTGTAAGGCTAACCGTATTGGATTTCACAATTGCTCGCATCATGAAGATGTTGGAGTGAGCTGTCAAGCTGGTTAGTAATATCATCAACTGTGGTGTTGGTCTTGTTTGATTGATTATCATGTTTTGAGAACTAGCTATTATGATAATATAATTTAATGGCATTGTATAAGCAAGTTGTGTAAACTACATGTGAGTATTTATTTATTTATTTATGGTGTGGTATATTATAAGAATTCTTTTGCATTTATCTTATTTTATGCCATGAAAATGCAAAAGAATTTTTTGTAAATTGTAACCTTCATTTTACCTGAGTTTAATGATTGATATCTCAGATTTTTTTCTAGTATAGGTATGGTTTGCTTAACAATTTAGCATGAATGGCACAAAGCTAAGTCTAAACAATAGATTTCAAATATAAAGTAACAAGTTAATTTAGATGCAGTCATCCTGTCATTCTGCCAACCGTTAAAGTAAAGAATAATCATGTGTCTACAACGTACTTATTTTAGGACGAGCATATTTCTATCTGCAGAACCATCTGGAAATATTTAACCTATGGTATAACTAATAGATCAGCACATACTTGACTGCTATAAAAACATTCCAAAGCTAGATGGAATTTTTTTGCTTGTTTATTGATAGACGTATAATTTGCTAGCATAGAGTCCTAATATCCAAAATCTGCGCAATAAATGAAATTACGTTCTCTGACTCATGGTAGATTCCTTTGGTCATCATGCAATAACCATAAAAGCCAATGCAATGCATCAGATATATATATCAATATTCTCTTTCAAGTCACATCAATGGAACTAGTTGAAGGGTGATATAATCCATATTGTACTTAGACCCTGTTCTTTAGAATGTGTTCTATCCAAGCATGCCCTGTAAAAATTGCATGCCGAAAATAAAAAATAAATTTTTTATTCTGCCGGACTAACATTCACCATTATGAACTGTTCAATATCCTTAAAATAAATAAATAAAGTCCTAATTTTTTACATAAGGCAATCTGTAAACAATGCATTAGATATGTCTAATAATTATTTTTAATTTTTGGTGCTGTTCTTTATAAATATGACTAGATATATGCAGTAACAGCCAATATTAATATTAAAACTCCTTTTATGCATTGTGGGAAAAATGTTACTCATTTTTTCGAAAGTCATAGCTAAATAGAATACTGTTGTATTTTATCTGTGGCAACAAATAAGGTCTTTGACCCAAACCCCTCCCATTATCTCTCCCTCTCTCTCTGTGGCAGTTCACCCACCAGCCTGCTAAGTGCAAGTCTAATACTAAGAAACAACAACGGCAGCTCTCACAGTTTTGACTCGAAGCCCAACTGAAAGACCAATATCATGGTCTTGAGTGGCTATGCCTCCCAGCTAACCTTAACCACATACCCAAGTGAAGACTTAGAGTAAAATTATTATTAAGTCATACAATCAAAGTCAAAAGCTATACACAACTTCCAAAATGTATTCTCAGTCAGTCTATCCCTAAGTTGGAACTGGACTGGTCTATTTGTGGCCTGCCATTCAACTTCTTGCACTAATTAACAAATAAGGACATCGATCAAACACTTAATTACTTTAATTTCTGTAGCTAACTGTCAATTGTTCACAGTTCATTCTCACCTGAGCTATGTCAAGGCTGCAGGGTTTTGCTGTCCATCCCTGCTCACCTGCTACATCTTCTCTTATTATGTATTCTCTTGCCCTCGACAATGAATCCCCTGTGGTTGAAAGCACAGGCCTCCAAATAAACGTTTTATGCTCTGTCAACACATTCAATAAAATTTCCTCAACCATCAAAGGCTCCTCTCTAAAAAATAAAAAATAAAAATCTATAGTCCATATATTCTGATATAAGTATGAGTATTTATCAGACGATGAAAAGGAGGTGTTTGTAATGTCTATACCTACCTTTCTTACTCTTGTGACCAAAATTATAGAAATAGTAAATAATGCATCATTAGAGTTAGGGAATAGAAATTTGCAAATTTTATTGCATAATTGGATTCACAAAAGGAGTTTTGATGCATTAAAGAAGCTATTAATATTTGTTTTGATCACTTTCAATCAGTTTGCTTAATGCAAGGGCCTAAATATGCATTTGTTAAAAGAGCCATCAGGCTGGTCTACTGTCAAATTTATGATATTCACTTTTTAATTAAAGGAGGAGTATTGTGCTCACTGTGCTCATCACATGGAGCCATCAGACTGCAAGGAGGTACAGATACTAGGGGACGTGTGGAAGTCTGCAATGCCAATGTCTGGGGTACAGTGTGTGATGATCAATGGGGAGCTGCTGAAACACAAGTTGCATGCAGACAGCTGGGATATTCTGCTATTGGAGCTACAACAATTACTCAATCTGCTTTTCCTTCTGGCACCGGGCGGATATGGTTGGACAATGTCTATTGTGTTGGAGATGAGATGAGTCTGTTTAACTGTAGTGCTAGACCAATTGGAGTCCACTATTGTATCCACTATCAAGATGTTGGAGTGAGCTGTCAAACTAGTAAGCAATAATCATCATGGTGGGATATTTGACATTTGCTTTACCGAAATTTGAAACAAAATTTGTCATCAATTCCCTAGAGTACTTTTGTCATAGCCAGAGCCATAATTATAACATCAATGAACAATAATTATGTTGAATTTCTCGAAAAATATGGATCTAATGTTTTGCTGCTTGCTTTGTGGATAAGTGAATTAGAGGAAATAGACTAACAATAGTTATTGGTCTCACAAATATATATAATGCCATTTGTAGAACAGGTACTGGTATATTCTAAAGAGTTGCTGTCAAATGATCATAGCTTGAACTTTTTTGGAATTTTTACTTTTCATGATTATAACTTTTTCATCATGTAAACAATTTTATCTCCAGGAACAATCAGACTGCAAGGAGGCACAGATAGAAGTGGACGTGTGGAGGTTTACTACAACAATGTCTGGGGAACAGTGTGTGATCATTCTTGGATGGTTAATGATGCAAAAATTGCATGCAGACAGCTAGGATATTGTGATATTGGAGCTGCTCCTCTTACGGATTCTGCTGTTCCTGATGGTACTGGGCAGATATGGTTGGACACTGTCAATTGTGTTGGGGATGAGTTCAGTCTTTTTAACTGTAGTGCTAATCTCAGTGGTGCCCGCAATTGTTCTCACTTTGAAGACGTTGGAGTGAGCTGTCAAAGTGGTAAGTGATCATTAGTCGGATTTTTAATGTGTGATTCATGATAATTAACAACAGCAAGGTATATATAGATTGTATGATTAAAGAGCATATGACTGGCACTGTGGGGATGAGATGGCTTCAATGATATCCAATTTAACATGAGCATATAACTATATAATGGGTGAAGCCGCCCCTGGTGCAGATCTTGGTGGTAGTAGCAAATATTCAAACGAGAACTTTGAAGACTGAAGTGGAGAAGGGTTCCATGTGAACAGCAGTTGGACGTGGGTTAGTCGATTATGTTAAATCATCTGCAGGTATGTAACCTGTAATATACTCCACAAAGATCTACATATGTAGCTATCTATATTTCCAAAGTTGGCAAAAATACATCCGATAGAGAAATATATTATTATGATTATATCTATTTCCCTAACTAACCTAATTGTAACAATAAATATAATGACCTACTTCCTATTTGATGGAGATTCTTCCAGGCATTATGCTCTCATGATTAAAGGCTAACAAAATTTATATGTGATAGGATCTGAGAAAAGGGGTCTTATGTAGAAAAAAATGGTTTTGTGATATGACCAAAATAAGCTCAAAGTTATAGTTTGACTATTTTCCTTTTTTTGTATACTAGAGGCATCTACTACCTTTCCTTTACCTTTGTGTGAAGTTTGAAGGCTCCTGCTTGCTTGTTTGTAGGCAAGCGTGGGGTTAGAAGATTGTTGGTCAAGAAGCTTGCTACATGTGAATATTCGGAACTGCATTGCACGGAGAAAATACTGCCCGCGTATGCGGAAAGATGAGAAACTCCCACAAAATGGGGGGATTTCTTACTAGCTGCTATAGTGACGCACGGTTAACAAACTAACAAAGGAATGGCTTCATCAAGTGCACAGGAAGCTGCAAAAGCCATTTATTGCTTAATGAAATTCTCTCCTGAGACCAGCAGTCTCTCCTAGAAGTCATTGATGACTATTTTCCCTCAAACTATGGTTGTGATAGTGACAGTGATTCAGAGAACGAACAAGCAGGTATGATACATAATACATAAACTACTAGACAATACAAAAGAATAAGAATATTAATGGATGCATTTATTTGTAGGTAATTATGTGGTTGATGCTGACAGAATTGAGCCACCTCATAGTGAAACTGAAGGGAGTGAAGAGATGATGATCTGGAGGACATTTGAGAGCTGACCAATGACAAACAGGTCCAGGAAGCTATGATGCAGTTGTCTGCAGTTTCATCAGTGGATTTTGACGTTTGAGACGTGCACACTCAAGAAGAAGATCTAGTGACCCAGTTTATGACCAGTGGCTGTGGCTGCTCACAGTTCAATGGCAAGGAGTGCTCCATCCAGTTCACCAATGAGCATGTGTAGCAACTGTTCCCCAACCAGTCAGCAGGCAAGCAACCCCTGATCCTGGAAATGCCATCACAGACCTCCAGCAAAGCGTGCTAGAGTGTGTCGAACCTGCAAGAAAACCGGACACAACAAGCAGTTCCTGCCCTAACAAAGAAATATAAATTGTTTTACTTTGTTATTATAGCAGACATCTATATCTATCCTACACTAGAGACCTTTATGGCTATTCTGACATTATAGTTACCATTAGAGAGCTAACTCTAATCCATTTTCTCTCACTTTTATCCTTGTTTTATTGTTACTCGTACTTCCATTGATCTAAAAGGCACAAGCTTCATCCAAGAATAGCGCGTTGTCCTATCAGCAAAGTTTCCACCTTAGCATAGCAGCTCAGCCTTGCTAGTCCTCTTTCTCCCACCTCTGATTTGCACAAGTTCACACCTTGACTGTCATGCGTGGAGGTGCACGGAAACTACCAAAACAACGCGTTTAATATTTTTTCTCAAAATGAATGCTTCAAGCCTCTAGCATTCAGGCTTTCATAACTTTTCTTCTGAATGGAAATAAGTGATGATTTGAGTTCCAAAATGTAGGCCTTGCTTTGTTCTTTCACCTGGTATCAATAATTCAGTTTTTTAATTTTGTACATAAGACCCCTTTTCTCAGATCCTATCACATATATTGTCACATCAGTGTAACTAGTGAAATTTGATATAATCCACTCTCTACATGTATCACTATTCTCTTTGTGTATGTCCAATCAAACTTGCCCTGCAAACTTGAAGATTGCATATAGTATGAAAGAAAACAAGTTCTTACTTAATACAATGACCATCTCGACAATCAATTAGAAATTTACTCTCTCAACATTTTGATTAGATGATTTAGCCTGTATAAATGATTTTTATTCTTATAAATTGCAGAAAAAATTGTGCAAGAATTAAACATAATTTACAGTTTGGTAAACTCAACAATATAAAAATGTCCCTGATATACTCCTTTTCAACGTAAGGAAATTTATAACAATTGTTATTATGTCTTAGATCTCCATTTTTTATTTTAAAATTAGCATAATATTTTTGTTCACTGTTGTTTAATGATAATGTTAGAGATTGGTTATGCACTATAGCAAATTCATTTTCATTTGTCTGTGACACATACCTAAATAGAACTTTTTTTTTGTATCTGTGATGCAAAAAAGAAGTTAACATAATTATTTTGAATATTGTCAATATTTTGTTGTTGAGTAAATCAAGATTAACTACTCATTATGCTGTCCAAAGAAAACCCCTCGCTATCATATTTACCAAGACTTGCTACACAATTTCTATCTTGAGGATTGTTGTAATCTGAATAAGTTGCATTTATGCTTCACCCATATGTGTAGTCATATAAATTTAATCTTCTAACATGTGATTAAGTTTCTAGTCACTACAGCTATCTTTCTGAGCCTTGTGCAAAATGGGGTAGAAATTAAAAATATCAGTAATAAAAATCGTTTAAATGGAACCATAGAAATTTGTAAATTTTATTGCATAATTGAAATTGTGAGGTTTTAAAATTTATTTTCTAATTTTCAAAAAAATTTCTTGATCCCCCCCATATATCCATTTGTTAAAGGGTATCGTTCAATGTAGGAACATCATGTTTACGGTGTTCATCACAAGGAGACATTAGACTGCAAGGAGACACAGCTACTAGAGGACGTGTTGAAGTCTGCAACAACAATTTCTGGGTTACCGTGTGTGATTCTGTATGGGGAGCAGCTGAAACACAAGTTGCATGCAGACAGCTGGGATATTCTTCTATTGGAGCTTTAACACTTACTCGTGTTGCTGTTCCTGGTGGTTCTGGGAGAATATGGATCGATGATGTCACTTGTGATGGGGATGAGATCAGTCTGTTTAACTGTATGGTTACACCATTTGGAGCCAAACATTGTTCACACTATGCAGATGTTGGAGTGAGCTGTCAAATTAGTAAGTAATCATCATTATAATAGGATATTTGACATTTGTTTACCACAATTTACAACAATAATTATCACCAATGCTTTAGAATAATTATGTCATAACCATAGCAATAACATAACATCAATGTACAATAATTATGTTGAATTTTAATAAAAAGATTCATGATTTTGCAAAGTAATCTTTTGCAGCTTGCTTTGTGCTTGTGTGAACTAGAGGAAAAGAGGAAACAACAAGAACAACAAATCTTGTCTCCCAAATATATATTTTTTCATTTGTAGAGCTACTACTGGTAATATTCCAAAGAGTTGATGTCAGATCACCATAGCTTGCACTCTATATATATCAATACATAGTTGTCAAGGGCTCTTTTTGGAATTTTCCCCTTATTCTTAACATGATGATAACTTTTCATCATGATAACACTTCACTCTCCAGGAACAATCAGACTGCAAGGAGGCACAGATAGAAGTGGACGTGTCGAAATTTACTACAACAATATCTGGGGCACAGTGTGTGACCATTCTTGGATGGTTGGTGATGCACAAGTTGTTTGCAGACAGCTAGGCTATTGTGCTATTGGAGCTACTCCTCTTATGGACTCTGCTGTTCCTGATGGCACTGGGCAGATATGGCTGGACAATGTCAACTGTGTTGGGAATGAAATCAGTCTCTTTAACTGTAGTCCTAAACTCAATGGTGGCCAAAACTGTTCACACTTTGAAGATGTTGGAGTGAGCTGTCAAAGTGGTATGTAATAAATCAATACTGGGATCTTTTTCATGTGTAATTCATGATAATAGCAACAAAATTTGATGACTAAGTGTATATAGATGATTGATAGCACATTACACGGCACTGAGCGAACCAGTTTTGTACACCACATGAGAGAATTTATATGTTGATAATATAATTTGATTTGCTTTTAATAAAATGTTCGAAAATTTTACATTGCATTTTATCGAGGTTTAAAAATATGCTTTTCTATCACACATTTTTTGTAGAGTTATAGTTAACTATAACACAAATGGAACAAAGCCAAATCAAGTATGTTGGTTTTACTAGGCAGTGCAAGTTAGTTTGGATCTCACAGTCCTCTCGCCATTCTTCCTTTTAAAGTAATGGATGAGAGGGATTGCAAAATATCGAATTTAGCATGAGCATAATATATATATATATATCAGTAAAATTTTCAGTAGATATGTAGGCTGTAAAGTACTCAACAATAGTCTACTTCTGTAGCTATCTACATTTCCAAAGTGACTACTAGAGATAATATATATTATCTGCTAACATCAACACTCCTAATTAACCAAATTGTAGCAATAAATGATATGACCTACTTCATATTTAATTGATAGATTACTCAGGCAATTAACAAGATATATTTATGTGCTTCATTCATTTGTGAAGTCCATAAACTCTGATAGAAATATAAACTCCTAATAGGCAATAAAAAGGAATTTTTTTGGTAGCTACAGCTATCTTTCTGAATAATATGCCTGAATAAAATAGTGAATTTCATCGCATAATTGGAATCATACATAAAAGGATTAAAAAAAATTTATTTTGCCTCAATTAGCTTAATACCATGAATATGCATTTGTTGAAAGATGAATCAGGTCTACTTTGTTGCAGTGAAATATATATTGACATTTTAATTAAAGGAGGAATATTGTGCTCACCGTGCTCATCACAAGGAGCCATCAGACTGCAAGGGGGCACAGCTACTTGGGGACGTGTGGAAGTCTGCAATAACAATGTCTGGGGCACAGTGTGTGATAATGAATGGGGAGATGCTGAAACACAAGTTGCATGCAGACAACTTGGATATTCTGCTATTGGAGCTACAAAACTTACTCTATATGCTCTTCCTATTGGCCGCGGGCAGATATGGTTGGACAAAGTCAATTGTGTTGGGGATGAGATGAGTTTGCTTAACTGTACTGCTACACCAATTGACGTCCGTTATAATTCATACCTTCCTGGTTGTGGTCACTTTCAAGATGTTGGCGTGAGCTGTCAAACTAGTAAGCAATAATCATCGTAATAGAATATTTGACATTTGCTTTAGTAAAATTTGAAATAGTTGTCATAAATATTTAGAGTAGGTTTGTCATAGCCATAGCAATAACATATAACATTAATGTTCAATCGTTATGTTGAATTTCTACAAGAATCCTGATTTTAAGATCTAATCTTTTGCAGCTTGCTTTGTGCATATTTGAACTAGAGGAAAAGCGGAAGCAACAACAACCAAAAAATCCTAAATATTGTCTCACAAATATATATATATTGTGATTTTTTGAGCTGCTACTTGTATATTCCAAAGAGTTGCCTATATATCAATGAATTTTTCCACTTATTCTTAACATGAAGATTACATTTTCATCACCATAACACTTTTCTCTCTAGGAACAATCAGACTGCAAGGAGGCTCAGATAGAAGTGGACGTGTTGAAGTTTACTACAATAATGTCTGGGGCACAGTGTGTGATCATTCTTGGATGGTTGATGATGCAGAAGTTGTATGCAGACAGCTAGGATATTGTGCTATTGGAGCTACTCCTCTTATGGGGTTTGCTGTTCCTGATGGTACTGGGCAGATATGGTTGGACGATGTCAATTGTGTTGGGGATGAGATCAGTCTCTTTAACTGTAGGGCTAACCTCAATGGTGTTAACAATTGTTCGCACTTTAAAGATGTTGGAGTGAGCTGCCAAGGTGGTAAGTAATAAATCATTAATGCAATGTTTTACATGTATAATTCATGATAATTAACAACAAAGTTTGAGAACTAGGTATATAGAGATTATATGTATTAACAGCGTATTACAAGACATTTTACCAACAAGTTATACATATACACTACAGAGGGAACTTAAATGTTCATAATGTGTGATTTTTGAAATTTTTTATTCTGTGTTTTTCTCTCTATTTCTAGCAACTTATTTCCTATAATGCTATGGTTCACTATAACATGATTGGAACAAAGCAAATTCAAAATTTTTGTTTTGATTTGGCAGTGCCAGTTAGTTTGGATTACAGTCTTATTACTATTCTACTTTTTAAAGTAACCAGATGAGTGGTTGAACAGATATCTATTTTAGATCATTTAAAACAAGCATATATTTATACCTGTAAAATTATCTGAAGATATTATGTAGCCAGTAATTACTCAAGACATAGTTTTCTTCTGTGGCTATCTATATTTCTAAAGCTGATCAAAAATAATTTGCTAGAGAAATAATATAGAAATACATTACATGCTAACGTCATTTTCTCTTCACTAACCAAATGGGGACAATAAATGTAATGCCCTACTTCTTATTTGATGGGATTCCTCAGGTCATTACGCTCTCATGATGAAAGGAAAACAATCACTCAGGTTTATTTTTAAGTATGATCACTTCAATGTTACTAGTAAAATCTGATGTAATTCATATTTTACATCTGTCATCTATGTGTATGGCCTATCAAACATTCCCTGCAAACTGTAAGATTGCATGTATGATTAAATAAAAAGTATCTTACAAAATACAATGACCTTCTCAAGAATCACTTCAAATTTACTCTCTTAACATTCCGACTAGATGGTTTAGCCTTCATTAAGAGTATCTGGTAAACTTCAGTAACAATAGTGCAACCTAATTTCAGTTCGATATATTCAAGATTTAAAAAAATGTTCATGATATACTCACTTTCAACATAAGGACATTTATAAATATTGTTATCATGTATATTTTTGATTTGAAAATTAGCTGTTAAGCTGTTCTGTTAATGTTTACATCAGTTCCATTCATTAAGTTCCAAATACGCATCATGCCAAAATATTTTTCATTATTCTGGGACCATAGCAAAATAGAATATTATATGTGTTGCAAAGAAATAAAAGTTGCACACAATTTGAATATCAACTGTTGGGTAAATTCAGATGAACTGCTCATTGTGCTGTCCAAAGAGAATACAGTTATTACTGTCTAGGGGATTGTTGTAATTTGAACAAGTTACAGCTATACACTTCACTCATTTGAGAACTTCATAAATTCTGATATAAATATAAGCTTCTAACAAGCGATGAAAAGGAGGATTTCCTAATAGCTACAGCTATCTTACTGAGCCTTGTGCCATAACAGAATAGGAGAAAGAAAATCAGTAATAATGCATCATCAATAATTATTTTGATTTCATTGCATAATTAGAAAAATGCCATATAAAGCCTTAATACAGTTCCGTTAATATATATTTGTTAAAATATATATCAGGTCTAGTTTCTTGCTGTCAAATACATGGTACTAACTTTTGAATAAAAGGAGGAAAATTGTGCTCACCATGCTCATCACAAGGAGCCATCAGACTGCAAGGAGGCACAGATACTAAGGGACGTGTGGAAGTCTGCAATGACAATGTCTGGGGCACGGTGTGTGATTATTCATGGGGAGAAGCTGAAACACAAGTTGCATGCAGACAGCTAGGATATTCTGCTGCTGGAGCTACAACAGTTACTCGATTTTCTGTCCCTCATGGTACTGGTCAGATATGGTTGAAGGAAGTCAATTGTGTTGGAGATGAGATTAGTCTGTTTAACTGTAGTGCTGTATATGGAGTCCACTTTTGTTCACACTCTCTTGATGTTGGAGTGAGCTGTCAAACTAGTAAGCAATAATAATCATATTATGATGTTTGACATTTTCTTTATCAAAAATTTGCAAGAAATAGTATTCACAATGATGTCAAGTACTTTTGTAATAGCCATAGCAATAACATATTAATCAATATGCAGTTCAATTTCTTAACAGATCGATCAAGCAACTTGCTTTATGCATATATGAACTATAGGAAACCAAAAAAATTACAAAAATTTCTTATTTTCTAAATCATGTCTCACACATATATTTTATTGTCATTTATACACCCTCTACTGATATATTGCTGTCAAATGACCATTGCTCACTGTATATATGAATATATAGTTATTAAAGGCTCTTTTTGGAATTTTTTCCTTGTTATTAACATGAGATAATAATTATTTTCATCATAACAACACTCTTCTCTCCAGGTACAATCAGACTGCAAGGAGGCACAGGTAGAAGTGGACGTGTTGAGGTTTACTACAATAATGTCTGGGGTACAGTGTGTGATCGTTCTTGGATGGTTGCTGATGCACAAGTTGCATGCAGACAGCTAGGATATTGTCCTATTGGAGCTACTCCTCTTACTGAGTCTGGTGTTCCTGATGGCACTGGACAGATATTGTTGGACAATATCAATTGTGTTGGGGATGAGATCAGCCTCTTTAACTGTAGTGCTAGCCTTAATGGTGTTCAAAATTGTTCACATTTTGAAGATGTTGGAGTGAGCTGTCAAAGTGGTAAGTAATAAATGATTACTGGGGTTATTTATGTGCGATTCATAATTACCAATAGAGTTTGAGAACCCGGTATATAAAGTCTATATGTATATACAGAGCACTGTGTGAACAAGTTGTGTAAACTACATGAGGGAATTTATAAGTTGATAAATTGGTATAAAATAATATCTTTTGCTTTTAATAATTGTTTTGAAAAGTTTATACTGCATTTTACTGAGGTACAAATACCATTTTTTTCTATTTCTACTACTAATTTTTTCCAGTAGAGCTATGGTTGACTATAACATAAAACCATGTGAAAACTGTTGTTGTCACTTGGCAGTGCAAGTTAGTTTGGATTGCAATCTTGTTGCTATCCTTCCTTTTAATTTAACCACAATAATAGATAAGTGAATGAAAGATATCTATTTTTACACATTTAAACCTGTAAAACTGTCTGTGCAGATATGTAACCTGTAATGCATTCAACACATAGTCACTATTTATATTTCCAAAGCTGATAAAAAATCATCTGTTAAATAAATATAATTATAAATATGCTAACATCATACTCGCCTAAGTAACCAAATTGTGGTAAGAAATGAAATAACCTACTTCCTATGTAGATTTCACAAGTTATTATGCTCTCATGTTGCAAGTCAACAATAATCCAGTAGTTATATCTTTCTGTATGGTCACTTCAATGTAACTAGTGAAATTTAACATTGTATATGTGAAACTATTCTATGCCCAACAAAAATGCCCTGCAAACTGGAAGATTGCATTTAGGAAGTATGCTGCAAGAAAACAAGTATTTTTGTTCTTACTTAGTATAATGACCTTCTCAACAACTAATGAAATTTATGCTCTCGATGTTTCTGAAATTTATGCTCTCGATGTTTCAACTGAAAGCTCTAGATGTCATCAAGGATAATGATGTTTATTATTATGAAGTTGGAGTGTAAGTAGTGCAATAATTTACTGTTCCATATCTTCAGGACTATAGTAATTTCCATGTTGTCCTCCTTTTCAACATAAGGGAATTTATGGAAATTGTTATCACATGTTAGAGCTGTCTATTTGTGGTTTGAAAATTAGCTTAATATTTTGTTTAGCTGTTGTTTAAAAATATGATGATACTTGCATATAGTCCAATTATGCATCTTGGAAAATTAATTTTCATTCCTCTGTGACCCATAGTTAAATAGAATATTGTTGTTTTGTGTCGGTGATATATACAAAAAATTAAAGTTACACATATTTGGAATATCATCATTATTTTGTTGTTTGGTTCTAAAGAATTACTCATTTTGTTGTTCAGAGAATATCCTCTGGTATCATATTTACCCAGCTAGATCAGTTACACTATTTCTGTCTAGGGGATTGTTGCTATAAACTTGAAGTTTATACATTAAATTTTGGTATAAATTTAGTTCGTAACATGCAATGAAAAGGAGAATTTTGTAGAGCTACATCTATCTTTATGAGCCTTGTGCCTAAACAGAATAGGAATTAGTAATAATGCAACATTAAAGATGTAAGTTTAAAATTTGTGAATATTGTTGCATAATTTGAATTATGCATAAAAAAGCACTTAAATTTTCTTTTCTATTTTTCCAACCGTTTGATTAATACATGTTCATCAAAATGCATTAATTTTGTTAAAGTATGTATCAGGTCTAGATTCTTGCCGTCATAATTATATTATATGATATTGATATTTTAATTAAAGGAGGAACATTATGCTCACCATGCTCATCACAAGGAGCCATCAGACTACAAGGAGGCACAGCTACTAGGGGACGTGTGGAAATCTGCAATGACAATGTCTGGGGAACAGTGTGTGATGATCAATGGGGAGCTGCTGAAACACAAGTTTCATGCAGACAGCTGGGATATTCTGCTATTGGAGCTACAAAACTTACTCAATCTGTTCTTCCTGCTGGGACTGGGCGGATATGGTTGGACAATGTCAATTGTTTTGGAGATGAGATGAGTCTGTTTAACTGCAGTGCTAGACCAATTGGAGTCCACTATTGTAGACATTATCAAGATGTTGGAGTGAGCTGTCAAACTAGTAAGCAATAATACTCATAATGGGAAGTTTGACATTTGCTTTACCAAAATTTCCAGTTCTCACCAATGCTCTGGATATTTTTATCATATCAACATATAACATTAAAGCACAATACTTATCTTGAATTTCTTAACAATCTTATTTTTGAGTCTAAACTTTTGCAGTGTGATTTGTGCATATATGAATTAGAGAAAAATGAGAACGACAAAAACAACTACATAAACTTCCTATTTTGTAAATCTTCTTTCATAAATGGCAGGTACTGGTATATTCCAAGTAGTTGCTGCCAAATAATCATAGCTTGCCCTCTATATATCTTTCTGGAATATTTTCCATTATTCTTAACATTATATTAGTATTTTCATTATGATAACACTTTACTCTCCAGGAACAATCAGACTGCAAGGAGGCACAGATAGAAGTGGACGTGTGGAGGTTTATTACAACAATGTCTGGGGCACAGTGTGTGATCATTCTTGGATGGTTGATGATGCACAAGTTGTATGCAGACAGCTAGGTTATTGTGCTATTGGAGCAATTCCTGTTACAGACTCTGCTGTTCCTGATGGCATTGGGCAGATATGGTTGGACAATGTCAATTGTGTTGGGGATGAGATCAGTCTCTTTACCTGTAGTGCTAATCTCAATGGCGTCCACAATTGTTCACACTTTGAAGATGTTGGAGTGAGCTGTCAAAGTGGTACGTAATTAATCATTACTTGGATATTTTTCATGTGTGATTCATGTTAAAGTTTAACAACAATGTATATAAAGATTATAGATAGAACAGGGGATAACACGGTGCTGTGTGAACAAGTTGTGTACACCACATAAGGGAATTTATATGCCGATTTCTTTTGCTTTTAATATTTTTTGGAAATATTTATATTGAGGTTAAATATAACATGCTTTTTTTAATTTCTATATACCACACACTTTTTTCCAGTAGATCTATAGTTGACTATAACATAAATGGAACATGACAAATTAAAAAATTTGTTTTGACTTTACAATGCAAGTTAGGTTGAATTACAGTCCTCTTGCATTTTTCATTTTAAATAATAGTGGATGAAGAATGTGGTGAGATGAATAAATTATCCACTGTTGTAGACTCTACACAATGAGACTCTTTCAGTTATATACAATACAATTAAGAAACAAAATTGTCTCTCCTTGGGCAGGCTCCTTTAAAAAAATGACTCCCTGCCCAGCCAAGCTACTTCCAGATAAGTATATGTGCAGAGCGCTAAGCTAAATGCTGTGATAATTATATTGAGAGTCTTGTGACTCTGAGTTCATGTACAATCCTGTACATGCATGTATAAGGTGATGTCTGTAGGATTAAGTTAGTTCCAACAATAAGAATATTTAGTCTTCATCTTCCACTTTGGTAGTAGCCGTCCGTGGAGGTGGTGACACCACATCTCACCTTTCCCCAATAGTATCCATAGCCATTACTGATGGGATACTCCATGCCTGTCAGGAAAGGCCATCGGCATTACCATGGAGTGAACTGGGACAATGAGCAATGTCGAAGTCGAATCCTTGTAAAAATATTGACCATCTAGCCAGTCTGCTATTTGATTTACCAATACTCTGAATAAAGCGGAGGAAGGCATGATCAATGTGCACAATGAATTTGACCTCTATGAGATAGAGTCAAAAATGTGGTACAGCTTTCACCACCGCCAAACAATCTATTTCTACGGTGGCATACTTGCATTGCCTATATTTTGAGTAAAATGCAATCACACGATCACCTACTGTCAGCATGACTTGACTGAGTAGACCTAGGACAGAGGCATCTAGAAACTCTTGAGCAAAATGAGGTCCTGCCAGAACAGGGCTGCTTAGGGCATCCTTCAGACCGACGAAAAAATCTGGAGGGATTCAGACCACACAATCTGGTCAGGCTGGTCCTTCTTTAGAGCGAGCCCTGCAAAACCCTGGATAAACCCTCTATGCTAGCCTGCCTGACCTAGGAAGGACCTGTCATCCTTCTTGGTCCAAGGCCTGATGAACTTAAGTGGGGAATAAATGGTAATTTTTGACTTGGACTAAACGAATTATAACTTCATTTCACTATAACGTAACAACTTAATTTTGGTAACAAAATTTTGGTCTTTCAATGTGCTATTTAGTGATATATAATGATATATTTATTTACTTTAATGGTATATATTTTTCTTTGCTCAGAACCCACAAATAGGGTAAGTAAAAATATTATTAATCTGTTGCTAATGCTGAGTGGCTGCTAAGTGGCAGGGGCGGCGCAAGTGGTACGGCCTATGGCCATGGCCTAG